>JAZKJV010009938.1:0-600000 GCA_037367405.1 Ottelia alismoides | reverse complement strand
TACCATAGATATCATAATTATCATACAACTGTTGATTAAATTATTGAATCATAGAGGCTTGTGCTCGGATGAATATCTATGGAGTTAGATTGAGGACTCATCTAGCACCGTCAAACGATTATTAAGAGATGATCTCCAACCAGAGTAGGAGATGTCAACATTTCTCATAAGGCTAAATGCAGGGATATGGTCCTGTCGATTCCTGGTTCCGGCTCTCTTTCCTGGGAGTGAAGATTGGTCATTATTTTTTCGATTTTTTAGAACAACTATCAAATCCTCAGTCTGGGGCAGAAAGTAGAGGGTTCTGAGTCTCTTCGAGGTATCATAATTCTGGAAATTGATACATGAATCAAGATTGAGGAAAGGAAGCTTTCAAATCACTGACTTAGAACCATTGTTGAATCACAAATCCATTCCACGGTATGGACGTCATCGCACATCGTGTCAAGCTTTTCATAGGCGCAGGCTCGATGTGTCACCACCCCCCCTGCTGCAGCCTCGTGCTAGGTGCCTCGAGGCCTGAACTGGTGAACCGAAATAACTTTTGTGAACATACTTCCTACATCATATATGTGTCCAGTCTAGCAGCGCAGCGCCCAGAGTACATTTGTCTCCCGCTTAGCCAACTATTTCTCTATAGCCGTGGGAATGTGCCTTAGAAAGACCTGTAGAATGCCGAAATATCCGTGCTGAGTCAAGTGAGATGTGGCTTTCCGGGCTTCAAGAGATGTATATCACTCATCAACCGCTTGGTTGATACTGATTTATGTTTCATCTTTCTTTTCCTTTTTGTTTGTTTCGAGAAAGATATCGATCAATTCTGATTATTTTCTGATCGAGATGTATGGATACCTGGATCTGTGTGTCTATATGGATCATGTTCATGGATTAACGAAAATGTGCAAAAGCTCTATTTTCCTCCGCCATTTTATGAGTCTCTTCCTTTTTGTGTATAGCATCGCCACTCCCTTTGCGACTCGGATGTTTTCGAGATGCTCTTAATAACCAACGAATGGCAAGTGCTTTTCCTTGTGTAGATCTTATTTCAATAGGAACTTGATGAGTTTATCCTCCTACACGTCTTGCTTTTACTGCTATATCGGGTGTTACTCCATGTATTGCTTGACGTAAAATTGATAGTGGATTTGTTCACTGAGCTCTTGCAAGACATCGGGAAATTTCATCTCAGCTTTGATGTAGGAGATCTTTCATGACTTGGAGGTGGCCGACCATAAACCGGGGGGTCAGTGGATGAATGCCAGTTAGTATTGATGCTGAACTATCGACCCCACTTGTTCAAATGGGTGTTCACCCCAAAGTGTTCCCGGACAGATAAAGAGGAATTCCTCCTGGATCAGACATCGACAACCCTGACTTCCCGCACTTGACACCAAAGAGCGGAAGCGCCTATCAGGAGCTAAAATCGTCATACAGACTTTCATCAGTTAAGATCTTCAGTGATGTCCCTCTCATCTGAGCTTGCTGCCTTGGTCCTTCCTTCCTCCTTTGCTTGCTACTACTATGGATTCCATTCCTGAAAAGAGAATTCTGGTCTGAGTTGTGTACTACATCTTCAAAAGTCTGTTTCGAATAAGAAAGAAAAAAGAGAGCTGACTGCGATTCAGGTCGGGGCCGTGCTTTTTCAAAGAGCAAGCAAGTCAACCCTCGAAGTGGGGAGTGAATTGGGGTCAATCAAGCCTCACCACTCCTGCACCTCTAAGTGAGCGATCCCCATGTAAATGACGTCTCGCGAACCATGCCCATTGATGAGAAGACCGATCGGGGCTTTTTAGCCAACTGTCGAATGAGGGCGGTTGAGCCCGATTGCTTTTCCACTCTCAAAAAACTTGCTTTAATCGACTTGAAATACTTCGAGATTTGACGAGTAAACCCAGGAACCACAGAAGCCCCCGGTAATCCGATCCTAATTGATGAAATACTCAGCTACTCGTCCCCATTGTAGATGGGCGAAGAAGTGGAGGGTCCGGAACGTCTTTGAGTATCAGTCGTCCGATCGTTTCCTCTGCGTGAACTCGACGCGTGAGGGGGACTCTTTTACCGGGGAAATAAAATGAGCTCGGTTATTATTCGTCCCATGGTCCGAGTGGGACTAGGCTATCGCGATAGGCGTAGGAGCCACTTGTATGAGTGCCTTTGCCTGACGCGACCATGCTGCCATGAGGATTAACCTGCATGACGAAATAACCCCTCTTAGCCTGTGACATGCTGATAGAGCTGGGCGGATAGGGAAGGGGAATAGCTTGAAGCGGCTGGTCGAGGAGGCCTGGGCGGAGGAGGTTGTGCCAGAGCACCTGATCAGATCTGAAGGGGTCTGCCTCCTGCTGCCCACCGTAGAGTATTGTAGAGGCGTCAACCCGAACTGATTCAGACCGGACATGTCGGAGGGTTCACCACCCTACTCGTCTGCAGCATGAAAGTCAAGATGCTTGAAAATCATCCTACCCCTTGTGAGGTGGGAACGAATCTACAGGTCTATCACCTTCTTTGGCCAGATCTTCAAACCTTTTCAAAAGTTCACTGCCCCGTGACGCGAATGTACTATATATATATATATATATATATATGCCTACACTTGCGCCCCAGGACACCCTAAGAGGTACGACTGCTATGTACTCAAAGGTTGTTTACTACTTGCTGGTTTTTCCATCATCCAATCCTATCGAATGAAAGTGGAACGCCCTCCAGATTCTCTCTTTCTTATATATAAGAGCTGGCAAGAATCGATGTCAAATATAGATCATATCCCCATAGTGTATGAGATAAATGTCTTTATTTCTATTAGGGTCGTATTCTATGGTGACGATTCTACCAGATATGTCTTTTGTTGCCCCATGTCTTCCTTTCGAGTGATGAATTGAAGGTCGACGGAAAGGTGCCAGCTAGTCTTCTTTATAATGCGAGTTTCTTGAACATTATTCACACTAGGTACTATATATGAGGGGCCTCAGGAAAGGGGACGAATATGACAGTGGGAGAAGGAGGTTGCTTCCCTTTCCCAAAGCATGATGAAGGTCAAACCTTTTCCCTGGGGACGTTAGTCCAGTCTAAGCCTTTTTTGCTTAGCAGGTTGGGTTCGAAGAAGTGGCCAAAGAAATGAATGGGAAACTGGAACTACATGTTATACTCATGCTTCAAAGAAATATCAGATAAAGTTGACGAATGAAGCAAATTCATTAACAATTCATAGATGAAAAGTGAAAAAAAAAGAAAGCATTGACTTATCTTCCTTCTCTTGCATCTATAGTATTTTTTCCCTGGTGGATTTCTCTATTATTTTTTTATCTAACCGACTTCTTGATGCAAGTCCTCTGCATGGAATAGAGATTCGGATGTGTTAGATAAGTTAGGTCAAAGGGTTGACTTAACGAGATCGATATAACCAAAGTCTTATGTCGTATGCTGTCACGATATAGGCATGCATGCTCTGACCGGAGACAGGTGTGTTACTATATGTCTGAATATGTACATTTGACAGAATAATAGGTTGATGACAAATCAAGGTCTATAAACCAGCGTGCTAGTGTGCATATAAGGGCATATGAGTAATACAATCTCTCAAAAGGATCATACATGCTCATTTACTGAACCGGAAGACATGAACTCACTCATAAGATATTGGGAAGATCAAATTTCGTGAACATTACAGTCATCTCGTTTTGGAAGCTTGACTGAATTGTAGGTTTGATATATGATTTTGGAAAGTATATTATCAACACCTCAGTATGATGTATGCTTTTGGAATGTATATGATCAATACCAATTCCCAATAGTCAAATGAAAAAATTAATGATAAATCCCTGAAGTAGACAATGTAAAATTGATCTAATACTTCGGGTCTAAATTCTGAGTCTTCCAGTACGTAGGATGTACAGGTATTAGGAATACCTGATGATGATGTTGGGATAAACGATTGTATAACTATGATGCTTCCATTCCTAGGGAGTGATGAAACAGGTCTAGATTTTAGTGACTCCTCTCAGTAGAGAAGTGATCTAAACTTTGTCCAAGTGTTGGAAATTGATCTGAATGTGATTCAGATGCAATAAAAAGATTAGATCTAGGGCCTTGACTAATTCAAGCATCTATGGGAGGTCCGCAAGATCTGGATTTGAGATGTGATCTCAATATCCAAGTCACTATACGTGAAACAATACAGTCGCCATGTACTTACCTCCAAGTATACACGGAGAAAGCGCATTATCCTTGAAAGATTTCATGGATAATTTTATTGTTGATATGTGTATTCGAGCATTGAGAAATTGATAATTAAATGGGATTCAATTATCATGAATAATATGAAACTATTTCATATTATATGTAGAGTTATCTAAGATAAATAAATGTGATTTGATTATCAAAGATGTAAATATTGTGAATGTGTTTCATATTATTTAGGCACATGAGATATAGATACAAGACGACTAATGTGATTTAATGATCTTGGATATGAATAACGTGGATAGCTCTATAGATATTAATCTTATATATTATAAATGTGATTTATAATATATAAGAGAGAGCTATTTCTAACCTACATTTGTTAATTAAATGTTGATGTGAATTGGATTCACATTGGATAAATAATTGAAAATGTAATTTACATTTTATTTTGGTTAGTGGATGTGATCCACAATTTTCCTATGGAAAGATTTCAATATTCACAAAATAATTATGAATTATTTTTGTAGAAAAATATACAACAAGTTTTGTTGTAAATCTTGGAGATTTCCATGGAATTATGTCATCTCATGAGATTACATGAGATTGCCACCTACTCCAAAATTATGGAAGGAGGAAATATTCATTCCCTAATCTCCATGCTTGATTGAATTAATTTGGGATTAATTTGTATTGATTTTTCAATATATATTTAATGTAAATTAAGTTATTTATTTTTGAATTTTTACAATTAAACCTTGGCTATGGAAAGAAGCACAAATCAATCTCATCCATTGATTTTGTGTAGTCCGTGAGTTGTGATCCATGGACTCCCGAAATACTATATAAGAAGAGGCACCCATTGCTCTTCAATATTACAACAACAATAACAACAACAACTTCTCTCTCTCATTCTCTACACATCCTCTCTCTCTCTCACTATGGTCGTCCTCCATGGAAGCCCTAGAGATAGTCACCACTGTCGCAGCGTCATCGTTATGCTGCCGGATTGTTTGCTCGTAGATCTCCATCTCCTTTCGTGTGCCTCACTCATGAAAAAGACATTGTATCTCGTGTGACGAGATCTGGAGATTCATTGTTTGGATCATCAACATGGATTGCGGGGATAACACGTTTCATCAACACACTCGTAAGTCTCTCCTCCATCGGATCGGACTTGAGACAGGAGGTCTCTTCATCTAGAGACTCGATCACAACCACACTTCAAGAGGTAAATATAATACTTATTTGTGGTTTAGATAAAATGATCCGAGAAGTATTTTTGGATCATGTGGTTTCATCGAATGAACAATTTTCATATTATGCTGCCTCGAGCAACTAGTGTGACTAGTCGTTCCCAATCGCAAACGACGTGATCCTCACGCTTCCGTGATGTCATGATCTTACCATATACTTCAATTTGTATCAAATACATAGGTTGGAGGTTCCGGATACAATCCATAAACCTACGACGACTTGGGCTCATTAGGGTTTGCGAAATTTTATCGCATTTCGATCACGTAGTCCTATTTTATGAAATTTTTAGGCTCTGTTTAAATTGTTTAAACAACAATTTTTACTTGTATTATGTTATCCATTAAATAAGGAATCCGTGTGATTTGATTTTGCTTTATTTGGAATCCGTTTGCTCAAGTTATGATGATTTTAGTGAACATGCATCAACTATTTCGGGGATGTTGAATCTCAACGAAATTAAGGAGTTAATTACTATTTGGAAATGCCTATAAATGGGTGCAAATCACTTGGGTTGTATTGTAAATCAACTTTTCAAACTTTGGAAACTAATTTTGCATGATTTGGATTTTAATTGATTGATATATGCTAGTTTTAGCAAGTGGGGGTCACTGTTGGAAATTACATTCCTTAATAACCTTGTGATTATCATTTAATCAATTAGTGAAATTAATGGTTAATTTCCTGGAATAATTATGGATAATATTTGAGAATTATTTTATTGATAATTATTTCCTTAAATTACATTGCCTTAACCCATTATTGATTTGATATGATCTAGATCACAATTGGTTATATGATCTTCTTTGCAACAAACACTGATACTTGAATAGGATTGGGGATTTGTTTATTAAATCTCCTTGTAGTGTTAATAAAAAATATTTTGATTATTATTACATGATATAACTTTGTTTGAAAGACCGATTATCATCTCAAATACAAAGTGATCAATTGGCATTATCCTAACCGAAGGCGGATATGGTATCTAGTCTGGGAGTGTTGGGGGTAGCAGGTTACTCCGTGAGCGGTCTATCACACTCCCGTAGGAACTGGCCATGATAGTGGGTAGGGAAAGGAAAATGCTTGAGCAATCATGATGTATTTTTTCTAATTATTAAAATTCGAAATAATACGTATTATGAGATTGTACCATCCTTCAAGTAACAATTAAAAATTATTTGTTGGTTGATTGATTGGATTGATAATTGATTTAATATGATTAAAATAATTAGATCCAATTTAAAAAATTAAACTCTCTATTATACATAAAGTAGTATTTCCCTTGGAATGATTAATTATGTGAATATGATTCGTAATAATTAATTTGAATTTGAACATGATATGGAAGATCACATAAGTGACATCCATGATCTCCTGTCAAGGTGTAGGGTTCCATTGCCCGGGACTATATGTAGGAGGCGCCTGTCCAAAGTGACAGCTCCTGCATATAAGCGCATCTAGATCACACTCTTTGCTTCTCAAAAGAGTAAGGTCGAATGCGTAGTTACCCCAATATCGGGTCCTCATATTATTAGGGCGATATTGGATCGCACATAGCGAGTTCTTGTCCTGTTGATGGTTGGTTCAATTAATGATGGGTCAACATCACTTTAGGGATGGTGGGCCCAGGTGTTAAAGACCGAATTGGGAATACAAGTTGGACTTGCAAGGAAGAATGTAGTCCCGCTTCTTTTTACCCGAACTACAGGTTCTCATATTATTTTGATGTGTTGAAGATAAGAAAGGAGATCCCAGATCTTACTTGAGAAATAATGGTAAGGATATCTCTTACATTGAACGTGGTTAAGGGATTGAGCTTTTAGTGTAGACAAGGCATGACAACTTTGATATAAAAATTCCAAAATCAAATTAATATATATAAATATGCAAATTTCTTATTTCTTATAATCCTTCATTAAACCCACTCAATATTATACCAAATAATAACTAGTGTAATATCATGGATTGGATCCATGATCAAGATGTTGTACTTTCAGTTAGACACATATTGTATGTGGTTTAAATGTGCAAGTTTCCTCGTAATAATTAGTAATGACAATTAAATGGATAATAGGACAATAACCTGGGGTTTGTACGTCTCTATAGTCCCGATCTCTCATCGTATGTACTTTGGAAGTGACATATCGATGATGATCGTAATTGTCAAATAATCCTTATAAAATCTAAGAAGATATTCTGGCATACATGTGTGCTATCAACATTTAATCATGAGTGACATGTTTCACTGCATCATGTAGACTGGTGGCTCTATAAGAGATGATGTATTCAAAAAAATTGTTTGAGTACCCACCTTAACCAAAAGTCCTTAAGAGTTAAGATGTATGTAGATACGAAGAGTGTCATCATTCTACTATTTATACTATAGTCATTCATTAAACTTCATAATATTCATATTGTATGAATTAAATGAAGCATGTATAAATGTTGAAATACTCTTATATTGAAATCTTTGAGTTCAACATAAGAGATCCTTTGACTTAAGCAATGGTCGTTTATAGATGAAAGAAGCACACTGGAAGCATGGCTCAATCCCAAGTTAGATGGAAAGTCAAAGAGTTGACTGTACTGCTATGGTTTCCATACATATGACATCCAAAGAGTTGGATGAGTGCCTATACTGCAATAAGACGATGTACTTATAGTGTGACTATCTAGACTATCTTGGATAATTAGAAAGGTCCCAGATAGTGCAGCAAAATAATCTATACCTAGTTATAATCATTGAAATCGACTTTCTTATTTGATAAGATTAAAGTCTGATAATTGTATCTCATTATTCTAATAACATTTGCAATTGTTTGCATATATTTTAGAAGAGTAGAAAATTTGAGCTTAAGGTTTAATAGTCATCCACATGGATATTGATGCAATTGTTACAACGATCTCTATTGGATAGATATGCTTCATATTTTCAACGGAGGTGCCCTTAGTCTTAGATAATGTCTCTATGACCTAGATATTAGAATACACTCATAGTTTATTTCTAAATGTTGGAAATAAACATGAATTCTGGAATAACCTATCATAAAGAGTTATGATGGATATATTCCAGATAGTAATGTGACATCTAGAGGACTCTACTAAATTAAAAAATTAGTGAATGGTTATTTGACATTTATAATAGTAAAAATCAATCCTTATTATATCAATAGGAGGATGAAGATCATTTGACAATGATCTGACATAAAGCCTTGGACATATGTCTACTGATGAGATCAATAGACAAGTAAGAGATGAAATGTTAGAGTGTATGAAATTTCAAACCTTACATACTTGTGAATATTGTATTCAAAGTAAAAAATGTCCAATGTACCCTTCTCTGGGAATGGTGTTAGATGCCAAGGTATTCAAGATCTCATAAATATCGATGTGTGTGGAACATCTGTACCAAAATAAACAATAATGAGATGTGATATCAATTGATGTTTTTCGTGATATGAGATTTATTTCCTTCATATTAGAAACTTTTGAAATGTTCAATGGTTTCACAATTTGGTTTGGAACCAAAGTTTGAAGGCAAATGGCATGAATTTGATCTAACCTAGGTAGTCAGTACATATTAGATGAATTCAAAAAATACCTTATAGAAATATGAATATGATTCCTATCTCACTCCTCCTGATACACCTAAACTCAACAGAGTTGTAGGGAGATGCAATTTGATCACGTGTGACATGATTTGATCAATGATGAATCTTAGCATAATTATCTCTTAGTTTCCAAGGTCTATATGTAGTAGAAACTACAATATTTATCCTTAATAAGGTTCCATGCATGTAAGCTAGAATCTAGCACCAGGGAGTGTCACTTCTTTAGAAAAATAAAGGATGGTATTGGATACCTACTTTATGACCTTGATATTCTTAAGAGATTTCATCTCTAAGGATATGATTCTTAGATGATGAATCTTTTGAGAATCAAGATGAAAATGATGTAAAGGATCTCATTTAATCAAGAAAAGATAATGATACTCCTAAAATTGAAAACTAAAACGACAATTAAAGATGAAAAACACATACCTCTTCGAATTAATTTAAAGATGGATTCCATGTATCAGTTAAATCTGACAATGATCTAACTTCATATGATCAAGCTTCCATGGATGGATCATGACTTGGAAAGATGGATGTTAGCAATGAAGTCTAAGGTAGACTTCATATATAAGTGTTGTATATAGACCCTCAATGATCCACCTATGAGGGTAGGACCCATTAGGTGTAAATAGATCTTCAAGAGAAAGAGGGAACCTGATGCGAAGGCATAAACCTTCAATACACGGCTCGTAGCCTTGACCTACACATCGAAGAGAAGACATCGCTTGCGATGAGACTTGCTCTCCACTGACCATTCTTAAACCCATCAGAACATTGCTAACTATAGCTAGACAACTTGATCGTGACATCTTCAAGATGGAAGTCAAGTTTGCATTCCTCTATAAATATCTCTCTGAGGACATTCATATGAAGTAGGTCCATGGCTTCATGGTTGAGGAAAGAAAGGTGTGCGAGCTAAATAAACTCCATCTATGGACTCAAATAACCTTCTTATAATTGTAACATCAGATTTGATGAAATTATAAATGTTATGATTTTAGATAGAATCTTGATGAACCATTTGAAGCTTAGTGGGAGTGTCATTGTGTTTGTTATGCTAAATATAGATGTTATCTGAATCATTTGGAATGATATAAGTACAATAATAAGTGTCTTATTGACTGGATATTCGATACCTTGAGATATGATCCCAAGGATAACTCTTATATCTTAGTTCTGAAGTTGTTCAGAAGCAAAGACAAGAGGGTATTGGGACCTTCACATTTGTAGTACATATTGGAAATATTCCATCCCTTAAGATATGGTACTAACCTATATTAAGGGATAACACCTCAAAGGGTAGTGGAAGTTAATGCTAGAACTGCTTGCGCTCGTGCATCAGTTACGAGAAGCCGAGTGTATGCTATATGTGTACAAAAGCCAGATGTCTACCATATGGTAGGAGTAGTAAACTGTTACTAATGATAATATAGAAATAAAACACTTGATTGTAGTAAAATATCTACAAAGAGAACAAGACTTTTGGGATAGTGATATCTAAGTCTTATCTTTAAAAACATAAGACTTTCTTGATAGTGATCTAAAAGTTCTTAAATTCACATACCTTAGGAGATAGAGATCTCTGGGAATAATGGTATTCTGATAAGGATAACAAGACTAAGTATTGGTTGCATAAGATGCAACATTCGCATTGGATGTGAGCACTGTTACTAGGACATATGTAAGTGCCATAAAAGGACTAGGTGCAGTCTTTCGGGAATAGAGTGACTGATCAGCTTACCTAGCTATTTTTCTAAATAGCCTATGACTATCACATGACCGCGAGCTTGAAGATTAGCCCATTAATGGCTCCTTGGGCTAGTAGGAGATTGTAGGGCATGCATGGCCTCGACGAGCCATTATGTAATAAATGGTATTGCAAATATCATTCCCTGATCTAAAATGAAGAATAACTAATTTACATAATAGGTCGCTTAGTACAATTAGGGTAATGTACCATGTCCATCTTATTGATCATAAAGTTGTTGATTTAGTTATTGAATCATAAAGGCTGGTTCTTGGATGAATATCTAAAGAGTTAGATTGAGGACTCATCAAGCACAGTCAAATGATTATTAAGAGATGATCTCCAGCCTCAGTAGGAGATGACAATACTTTCTCATAAGGCTGATATCTAATTGACCTCTTGATGCATATTCTCTTCATTGGAATAGATATTCGGAGGTGTTATATACGTTTGGTCAAAGAGTTGACTTATTGAGACCGAGATAATCAAATTCCAATGTCGTATGTTGTCAAGATCTAGGGACACATCCTCTAACCGAAGATAGATGTGTTACTATATGTCTGACTATATACATTTGGAAGAGCAATAGGGTGATGACTAATCATGGTCTATACATAGGCGCACTGGTGTGAATATAAGGGCATATGAGTAATACGATCACTCAAAGGGATCATACATGTTCATTTACTGAACTAGAAGACATGAGCTCGCTCATGACATATTGGGAAGATTAAAATTCGTGCATGGTCATCTCGATTTGGAAGCTTGACTGAACTTGTAGGTTTGATATATGCTTTTAGAATGTATATGATCAATACCTCGGTATGATTTATGTTATTGGAAAGTATATGATCAATACCAACTCCCAATAGTCAAATGAGAAATATAATGATAAATCCCTGAAGTAGACATGGTAAAATTGATCTAATACTTCAGGTTTATTCCGAGTCTTCCATTGTGAAGGATGTAAAGGTATTAGGAATAAATGATTATGATGTGATCATAAACGATTGTGTAACCATGATGCTTCCATTCCTAGGGAGTGAAGGAACATGTCTGGCTTTTAGTGAGTCCTCTCAGTAGAGAAGTGATCTAATCTTGCTCCAAGTGTTGGACAGTGATTTGAATGTGATTCAAATGCAATGAGAAGATTAGATCTACGACCTTGATTTAATCAAGCATCTATAGGAGGTCCGCAAGATCTGGATTTGAGATGTGATCTCAATATCCAAGTCACTATATATCGATCAATACAACCGCACTTTACTTATCTCCAAGTATAAGTGGAGAAAGTGCATTATCCATGAAAGAGTTCATGGATAATTTCACAGTTGATATACGTATCCGAGCATTGAGAAATTGATAATAGAACATTATTTAATTATCAGAATAATATATATTTAGTTTATATTATATGGAGAGTTATCTAAGATAATTAGATGTGATTTGATTATCAAAGATGTAAATAATGTGACTGTAAATCATATTATTTGGGCGCATGAGAATAGAGATCCAAGGTGATTAAATGTGATTTAATTAACATGGATATGAATAATGTGGACAATAGTATCCATATTAATCATATATATTATAAATGTGATTTATAATATATAAGAGAGAGCTATTTCTAACTCACATTTGTTATTAGTTGTTGTTCCGAATTGATTCACATTGGATAATTAATGGAAAATGTGATTTACATTTTATTTTGGGTTGTGAATGTGATTCACAATTTTCTAATAGCAAGATTGCAATAATCACAAAATAATTATGAATTACTTGTGTAGATTAATTTACAACAAGTGTTGTAGTAAACATTGGAGACTTCCATGGAATAATGTAATCTCATGAGATTACATGAGATTGCCACCAAATACCATATTATGGAAGGAGGCAATAATCATTCCTTAATCTCCATTCTTGATTGATTTAATTTGTGATTAGTTTGTATTGATTTTTCAATATATATTTAATATAAATTAAATTATTAATTTTTTATTTTTACAACAAAATCTTGTCTATTGAAAGAAGCACAAATCAATCTCATCCATTGATGTTGTGAAGTCCATTAATAGTGATCCACGGACTCCCAAAATACTATATAAGAAGAGGCACCCCTTGCTCTTCAAGGTTACAGCAGCAATAACAACAACTTCTCTCTCTCTCTCTCTCTCATTTTCTCTACATGTCCTTTCTCTCTCTCATTGCGGTCGTCCACCATGGAAGCCCTAGAGAGAGTCGCCACTACCACAACATCGTTGTTATGCTGCCAGATTGTTTGCTCCTAGATCTCTATCTCCTTCGGTACGCCTCGCTCCTAAAGAAGACATCGTATCTCGTGTGATGAGATCTGGAGATTCGTCCCTTGGATCATCAACATGGATTGCGAGGAGCACATGTTTTATCAACAAGCTCGCAAGCGTCTCCTCCGTCGGATCGGACATGAGACATGAGGTCTCTTTATCTAGAGACTCGTTCACAACCATGCTTTAAGAGGTAACTCTAGGACTTATTTTTGACTTGGATGAAACGATCCGAGAAGTGTTCTTGGATCATGTGGTTTAATTGCATGAAAATTTCTTTAATTCCGCTACCTTAAGAAACTAGTATGACTAGTCACTCCCGATCGCATACGATGCCATTCTCACGCTTTAGTGATGCGCTTAAGGATCTTACCATATCCTTCATCTTGTATGCAGTATTTTGGGAGACAAGAGAATTTATGATTAAGGAGTAGATGAAGGGTATGATGAATTAAAGATGAATTGAGAGGAGAAAGCTTAGAATGAGTATTGAAAAAACAAAAGTGAGAGGTAAAGTGTGAGATGGAAAGGTGTAATTGTGTGGTATTTTTTATCTTGATCAACCAAATCTCAAAACAAGGGTAAATTCACCAAGTCAACACAATAAGCAGTACGAGTTCGACAATTATCATGCCAATTTCATATGTTTACATCACGCAATCTTATCAAATTTAGTCCTTAGTGGATAATCTTACAGGACAATGAATACTTTCCCAACAATCATCGTGTACTTTCCACTTCTTTTGTAACCAGTAGCATGTACCTTTTAATGGTCCTTGTTATCAGATCTAGACCAGTACTTAGCTAAAGAGGTAGAGGTGGAGGCCGATAGGAGACACGAATCCTTCATAAATGACTCAATAAGTAGACACGACTCTACTCATACGTGGAATGATGACTAAGATACCCCTGTGAGAGATGACCTAAGCTCAATACATCAGACTTAATCTGCAACCAAGTGAAGCCCTACTCATCCATGTTCGATGGAATCACCAATAATACATGAATTCAGGGGACACACAAGGCAGTACCCTGGCTAGGATTTGGGCTCTATTCACTAAGGATCATGCCTCGCTCTTTTTGGAAGGTACCTAAATACAATGGGTGTGTTGTGAAGCCAATACAATGAAGTTTGATTTATTGTTTTTTACTAGGTCAAGGTGTTCTTAGCAGTCTCGTTTTTTAATTTTATCTTGTTTTCACTTTTTTGGGTATTTGTCATGTAAGAGGCCTAATAATTTTTATCAATTCTCTTCTTGGCCTATGTGAGCAAAATCAGGTAAGAAGATGGAAAAGCAATGCAAGTTGAAAAATGATGATGCGGTGCTCAGTCAGAAGACTTACAGTGCCTCCTAGCTCTCTTCATGTGGGATGCAAACCCGAATTTTTAAACCTAAACTAAATGTAATGCAACTAGGAAATAGCCCTAATACACGAGCTTCTATTATCGTGAAGAACATGTTCAATATGTCTAGATCCAAGCATAAGACTTTAGGCACAAATCTGATATTTAGGTTTTGGACCAACTTTAATCAAACACCCACTCCTAGAGTATAAGAGCTCATTCCACAAAATGTATATTAAAAATAAAGCAGAAAACAAAAATCATAGAAAACAAATAGAAACAATGGAAAAAATGGGGAGGAATAATGGTAGAAGACGATGAAAATTCAAAAGATCTATTCATGTCCTATAGGTGAACAATCACCAGATGAAGTAGTCTTGTGAGAGTGTAAGTGTTCAAGCTTGGGTACTATTTCGCTAGCACCTGAAAAATCTCAACTCCATTTTTTATAAGGTTCCTTTGAAATTAAGTGGACTAAGATCATAACAAGGCTCCATTCATCAATTTTACAAATTAAATAAATAAACCAAGCTCCATTCATCAATTTTATTCCGGAGTAGTTCAAATGTCAATACTATTTTGAAAAATGCACATGTAAATGGATGAGATATATACAAAACATTTTTTTTTGAAAAAAAGAAAAAGGTTAGTAAACAGAATATATACAAGTATATACAAGGATTATACATATTTTATAAAGATTTTACATAGTATTTTATATACAAGTTTTAGATACAAGTTTTTATAAAAGAATTTTATATACAATGAAGAATATTAAAAGAGTGAAGACCATCAAAGTTTTTATTCACACTTGGTTTTTACAAATACATCAAATAATTTGTATCGCTCGTGACAAAACAATTATACAAACATTATTCAGAAAATAATTCCACCACACATTTTTTATAGCCATTTTAATCAGTAAAAGTATTAATTATGGCTAAAGTATATATACAATATATATGACACCCCATATACTTAGCTCAAACTATGCACGCATAATGATCAATGAGCTACAAAAGAAGACATAACTAGTGCTAAGTATAGAAAAGTGAAAAGAATACTATATAATGATGACTCAAAAAATAGATGAAAAGAACATAAGTCGGTGATCCCTGCTATAGTTAGGATCAAATAATCCTAAGTATAGAAGACTATACAAATGGGGAACTCCTAGGAATAGAATGAACAACTCAATAAATCGACTTGTCCGCCTTATACTTAGGAAAAATATCCCTAAGTATATAAAAAGAATATCAACAAGTTGAAGGACAAGCAAGATATCTTAAGAAATTAAAAACATGAAAAAGATGGTATGAACAACTTTACTCCCCCTATACATAGGGTAAGAGATCCCTAAGTATAAGCAACAACAAGAGTGATGAAACAAGACAAATATGAATAACTCAAGTCATTCGCCTCCCTTATACTTAGGATAGAGAACATCCTAAGTATAGAACACACACATGGGAAAGAGGTGAATGATAAAAACGGGAGAAGAATGAATAAAACAGAATGATGTATATAAGAGAAAATCAGTTCATGTATCAAACGTAGAAGATGTCAAAAAGTCATCATCTTATACTATAGATATCGAATTAACCACAGACGTGAATGTATCATGATCTAGATATGATTGCAGCAATTGTCCGTTCACAACAAATGGTTGCGCATTAGATGACAACCTATATATAACAATACTACCATTGTCACGTACATCTCTCACAATGAGCGGTCCTTACCATTTACTTTTCAGTTTGCCTGTAAACAACTTCAACTTAGCATCAAACAACCAACCATTCTGATCAGGGGAGAAAGTCTTCATTTTAATGTGTCTATCATGCAAGCGCTTGACTTCCTCCTTATACATGAGGGAGTTGTCTTATGCAAAATCTCAAAATTCTTGCAATCTATTCAGAACCAACTTCCTATTCTTTCCCGCTTTCACATAATCAATATTACATCCACAGAGTGACCATAAGGATTTGTGAATTAATTCTATAGGTAGGTGGCAAGGCATTCCATAAATTAATCTATGCGGAGACATACCCAAGGGATACTTGTTTGTCGTCCGATAATCCCATTGAACTGAGTCAAGCATCTGGGACCAGTTTTTCCTGTCTGATGTACACGTTTTTGCAACATCATCTTAATCTTCCTATTTGGAATATCAGCTAAGTTATTAGTCTGTGAGTGGTTAGGAGACACAAATTTGTGCTCAATGGCATACTCCTTCACAATCTTCTTACTTCTCTATTAATGAAATGGCTTCTCCCATCTCAAATGAATATTTTGAGATTTCCAAACCATGCAATAATATGGTTCTTGAAAAAGGAACCCATTGTACAACTATGTGTGGCTCGGGTGGGGATAGCCTCCACCCATCGACTAACATAATCCACAGATAGCAGGATGTACTGATCTCTGTGACTAACAGGAAATGGGCCCATGAAGACTTTGCCCCAAGCATCAAAAACATCAGAAATATGTATATATATCAGGGGCATGGTATCTTTGAAACCAATGGTCCCTTCCATCTTCTAATAGTCAATACATCCTCGAACATACTCTGTAGCATCCTTAAATAATTTTCTCCACTATAGGCCGCTTCGTAAATTCTTTATTGTTGTGCGCTTCCTTGAATGATGCCCACTTGATTTTAGTTTGAAATAGTACTCAAGTACACTTGTGTATTCCTCCTAAGGAATGCACCTTCTCCATGTACAATCTACACCCTTACGAAGTAGGTAGGGATCGTCAAATTGGTAATAATGTTTCTTGGATAGAAATCTCTCTACCTTGTGTTTCGACAAATCTTATGGAACTTTCTTGGAGACAAGATAGTTTACAATATCAACATACCATGGGAGTGAGTCCACATACAAAATGGTCTCATCTATAACGGTCTCTAAAATAGGAATCATTCTCTGTTCAGATCTCTATATCTGTAATACAGGAAAAGGTGATCTCCCACAATATTTTTCACTTCAGGTTTATCTCTAATCTCTTAATCATATTCTAATAGAAGAAGGATCCATCTGATAAGACATGGTTTGGCATCCTTCTTTGCCTGTAAGTATCATATAGCAGTAAGATCCGAGTACACAGTAACATGCGAACCAATTAGGTAAGATCTGAACTTCTCTTATCCAAACACAACACTTAACATCTCCTTCTTGGTGAAAATGTAATTCTACTATGTCTCATTGAGAGTCTTGCTACCACAGTGTATAGCTAATGGTATCCCATCCCTTCTCTGTCCGAAAAAGCTCCAACTGCAATATCCGATGCGTCCATCATGATCTCAAAGGGGAGAGACCAATCAGGTGGCTGTAGGACAGGAGCACTAGTAATATTGTCTTTCAACTAATAGAGTGAAAGGAGGAATTTCTCAAAAACAAAAAACTCAATATACTTGCATAGAAGCTCAATCAAAGGTTTGGAGATCTAGCTGGAGTCTTTAATGAATCACCTATAGAATCCAACGTGTCCCAGAAATGATCTCAACCCCTTCAAATTCTGTGGTGGCTCTAACTTGGATATCACATCAATCTTAGGCAGGTAAACCTCCATACCATGTTTGGAGATGACATGGCCCAATACAATCCCATTAGTCACCATAAAGTGACTCTTCTCCCATTAGAGAACTAGATTTATCTAGCATCAATGTTGAAAGACTCAGTCTAAATGGGCATGATATGTGTCAAAACTATCCCCGTAGACCAAGAAATCATCTATGAAGACCTCTAGAAAACTACCCACCATGTCGGCAAAAATGACCAACATACAGCTTTGGAATGTATAAGATGCATTACACACCCCAAATGGCATCCGTCTAAAGGAGTTGATGCCAAACAAACAATTGAAAGTAATTTTCTCCTGATCTTCAGGAGCGATAGTAACCAGATTATATCCAGAGCACCCATCCAAGAAACAACATAACCCTTTCCATAACAATCTCTCAATAATCTAATCAATAAAGGGCAGTGAAAAATGATCCTTCTTAGTAGCTGAATTCACGTGCTGAGAATCTACAAAGATACGATATGAAGTAGGTACACGGGTCAAAATCTGCTCACCATGGTCACTGTTTACAATAGTAATTCCAGATTTCTTCAGGACCACCTGTAAAGGATTGACTCACTTGGAATCCAAAATGGGATAAATAAAGCCAACATCACACCATTTCCTAATCTCTTTCATGACAACCTCCCATAGATTCAGATTGAGATGATGCTGACACTCACCAAGAGTTTACAATCATCCTCTAAGTAGATATGATACGAGCATAAATCTCAACTAATCCCATGGAGATACGAAATATTCCATCCAATGTCCTAGCGGTTTCTCTCAAGAACCTTTAGCACGCGAGATTCGTGTTCATCGGTCAACTTCGAGTTAAGGATGATCAGGAATATCGTGGGGGGAGGGGACTGCAAGGAAAGCATATTTCAAGTTGATGGTAAAGCCTTTAGCTCAGGTGGGGTCTGAATTGGCTATGTGACAACCTCTATAACTGCACTGGTAGAAGTTATATTCTTTACTCTGTTTACTATCCATCGTGGTTATTGTCGGCTGAGCAAGTAAAACCTCAGAAAGATATGCAACGAATGATCTCTACTCAGAAAGGATCAGATCATCAAGATGTGTTTTGATCTCATAAACAAAGGGCTCAAATGCCTCAGCGATAATCTCAAAAAGATGCCTGTCATCAGTGCTTAGCATAGAAAAATCAGCAAGAGGCTCAGATATCTCAGCGAGAGGTATATCAACAATAATCTCAAAATGATGTCTCAAAGGAATATCAAAATAGACCTCCATTTTATGAGACTTATCCTCAGAAATTAGCTCAAATTTCCCATCAACAAACAACTTAGAAGGATGAACAAGGGAACTCATGTCGACTATGTTTTCGAGAAGGTCCTTTTAAGAAAGGAACTCATGGGAATCTATTAAATCGGTAAAAAGATTTGCCTCTCTGAACTCGGCAAGAAAATCATAGTCCTAAGGACCTGGTGTAACTGTTTATATCTCATCTGCTGCTGCTGGTGGTGGTGGTGGCCTAGGATGGGCGATCTTTTCAATTTTCACCTTGTCACTCCCAGAGTGAAAGATGATCTCTCCAGTACCGTAATCAACTACCACTTCGGCCGTTCATTGGAATGGTCAACCTAGTATAATCAGAGTATGGAGTAACAGTGTAGATGTGTCCATATCCATGACAACAAATCAATAGGGAATTTCATTCCTCGCACCTTTACAATAACGTCCTCTAAATTGCTCCTCAGCCTCTTGATCGAACTATCAACAAACTGAAGGATCATATTGGTTAATCTAGGAGGTGCTAACCCAAACTCAGTGAGTAGAGAGGATGACACGATATTAATGGGGAAACTGCTATCAAGAAGCGTGCGATCAAATTCTCGATCAAAAATATGGCAACAGATGTGAGTTGCTCCCTTATCTTTCTTTTGTATTGGGAGGTTGCTGACGGCATGAACTATGGCTATGGTCAAGATGTGCTTTTCTGTCTTTTTTCATCAATTCTGCTTGTTCTAACTCTTTTGAGAACATGCTTCTTTCATTCCCTTTTTCAGTTTAGGCATGTACTCCATGGCTTTTAGGAGTAGCTTCTCTAAACAGATATTCTTTAAGATTTCTACCACTTAAGGATCAGATATGGTTGTTTTAGTTTTTGGATTTTCTTGGTTTTATTCTAGGCAGAAGCAAACGGCATAGAATAAGAAAAAACATCCAATTGCTCATTTCGATTATTCAAAACAGAATCCTCATGAACTATAGTGTAAGCAGAATTAGTTTGTGCATTGTTGTCATAAACAGTTGAAGGAAAAACAAAATCTAAAATAAGACGTTCTATTGTTGCTCGTGTAGAAAAAGAATCCACGATTATTGTGTTCTCCCTCCTTACTAATTGTGAACTGCATCTAACTGGGGAAGGAGGTGGTGGTGGTGATGACATCGAAGATGGTGAAACTCCACACTAAGGTACTTCTACACCGAGTCTCAGCAATGACAGTTAAGAAGATGATGTGGATGGTGAAGCTCTCTAACTTGCTTGATCTCCCAATCCCAACAGCTGTGAATGCGGTTGCAATCTCCTACCTCTCCTGAGATGAATGGCATCAGATAAACATGTAAAATAAAGGGTCATACTTATATCTGTTGTGGATGGATCATGGGCTATCTTGTCCTTACGTCTAAAGTTTTTGGGATTGGCATCGACATGTGTTGGGATCAGTGTCTTTGTGGTAGCCAGATCGTCAAGCCTTTGAGTAAGATCATTCATGTTCTTCATCAACGATGCCAACTGATCAAGTGACGGATTCACCGACGAAGCCTCGGGATGCTCAATGATTGGTTGTCGCTGAGTCTGGTAATGAGGAGGCTGTTGGTATCCATACTGTTGGTAATGAGGGGGAGGAGGAAAATATGTGGATTGATGTTGATTGTAAGGCTATGGAAAGTATCCAGACTGCAGCTGTTGCTGGACACATCACTAGTTCTAGAAGTGATGTGGAGACTGATATTGAGGCTGGAACTGTTGGTGTTGGTATTGCTACGGTTTGCCTTGCTGAAACTGGTGGGTAGGTCTTTGACCTTACTGGGAAACCAACTGACCCTGCCCTAACGCACGGGGACGGTTGCGCTCTCAGTTGAGCTAGATACTGTTCTCCTTCTGAATGATAGGTGGAGGTGGAGACTGCTACTCAGGAATTTATGGGCGTTCTTGGTGGTACATGACAATCTGCTATGAATGCTACGGGATCTAGTCAGCATTTTGCATGTAATAAACATGTTGAACTATGGATGGACCTCTGGTACTCTGCTGGGTGGAATTGAAAGAAGCCTGCTCACGGGTAGAAGTGTCAGTTGTTGCACTTGCTCTCTGGCATGCCCTGATCGTATTCACAAGAAGCTCAATGTGCTTCGTTATCTCATCCAGTTTGTCCAGATTCATCATTCTATGTTCGATAACTTGGAGCTTATAAAGCTCCTTGGATCATTTCTCATATATATATATATATATACTATGGATATGTGATTTTTAATGATGGACAGAGCAAAACTGTCCACCCTATCGACTTCTTGTGATGTCATCATGTTGACAACCTTGTGGGGTGCTGCAGTAGTAGAAGAAGGCACGAGATGTTTCTGGAATGCACGCGAAGAATACAGAGATGGAGAGCTCTCTTCCATCTCCTTTAACAAATGGTATAGGACATCCTCGTCCATGTTGAGCTGACTATCCCCACAAGAGGTACCTACTAGCTTTTGATTCTCATGACTCAAACCTTCAAAGAAATTTTGCACAAGGCCTATCTTTGGAAATCGTGATGGGGGCACTTCTCCGTTAGATCTTTGAATCTTTTCCAAGCCTAATGAATAGGCTCATGGGATATTTTGGGAGAAGTTTGCTATTGCATTTGGTTTAGTCATCCATGTGGGTAGTATTTGATAAGAAAAGCAGACATCAACTCTTTTGAAGTAGTGATAGTTTTTCCTAAATAATTTACCCAATAAAGGGCCTTGTCCATCAGCTAAAAGGAAATGCAGGCATCTTCACTACCTCTAACTGGATGTTATTGTAATGGATCGTGCTGCATATGCGATCGAATTGTTGGAGGTTTGCATAATGTTCTTCATTAATATTCCCATGGAATATGGGGAGTAATGGTAAGATAGTGGGCTTAATCTTGAAATGCCCATGAATCACATGAATTTTAATCCATGTATTTGTTTGTCATGTTCCTAGATTATAGGATTCTCTAAGTGATAGCTTAGGCGTTGGCTCTACCTGTTCGTCTCCCCCATTCCCACCTGTTCCATTATTTCTATCCTCCTCTCTCGTGTCCTTGCCTCGGCTCGAGAATTATATACGTCAATGCATCTTGAAAGTCATCTTGTTCTATTAACTGAGCCAAAATGGAATGAATAGAGGCAAACATGGTAGTATTGACCTCGGACTGTTCAACCATGGAACCTTTTCCATTAGGTGACATCAAGTGCACTATCTTAGTTTCTGCAAGTGTAAGCTGCACTGGATTAGTCTTCAGGAATGATGGAGTCCCAAATGGCAGTTCGAGAATATGGTCAATCTTGAACACTGGATTGATCGAAGAGGTGAAAGGTGAATCGGAGAAAGAGTAATACACTGTAAGTGAGTCTTCACTAGTAGAAGATGATTGGTTTGGTGTGTGAAATGAGTCTGCAAAATCTGAACGAGAAATGCTCCAATCTGACATATTCAATATGAAGAGGCAAGATACAAGTATATGGAAGTCAGAAAAGAAGAGAATGAATAGAAGGCGCGAAGGGTGCGGAAGGATCTCTATCACTAGCAATAAAACACAAAACAAATCCCATATTCACCAACCCAGCACAAGTGAATACATCATGAGCAGTCTTTTATCTTTTCAATTTTTTTCGTGATAAATGAAATCATTGAATGATTTATCGAGTTGTTAGGTTCATGTATTTCCCTAAATACTTTCCTGAATTCTTATGACTAGGTGCATCAACCTTCAGCCAGTATGGGAGTAAGTACGTACCGTAAAATGACTACTCGTTACATAAGGATAGAGCCTTACATGGTATCATGTAACCCACCCACTCTACTATGGGGAAATACTTATTGTTTACCGGCTACTTGCATTCCCTCACTGAGAAGTAGCTAATACTCTTTACAGAATCAGTAGTCTAAATGAAAATCCGGGCTTGGTTCTATACTAGCATTTGTCTCCCAATTAATCTGTAAGTAAATTCATGCAATGAGGGGTTACTCTACCCAAAACAATATTGATTGTCCTTAGGTTTAGTTTGAGGGTCGAGTTTTCTTTAACAATCCCGATTTTACAATGTTATAACTTTTATTTTGGAATTTTCAATAAATTACCGACCGAATTTCCAATTTCATTTTCAACTTGTGTGAGTGAAAACTAGGATGGAAGTTGGAATTGCCAATATGCACTGAAACTTAATGATGCATGTAGGGTGTAAGTGATCCGTGCCTAGTTGTCTACACACTACAAGTAAGGTGATCTGCTTATAATTTAAACATAGAAATTAAACTAATCAAAATGATACATGTGAACCATCCTAGTAATAATTTCTATTAACGGGCAAGAACCATTTACTTAGACTAAGTCCAAGTTACGCTCTACTCTATAGGTGAAAAAAATTATTGTTTAGTGCTTTGGACCTAATTAATTACCTGGCTCATGAATGTTAATAAAGCACATCACTCAGGGCTCAAGCACATAAAACCGCATGAAAACAAAGAAAAAGAAGGCGATGAAAACAAAACTGATGAGGTCCCCCTGGTGCACCAGCACTTGGCAAAAGAAACCCCGTACACAAGGTATATAATGTCCATGTACAAGAGTTTGAATGACTAAAATAATAAACTCTATATATTTCACATGCTCTAATGAATTGGTCTCCTTCTAATCTTCTTCACCTCCTTCTATGCTCTCCTGCAGCTGGGTAAAGAATCAAGCAACCTCTGCTTCGCAAGGGTGCATCGACATTTCTCATAATGCCACCTTCGCTTGTTGGGCCCTCGCTAGAATGAGGAAGCACGAGATATGTAACAGACACAGTTATATAAATATGAGCAAAAATAACGGGAATAGATATAATGAATATGAACAATGATGAATAGTCAATAACAAAACTATTAAAAGAGAAATACGAATAAATAAACCAAGAATAGTAGGTCAAAAGAGAAACCTACATACCCTCAGCGTGCCTCCCTGGCAACGATGACACTTCACTGAGCATACTTTATCGTACTTTTATTTCAACGAATTAATCACAAATGTAAATTTGGTCATTGCAAAGTGTCGAGCGAAAAATATGCATTACTCAAGCAAAAATAGATAAACAAAAAATGTAATAGGAGAATTTGCTTTTTAATTTACCTGTATAAATAATAGGATCGAACTCAAAGAACCGACAAAAATACAGAGGGTTATTCTATGCAATTGAAAATCAATGAAAGTTTACAGGAATCTCTATGCACACTATTCGTGGTTGTTGTGTATTCTAATTTTATAATTACTAAATATTAGTTTCTTTTTTATTTGATTTTCAGATTTTAAAAACTTTTTTTATTTTTAATTTTGTAAAAGATATTTTTACAAAAAAAGGAATAAGGAAAGAAAATTCGAGACACATGAACTCAACCTCTCTTTTTGTATTTTTCAAATATATCAAAAAGGATCAAAAAAGCTATACAAAAACTATTTTTGGGTTTTAAATAAATTTTTAATGGTTTTATATTTTTTCTAGATTTTTTCCATTATTATTAAAGCATTTAAATAAATTAAAAACAGGGAATAAAATGAATATAAAATAAAATGAATGTTTTTGGATTTTTAAAATAACAAATAATGTCAAAATGGATGATATATACATAATGAAAGATAATTTTTGTGTTTTATACAGAGAGTTATTTTCTGATTTGTTTATTTTTAGTTGGTTTTATAAGATGTTTTAATGCTTTTAAGACTATTGTGATTATTATGGTTTTTATGAAGAATTGAAATACCAACATTGGATAGAAATTATAATAAATCAAAAGAAACGCACATGGATTTTTTAGATTTTCATTGCAAATTTTTTATTTTATTATTGATTTTCAAGTACAAACATGGAGTTTTTATGATCTTTTTGAATTTTTATAAATAACAAAAACGTTAAAACTGTGAAATGTAAATTTTGTATCCAATATCGGTGCAACATGAATCTATATAAATTTTAGCAGAATTTTTAAAGAAGTTTTCATATTTTTTAACTGATTTTTAATATACAAATTAAATACAGACAACCAGGGACTTAAATGCAAATATATTAAATTTTAGAACTGAAATGTAACAAATAAATAAATGCAAGTATTAGAAGTGCAAATTTTCCAAGAAATCATGAGCAGGGGCACGTGGGCCTCGCTGGTAGGACCAATATGCAATTAATATAGTTTCAGGGTCCAAATAACAACTGAAAAATACTATGCGTTTATTGTAATTTTTACAAAAACTCACGTGATTTGCATATGTGCAGTTTGGATAGGGACTATAATGCAAATAAAATATAGATAAAGGAAGAAAAGCATATGTCCAATTAACTACAACATAGACACATGTTCTCATAGGGACAAAAAATAAAATCAACAACATGGAAAAAGGTGTAAATGTACCCTTAAATAACGTGGGGGCTCGGGCGACTCATATGATCTGCAACTCTGATCAGATGGCTGCAATTAGCTCTGAAGTGAAGGGTCGCAATCAGATCTTGAAGCTTTAATCAATGGTCGAATTTTGAGGCTCAATCGAAGGTGGAGATCGATTTTGGAAGAAGCATTGTCCATCATATGTTGTAGAGATTCCATGGACGAACTGGGAAGAGGAGGCTCCTCCTTGAACATAGATCGTATGGATCTCCCTAGATTTAGCACAGATTCTCTTCAGATCATGCCTAGACGAAAGCTATGAGTGTTCCGTGTCTGATGTGCACCTTGGATCTACGTGAATCCTCCAGATCATAAATCTAGAAGGTAATTTACTCGGTTTCTCTAAGAACCTGTTTCCGATCTGATCATTCTCTTCACTCTATCCCTGTAGCTCCTTCGACATGTAAATGATAGCCTGCGCATGGAGGAATCCTTCAGCCAACAAGTTAGGTCAATGACAAAAAAGATAGAGGGTGGATGAGGGTCTCTAGCGAAGGTTATCATAGGGGAGATCGGACGTCAAATCTATGTAGATAAGAAGGTGAATAGATGGAGGAAGGGATGGAGAAAATCGAAGTGGAGATGTTGGCCGAGTCGGGGGTTCATTTAGATGATCGAAGCTCCATTGATTGTGCGGATCGGAGGATAAAGATGATGATTGAATCTAAGGTACTAGAAGAACTAAAAGATAGAATTAAAAGTGCTTCACTAAAAACTAGCTAACTACGATTACCCACACTATAAAGGAAGGTGGAAATTTCCTTGATATGCGTGTGTGGTGGAGGCGGAGATGTGCAACAGATGATTCTGGCAACGTAGTTGGATTCGTGTCTTTAACCTAAATCTCACACTCAAAGCTACTCCTGACCTTGATCGTGGAGAGAAAATTTGGCCAAGGATGGATCAGAGGTGCATGAAAAATGTGGTGAAGGGGTTATGGACGAATGACAGCGGAAGATGGGACACAGATTGAGCAGTTGACCAAGGTCAACAGACATGGTTCAACCAATCAGAATACACGTGGAATACAATCAAATTAGGGAAAATGACAAAACATTAAATAAAAGTTATTTAATTGAATTGAAAAAAAAAGATGAATTTATTAAATTACAAAATGTTAATAAAAAATATTAAGAACAAATTAAAGTTAAGTCTGGTGATTTTTATTTATACAAATAATATACTTACAAGGGTTAAACTAAATACAAGGGTTATTTACATGTGTGTATACCTATGTAAACAGTGTTTTGATTTTTAATTTATTATTTCTATAAATATATATAATTTAATATTTTATTTCTTTACAATATTTTACAAGGATTTTAATTATATTTTTATTTGATTTTTAAGAGTTTTTTTATTAGCTTAATTTAATAGGTATAGGTTCGATATATACATGGTGGTACATATGCAATATATACAAGTTTTTGTTTTCGTTGATTTTTTATTTTGTGATTTTTATTTCTATTTTATATGATCTAAACACAATATTTAAAACTAAATAAAAATACAATATTTAAAACATATGGACAACAAAGTAAATAATTAAATATTATCCATAGTGTATATACGTAGATTATACTGTAATACCCCAATTGGTCACATTTCTCACCTTAACTCTGATTTTTATGAAATCGCCTCCAGTTTAAAGATAACTTAATTTGGAGTACAATGAAAGTTAGTTTGATGAATTTGGAGTCTTGATGTAGCAAATATTGATCTTGTAAGTTTGTATATTGTGCATTTTAAAAGTGATGTTATTTGCACATTATATAATAATTTTAATTGCAAATATTTTTATTATTTACAAAAAAATTTTATGCACGATCTTCGAGAAGAAATAATTATTATTTACAAAAGAGTTGGTAATGAATAAATTAAAGAGTGTGTAATATAGACAATAATCTACAAGTGATGAATATTTAGGTGTTAAGTTGATTTTCTAGATTTTTCTGGAAGTTAGTCCATATTTCCCCCTACTTTATTCCTTGTCGATCAGGTCAAGTCCTGACCTTCTCTCTGGGTCTGATTTAGTATGTATCTATTGCATGTATCTATTGGTCACATTTCTCACCTTAACTCTGATTTTTATGAAATCGCCTCCAGTTTAAAGATAACTTAATTTGGAGTACAATGAATGTTAGTTTGATGAATTTGGAGTCTTGATGTAGCAAATATTGATCTTGTAAGTTTGTATATTGTGCATTTTAAAAGTGATGTTATTTGCACATTATATAATAATTTTAATTGCAAATATTTTTATTATTTACAAAAGAATTTTATGCACGATCTTCGAGAATAAATAATTATTATTTACAAAAGAGTTGGTAATGAATAAATTAAAGAGTGTGTAATATAGACAATAACATACAAGTGATGAATATTTAGGTGTTAGGTTGATTTTCTAGATTTTTCGGGTAGTTAGTCCATATTTCCCCCTACTTTCTTCCTTGTCGATCAGGTCAACCCCTATTTTCTACAATCCTTTATTTTCTTTATTTTTCTTTTATTTTTTATTTTAGGTTAAAATAGTAGAGTTAGTAAAAGAATAAAATTAATGATATTTACAAGTATTTTATAAGGGATTTTAAGCTAAAAGAAATGAATAAAGATGATGAAATGCATATTCATTACTATCCTATCATATCCTATTCGTTGCTCCATGGCATGGCACCGTTTTGTTGATTGATCGGTCATGGGTGCCAAACATCCGATATTGGAGGAGCATGCAATGTTCGACAAGTTGGATCTGGCTATTGTTGCATAATCCATCTCCCGGCACTAGGCATGTGACCAATCCAATCAAAATAACAATCAACCCATGACTAATATATGCAATAAAAACAATATGAGTTGAAATTCATTATACCCTGCAAAATGTGTACAATAGACAAGTAGTAGGGCTTGAATCACTAAGAATAATAAAGGATAGGTAAAATTATTACTAAATAAAATTATTTAATAATTATTATTTTTATAGTTTTTTAGTCATTCTTTTCTAATTTTTTGTAGGGTTTTAAATTATATTTAGATTTTATGTATTTTTAATGGTTTTATATATTTTATTTTTACATTTCGGTCTTTAAGGGACAAAGAAGGGAGATGGGAACCGGGAACAATCCAGGAGAAGCAAGTGGTTAGTCCTCGGTGACGATGAGAAATGGTCAGTCCGGACTCCCCCTTCCTCCACTGCCGAGGGTTGGAGTCCTTTCTCTGAAATAGCCACTATATATATGGGGCCTGTCAAAAGAGTACTGGAACCTCTCAGTTATCCAGACAACAGTGTGTATGTTGTTCCTAAACCTGAGTATCCATAAGCTAATAAGATAGGATAGCTATCAAGGTACAAGTTCATCAGGAGTGGGGATTCCTCAAAGTATACTCATTTCCATTACGATCATCAATAGGGGCGGGGTAGAGAGGAATGAGCCTCAAGACCAGGCGCTCATTCCCCCCATGATATCTAGTTGGTCAGGGCACTAGTCAAAGGTAGAATGAAAGTTGAGCCTATGATGAACGAGGAAAGGTTAAGCGCTGGCTCCTTAAAGGAGACTGAACTATAGAAAGCTCGTGGGAGGAAAGAGCTAAGCGATCAGTGTGGGTCTCAGGATGGTGTCGGGATGGTCGCTCCCACCATCTATTTTGTTTTCTGGTGAGCGAGGGTAAAAAGCATCTTCCCTGAGGGTCAGAAGCCCATGCCATTCTAGTACTGCTTCCCTCTGTAATTGAAGCCAACTCTCTTTCCTCACCCGAGATGCTGGAAAGTCAGCTGAGGAGTGAGGTACCCCCGGTTCTTGACTAATGAGAGATGCCTCAGAAAGATCATCCCTGGAGAATCATAGGTCCGTAATCAGCAGAGTAGGAAAGATGAGACACGACGGGGAAGGACGCCTTATAGTCTAAAATGCGTGAGTAGGGTTTTGGTGATAGACAGAAGGAGCTTTTCACTAGAAATGGGCTGATTAGTAAGCATGATTAGAAGAAAGACGGATATTTCTTGCTAATTATCAGACAATTACTTATTCACAAACCTCATGTGGGGCTAATCGTTATCATTTCCCATCTCATGGAAAACCCTTTTCACTCTGCTTTGCTCTGTACATGAATAAAGTAAGCATATACAAGCAACCCCAAAAGTCTACTTTTGCATCGTAACTCTGAAACAACCTTCATTAGATAGATAATTTAGTTTTATGAACAATAAAGGTGAGTTTTAAGAATTTTGAGTTTTATGTAGAAGTTGTTGGTTTGTGAAGTTTTATTTGTGGCTTTTCATTTTTGTGTCTTAGTAACACTATACATTATTTTTATTTACAATTATTTTTATTTTTTTTCTATACATTATTTTGTACAAGATTGATGTTGCTCAAATCTTTTATTTGATGTGTATAAAATGAATAATAAAATAGGTCAAAATCGCTATTTTTAATGAATTGAAATTAGGATTTCATAAACAATGTAGACACTTATCTAGCCCAACTTTATACTTGGTCGACCAAGTCAATATTGTCTTCGTCTCGGGGTCTAGGGACATTTAGTATTTTAGATACTTCATTTATATTTTTCTCTTATTTATTCTTTTATTTTGGATTAAATTACATGTACTTATATAATATTTGCAATTCATATATTATGTTAGTTTGTACAAATTAATGCTATTTACATACATTCTAACTAGGGAATCCAGGACAAAAAGAAAGAATAAGTGTGATGAAAAGGAGATTCATCATCATCCAATTTATTGAGACTCGTATTATTCTTTTTCTTTTTATTATACAACTATTTGTTAGTTAATTTGTTGAAATGATTAAATTGATAATTAAGTTGATATTTGTTATCAATTCTTATTCTAATAGATTATTCTAAAGGTAGTTTTGGGCACCTTCAATCTAGTCCATTGTTTAACAACTTGGATTATAATATTGACAGATCAAGCATGCATGAAAGGAGAGGATGATCTTGCCTTCCTTAAAAGAAGTTGTTTCTAAGAGTTAAAAAAATTAGTCTCTCCCTCTCTCTCTCTCTCTAGTTTTGCCCCTACACCTCTTCCCCTTGCTCTAGGGTTGACGACATACACATTTAGGCTGTCCACATGTGTCTCTGCCTACCACTAGAAGGAAGTTTAATACTTCGCATCATGAAATCATGGGAAATAACAAACTATTGGAAATTTTTAAAAGAGTTTATTACATGAACATACTATTTCATCACAACAAATTACAAGTAATAAACCTCATGATTAAGAAAACAATTTCTCATAATCGTTTCACATATTCCAAAGAATATAACGAAGAGATTAGGGATATACCGTGAGTTTCTAAACAAAGAAACCTCGTGAATCAAGTCTAATATGCAGACGCTTCTCCCGTGGATGTGATAATTAATCAAACAGCCTCCTACAAACTTCGATGTCAACTTCATCAAGTTGTCCATGCAAAGGAGATATCAAGATGATCCCAAGATCCTGATTTCAAGGAACGAAATATATTCCTCCTACATATACGAGAATCATGGAGAAGAAGATGATCTTCTCCTCCACAAGGCCAAGCCTATGAAGAGAGAGGAGAGGCTTGATGGTGGACCCTTGGGGTAATTTTTGGAGAAGAGAATAAACATGTATGAGAGTTGCAAAATCTCAAGAGTATTCTCTTCTTCAACTCTCAAGGTGATACATTTTTTGTCGAATAGAAGTATTCTTTTGTAAAAAGGCCATGACATCTCGTATATAACACGAGGGTACGCCTATGAAGAGTCTTACTCTTTATTAGTAGACATCCTCTCTCTCAACCATTGAATATTTGATCAAAGGCAATGATTAAAACATTGTCCTTCAAGAAAGAGGACTTCAATTATCTATTTTAATTACCATAAAAATAAAAAAATAGGATGGAAAAATCGCATTAGGATTCTCATGGTGGATAGCAATGGTTCTCTGAACATGGATGTCCACCTTGTCCTATTCATTATTGAAGTTGTTTTTCATTATATTCGTGATAATCTACTTTTCATTATTAGTAATTTATCAAAGGACCTTTATATATCATGAATCTTATTCATAAATCCAAAGAAAAATCTAAATCTAATTTACATTTATTATCAAATGTGAGTTACATTCACATAACTGCCTTGAAATACTTATATGAATAAAATTCGTATAAATATTATTTATTATTATTATTATTATTATGAATTGTTATTTATATAAATTAATGAATAATATTTATGAATCAAATTAAAAAAATGCACTTTCAAGACTTTAATTATGAGAATAACAATTATTGTCTTGTTTTTAACATCACATCGTACGATTCCTAATCCAATTATGGCTTGTGAGATATAAATGCAGGTACTTGGAGATAATATCAAGATCATAATATCAATGTATAGTGACTTAAAATATAAATAAATACCCAATTTCTTGCTTTACAACACTTTTGGTGAAATTTAATACCATCTTATCTTTGAGCTTAAGCTGAAATGATTCACACTCTGTAAGCTCAATGAAATACATTCCACTCAACACGGGGATAATAAATAATGACACGGATGTACATTAGCTACCATATGAAATTTCTAGTCATATTCCAAACCATTTTGAGATTAGAAATGAGCTCAAGAAGTGTATTTATTTGGACATTGAAGTTGGAATTGGAATCATATATTATAATGAAATCATATGAGAGTGTCATGATAGAATCCAATTAATTCACATATGATTATAACAAGAAGTTGAGTCACTAAAATCCATCTCGTTTCTTCATCTCTCGGAATGGAAGTGTCATGATAGATTATCTATTATGATAGATTTAACCCAAAGTTCTCTCAATACTTATTCAACCCTCATACTTGAAGACTTTGATACATTTGAAGTTTATACCCTCGTTAATAGTCTTCTTCATGCTATATCAAAAGATTTTTCAGTCGATAATAGGGTGATAATATTAATTACATTTACTTTCCAAAAGCATATATTATTAACCTGAATTCAAGGCATATTTTATAAACAAGATAACCATTCATGGGATTCTTTATGTCCAAAAATATCTCATAAGGGAGCGTTGTCTCCCAATTCATCAAGTTTGATCATGTATGATTCCTTTGGGAGATTATATTTCTCATAAGTCCTCGTATGAACACCAACACACCGGTATATGGACTTTGCTTAGGTCATTAACCTAATGGCATATCTATTGTTCCCATTTAGGCGTACATATGTATATTTGTCTCTACCAAAGTATGTGTTCTTGATCATGATAGTTACAATTTAGGTCTTAGGTTATCTTGACCTCATCAAGTAAACTCTTTGACTTGACTATTCTGACACCTCTAAATCACCATTGCTATGCATATTATCTACATCAAGAAGTTGGTAAGAAATCGATCTTTGGAGAATCATTTCCATTGCTTTCTTAGACTTGAGATCATTATTAAATATGTATGATATTTAAGATGGCCATGGTAGATAACCCTAATTATATAAAGTGATCTTAATTTGTGTGCATTCACAAATATTAATTTCATATAGACATGGGAACACAATAACTTCTATTGCATGAAATGTGTCTCCCAGGGCTGATGATGAATACCCATTCATTAACCTTTATTCTTTCATTTGTTTTTAAATCCCTATATAAATGCATCTAAATTTATCTAACTTTAACAATTAACAAACAAACTATTGTCTATAAATAGTGCATAAATACTTTTGTTTAAACGTAAAATAAATGAATAAAGAAAAGAATAAAAAAATGAAGGAAGTATTGTAAATACTAACTAAACCTTAGCCCCAAGAGTATGTCAATATTGACATGGCTGACAAAGAATAAAGTAGGGAGAGATAAGGGCAGATAAATACAAACAAAATAACATAGAGACTTTGAAACGCTAGGTGTCCACTACACTACATATATAGACAAACTTGCACTAATTAATACATTCCCATAGACACATCAAATAAAGATATTCAAAACAAAACATATACATAAAAAACATAGAAAAATACAAAAATAATTGCACATAAAAAAATGTACAACATGACTGGGATACACATATGAAAAAGCCGCAAATAGAACTTCAATGATCATTATGTCCTACATATAAACTCACAATTAACCAAACTCTCTATTATTGTTCATAAAACTAAATTATCTATTTAATAAAGGTGGTTCATTAAAAATAGAGTTGAGATGTAAAAGTTTACTTTTTGGTCCCATTATATTATATACCTATACATTTTACTCATTTAGTTCTCTCTATGTATTTTTATTATTTTTATGTTTCAATCCTTGTAAATATTATTCACAAAATATTTAAATTATAAAAGTAAAATAAAGGAATTAAAATACATTAAAATAAATCATATACTCGAATATATATGCCTATTATACCTATATAATACATCTTTTTCTTTTAGTATATAAATAAAATCAATAAAAAGAAATAAAAATATGTAAAAATGTATTTAAATATATCATATACATAATATTAATACATAATAATAATATTTAAAATACAGATTAAAAATAAAAAAAATACACAATGCATATGTATAAATACATATAATCACACTAGTAAATAATACTTATAGTAAATAATCTAATATAAATAAATAAATAAGAACTAAAATAGTACATAAAATAAAAAATAACTTCATTGTTTTTATTTGTATTTAATAAGATAATTTTCTATTTAAAATTTCTTTTTCTTTTTATTTTATTTCTTTTCTGCCTTTTAGAGGCTGACAAGGACTGATGACGAGGAGACGTTGGTTATCCTTGGCCAACAAACCTGACCTTCTTTTGCACCAGTCCCTCCTGTGTCCATCCCTCATTTTTGACATATTTTCTAGCTTGATCCAACATTCCTCTCTACTCTATTCCTTCTTCTGATTTCTTCACCAAACACTAATCTTTTATGAGCATCAAGGATTGGAATTAGTCAACCCTCCCTTTGACAAAAAACACTAGCCGATGAAGCCCTCATGAGCAACTCTCCGACTTCTCTCCTCGAAAATCCACACCGAATCTTGCCCTTCATGACAGGATCCGGAGCCTCCTCATTTGCGGTGTAGGGGAAGGGTGGAGGCGGTGATTCACGATAGCAAGAGGTCTCCTCCTTGTAGTTAAGTTCCCCCCTATTCTTGGTTCGATGAGTTTTTTCTTGACTTTTATATTTCTAGTAGTAGCGATCGTCAATATCTGGATTTTATTATATTTAATTCAATCATTTTTAAAAATTAAAATTGTAGTTTGTCATAGCTCTGAGCTTTGTCCTTTGTTGCATCAGTTTTCGACCATTTTACTAACCATCTAATCATCTCTACATCTTCTTTCATTCATCATCCATCATCTTAATCTGTCACCCTCTGATCTTGCACAGATAAGGGAGATAAGTGCTCCTTCTTCACCCATTATTGGAGCACACTCGCCCCTCCATTCCAAAATCACTTTTCGCTTAGCATTGGGTCGATGGACATTGCCCTCGAGTCCTGAAGATATTCGTGCATAAAGAGAAACCACATGAGTGTAGAATCGACTCGGCCAAACACATCTAGGAGCTTGAGCTCCTCTGACCTTCCAGACCTCCTCTTATGAGGTCCGGATCATTTTGAAGAATCTCCCAGCTGTGGAATAATCCCAGGAAGTTGAATAACCTCTCAGCATCTCAGGAGATCATCGAGATAAAATAGCAGACTCGATCAAAGCACAACCAATATAGGCTTCTTCCATGTTCTTCCAAGCCCACTCCTGACATTCGGGTTAGTTACACATTCCAAATGGAACAACAATCGTTTGATGAGATGCCAAGCAACTATCAGATCAGAGGGCAAGATCTAACTTCCACCCTCCATCTATGAACCATCATCGGTTGTCCAGGTTGCGCAATGTGGATAAGTGAAGTGATCACAACTGTCCACTATCGCATATGTGGGGTTATTTTGCAACTTATTCCATCCGTATTTTTGTATTTATAATTTAGTATTTAATCTTTCATTTATAGTGATAAACGTTTTGTAATATTTGCATAATAGACACCATACTACATTTTTATCATATTTTTGTCTACTGCCTGATGAATCTCCATTTCATCACCTTTATTCTATCATTTTGGCCTTGAAAACCCTATCTAATGAAGGTAAATAACATTAATTTGTCTATAATAGCATTCATTATTTATTGTGTTTATTTATACATAAAATAAGGTTTTTAATGCCAAAATTATAGAATAAAGAGAATAAAAGAAAAAGGAATAAAATATTGAAAATATTTTATGATCCAAACCCCGAGACCAAGTCCAGAATGGAATTGGTCGACAAGGAATAAAGTAGGGGAGATAAGGGCCGAAAATACAATAAATATTTCATTTATTTATGCATTAATTATGTATTTTTGACACCAATTTTATTCTCCATGATTTATTCATCAAACAAACAAACTTTGTACATAAAAGTTGTAGATAATAATGTAAATAAAAATACAAAATTGAGTTTGTACAAAAATAATATGCATTGTACATTTTATACCCAGAATAAAAAGCCAGAAACCAAACTTCACAGACCCATATCTTCCAAATAAAAACTCAAAACATAGCAAAATCACAACTCTAATTGTATATAACTTTTCAAGAGATATTTAATGGTGGTGGTTTTATATTTTTTGGAGTTACTGTGCAAAAGATAGGTTTCGGACCCCTATTGTACATAATACCGATTAAAATATTCATTATATTCAGTATTCATTATTTTTACAAATTTATATTTTTAGAATCTTGTAAATAATATACATAATACATGTACATATTGGAATTAAAAGAAAGCCAAAAAGAAAACCTCAAATAAAATAAGTCTTTGTAATTACATAGGCAAAATACATATGTATGACTTGTATATAAATAAAAGGGGATTTCATTCTTTTTCATTTATATTTTTATTAAGTTGTAAATATTATCTATACTCCACAAAAAATGTAAAGCCAAAATAAAACCCAATAAAATACATTAAATAAATAAAATGTGTATAAAATATAGGTAAAATGCCTATAAGTATACCTACGTATTATATATACCTATTTATTTAAATATGTTAATAAACTCATAAAAATCAAATAAAAATATATTTAGACTCACAAAATTAAGTTATGAATATATAAAATAAGAAAATGAAATAATAAAATAAAAGATACAAAATAAAATAATAAAAATACACAAAACATAGGTAAATATACCTATAAAAACAATCATAAAATTTAATTACTAGTAAATAAAGCAAAAAAATAAATAAAAATCATATTAAAATACTACATAAAATAATAAACATTTTTTATTTAATACTCAAAAAATAATAAAATAATTTACTATTTTAAATTAATTACTTTAGAATAAAATTCTCTTTTTTGTCCTCTAGTGGATGACGTGGACCAATAGGCGTGCGGCCTTCGTTGACCTCTGGTCAACTGTCCCATCTGCAGCTCTAACCCGCCAGACCTGTTGAATCACCGACTTTCTTGCATTTTTCGTGGGCGTCTCGTCCATCGATTGCACTCGATTCCTTCACAAGATTTGTCTGCCATTCATTGTACAATCACACCAGATCTTGTAATCTCTTGTACATCCTTTCGATTCTTTCCTACTACCCAGTCAATAAGGGTGCACCCTATGTCTTTAAATAACTCATCTCTCCCTCCTCTACAAATTCGGTCAGTATTCATCCAACTCCCTTCCTCGTATTCGATCCTGGAGGCGTCCTCGTGACACGAAGAGGTCTTCGGTGCCTTGAATCGGTCGGAGGAGGTGGGAGCTGCACCCACGGTGGAGCTCCGACATTCGCCATGCTCCTTGGCTAAAACCCAGGTTAAGCTTCTTCTTTTTACTGTTATTAGCTTAAATTAGTCGTAGGTTTCATTTCTTGCGTTTTATTTCGTATTTTAATTAGTCAATTAGCGTAGTTAGATGGATTCATAATTCACCGGAGCTTTGCTCCGATGAACTATTTCACTGTGGTCCTGACGTTCTCTGACCGCCACTTCCACCCCATTTCGTTCCCTGCCACTTTCTTCATCTCCCAACCTTCATTGACCAATCGGATCCCTCTTGTATCCGCGAATCGAAGCTTCAACTCCTCCACCTCGCCGGATGCTTTGCCACCCACCTCCTTTTATGCTAAGAGCTTCAAACCTCGGGCCGAGGAGCACCGCCTCGAGCTGTGTGATTTTTCTGGACAGATTAGGTGCGCGATACAGCGCCATGAGTCGAAATCAAGAGTCGCCAGTGGCTCCTGGAGCTCCAAACCTTCCCCGACCTCGCGGAGGAGCTCCGGTCCACCTTTGCCCCATCCAACACCTCCAGCCGATAGATCCACCTTCCAGGAAGCCAGAGGGACCTTTTGGAGTAGCAAAGGCCGGTAGGGGAGCGAGACCTCGCCGGAAGAAGCTCGCCCGATGACCCTTCTTCCCTGTTCTTCCAGCCTCTTCCCCTGCCGTTGGATGAAGGAGACGTCCTAGATTGAAGATCAACCATTGGATGGAGCCGCCATCTACCGTCAGATTGCGACCCGCGATCTCATCTCACCCATCCATCGGCGAAGCGTCGTCGGCAAACATGGAGGCGCCACATGGATAAGTCACGAACATCAGCCGTCTGATCCAGTGCCTTAAGGGGTAAATTGCACTTTTAACCCCTGGAACTTTTGTATTTATTATTTAGTTCTGTAAAATAAATGTAACGTGAACAATAATTGGGTTATTTGCATAAAACTCCCTTGTATTAATTGTATATTACTTTTTGGTCCTTCCTAGCCGAGTCACGTGTTGTCCCATGTGACTTGGAAAATTTGGCACAGAGACCCCTGGAGTTATTGAAAATTGTGTTTTGGTCCCTCCGAGTCAGGATCACGTGTTAATTCCACATGATGTGTTGTTAACTTTGCACTTAAGCCCCTAGCGATTTTTAAAAATATTCTAAAATATTAAATAAATGTTTATTCTATTGGGATTTTTGCACAAAACACCTTGCCTTTATTTTTAATTGCAAAAATGCCTCTGCCAGGCTGTTTTATTTTTATTTCTTTTATCTATTTATTAAAAATAGATATGTAGCTCCTAAAAATACAAAAAATATGGATAAATGCTTTATGCGTTGTACTTTCACGCCCATATTTTTAATATGAATTTTTGCATTTTATCTAATTTTTGAAAAATTAAAATGGAGCTTAATTAAACCATGTCTAAATCATAAAATAACAAAAATATATATAAAGTCTTTGAAAAATTCCAAAAAATATATTTTGTGTATTTTCGTGTTTTTTAACTTCATTTCAAAAATCATAAAAAAATACAAAAGAAAACCCCTAAAAATTAGACAAGTCTAAAAATCTTCATAAAAATCTCAAAAATTCTATAAAAATCCTAAAAATCTAATTTTTATCTTTGAATTTTCTTTGAATCATTAGCTTTCATTTAAAATTTCTTTGAGGAATTTTGGAACATGATTGATATTTTTCATCCTCAAGTTAGTTTCGGTCTTTTAGTTTCTTCATTGTTTTCAGTAATTTTGACTTTAAAAATACCTAAAAATAGAAAAATTTAGAAAAATCACAAAAACATTAGAAAAATATAAAATGTCCAAATATTTTATTTCTTAATTTTTGCTTATTTTTACTTGTTTTTATAAATACCTTATCCTTCATTTTCTTATATTGTGTATATATTCTATTTATAAAAAAGAAAATAAAAAAATATAAAATATAAAAAGAAAATATAAAATCAGAAATTAAAAATCAAAATATAAAAATTAAAAACAATATCAAAAAAATTAAAAAATAAAAAACCCACAAAAGCAATAACATGGATGAGATAAGAATTGAATAACATTGTGCATATTTCTGCTCCCAACCGTTTGCTCCCAGTGTTCGACCTCTACTTGTGCTTACAGTTATACACATTTACATGTAGAGTTATAATAAATTTTAACTCCACATCTTTGAGTTATAATTGCTTTATTCTGATTGTGGGTTAATTGCTGATTGATTGGGATTCTGTTTGAGGTCACCTCAGCAAATGTCGATTCGCCTTGTGGAAAGACACATCCTCAGCTAAATCCTTGTCATTAGATGGCGTCGTTGCCGGGGAGCAACGTCGTTTGGGATACTTATTTGATTCTTTACTCTTGTCCACATTTATTTGATTATTTGTATTATTGATATTGTTATGATTGTTCTGACCCTCTTCTTTATTTGTCTTCTATGCGAGGGACCGCCAAGCGAATGAGGAATTCCTAGGAAGTCCGATGCACCCGAGTGAGGCGGAGATGGCTCTCCTACACCAACCAACAGGAGAGAGCATCAAAGGCAAATGGAGGAGAATTTTGGAAGGCAGTCTAATTCTTGCATTATTTATTATTTATGTATATTTATAAGAGAGAGTGACCCTATAATTGTAATAAGACATGACTCTTCCTCTCCGACTTCCCGAGGTCCAGTGCCCGAGGGATTGTTTCCTTGGGGGCCTCAGCGATTTTGACGCTTTTTTTATTTTTATTATTTTGTGTGAATGAGCCCTAGCTCAGGATTGTTTGACGTTGACTAAGGCCCAATCCCTAATATATATGCATGAACCTATAGATGCGACTTGGGATTTAGTCAATTTTGAAATAATGTTCTTCATGCTAATAGTATCATGTATATAGGGTGATTTCTTCGGATTGCATTTGCATGTAGCATAGGTTTCAATTCTGTTATTCATCCCATATGGAGATAGCTGGGAAGCACTGTAAGTCTTCTTACTTGGCATGCATCATCGTTTTTCGACTTGTATGGCTTTTCCGACCTTCTCCCTCTGTTTTTGCCAACCTAGGATGCTTAATGGAAATTAAAATCTCGATAGGCATGTGCATTGAAAATATCCAAAAAAATGTGATAACAAAATTAAAATAGGTATTGCTAACTCCACTTGAACCTAAAAATAAAATGTAATGGATCCCTTGTCTTTGGGAGAGCAACCCCCTCATTTTTGGAGCATTTTATTTATACGTACATGCTAAGGATTAGTGCCCCCAATCCCAAACCCTAATTCCAGTGTACAACTTTCTATGATCACCTAACTCTAAAATCGACAAGATAAAAGACCACATCTTGGTCTTCACTGTGTTGAGTAGGTGAATTGGGGGTTTGCATTGTGTATTGATTGTGACTTTTATTCCATTTGCATCTTCACTTTGAGTTATCGATCCCGTCTGTGTGAGTCATGCATTTTTCATATTTGAGTCTCTCTACCCCTCTTATACATATATCTCTTCATTTTGCATTGAGTCGTGATATTGGCGCTTGAGCTCAATCAGCTTCTCCATTCCTTCGTGTTTCTCTTCTAACCCACCCTCCTCGTGTCCCCTGTATCATTTTTTCTTTTAACCGGGATTGCTGCATTTTTAGCGATAGCCCGCATCGAGGATTTGTGACTTATATATATTATTGGAGTAAGTCGGGCATGATGTCAAGGATGCTGAGATGGATATACTACTCTTGGTGGATTTGACTTTCGATACGTGCATAGGAGCTTATTGAGGATTTTTTATGATGCATGACCATTAGGTGTAATTCTGTATTGAGGATTTAGATCTCGCATACCGGATTGAGGATGTGACGTGCTTTAGTGATTTGATGATGATATCATGATGTTTCTACTGATCTATCTATATGAGATTTCGTCCGTCTTTGATTTCTGGGCTGGATAGACTATCTTGATATATGCTGCATGATGACAATGATTAGAACCCACATGATCTCTCATCTTCATGATTGATCCATTCCTGATCTCCTGATTCTATTATCCACCTATGGCACTTTGAGGATTCCTGATTATCTTTCGAGCCATCTCAGCCAGTTATTATTGACCTGAGGGATGTTTTGTGAATGACCTGATTATTTGCTCCCTCACATGATCTTATGCCCTCCGGATGATTGAATGATTGAATGCTTTTGAGGACCTGAGAAGACTTGCTAGCGATCCCAAGATTTCATTGACTTAGCTTACACGACTCACCGAGGACTATCTGCGGGAGCATGTGATGCACTCTTTACGATCGGTTTCACTCACTGCCTGTACTACCACTCTATTGGGGTATGAAACCGTATCGTCTGATATGACTATTTGTCCTCTCTGTCTGATGGTGTTACCGATCTACCAGTACACGAGGCCATTCAAAATCTGAGTCTGCTCTCTTTAACGGTCCTTGCAAGGATGAGCTGCACCTTTCTGACTATTACATGCCTAGTTCATAGTGCTCTTCAAGGGTTATTTGTGAGAGACTATGATACCTTGCTAGATCTTGCGGTCTCTTCTGCTGGTAGACGGTCTGTCGTCTACGGAGGCCTTTTTGATTGATTCCTTTGAGTCTTCTCTCTCCTTGACGACCCTCACAAGGATGAGATCTGATCTGACTATTCCCTGATTAGCTTGCATTGCTCCCCGAGGACTATCTGCGGGAAAATGCAACACTTTCTTTACACTTGGTTTCCCTTTCAGACTGTGTCTCCTACTACTGGGAGCACGGAACCGAGTCGTCTGAGGTATCTTCGGGTCCATGTTGCTTTGATGATTACCCGATCTGCTAGATCTTGGGACCCGCCTAACTTGACTCGTTTGAGTTTGCTCTCCATGAGGGTCCTCGCAAGGATGTGCCATCCTTCTCTGATTATTCGATGCTTAGTTGGTAGTACGTTCCCCGAGGTTTATCTGTGGGATGCTGCCATACTTTCTTGATTTATCGGTCTCTTCTGATGGTAGCCGATCGGTCGCCTACCAAGACCGTTTCTATGATACGTCTGATGGATCAAGCTCTTTTGAGTCCGCTCACCTTGACGACCCTCGCAAGGGTGAGCTTCTGTTCTGATTATTCATTGACTAGCGTGTACTACTCCCCGAGGGTTATCTGAGGGAGAGTACATCATATTCTATGTACTCGGCTTCACTTCTGGTGCCTCCGTTCTGTTGGAGCACGAATTCGGGTCGACTGATTTTGGTACTCGATCTCTTCCCTGGTTGTGTCTCCTTCTGTTGGAGCATGGAGCCGAGTCTTCTCATTATTCTCTGATCCCGCTCACCTTGAGGACCCTCGTAGGGATGAGTCCTGGTGTGTAGTTTTCAGTATGTCCTTTGACTTTCTGACTCTATGACTACCGGACATCACACGATCTCATGTCCTTCAATTTTCATCTCTTTTTGAGACCTTGATTGACTTGGAGGAGTCTGTACTGCTTTTTCTTCCTCCAAGTCTTACGGTATCGGCTCTGCTCACTAATTCACTCCTTATGAGCCAATCATCAGATGTACGCTACTGGTCACTTCTTTACTTTCTGATATGTTTGTCCCTGGTAGTTGACACCCACTTGATTGTAGATTCGGGTGTATTTTTACCTTCTTACTGCATCCTCATTCTCACAAGGAGACGACGACGAGAGCACGGTAGTCGCTTACTAGATACCGTCCTGTACCTCACAGTATGTGCTAGTTGTATATAAGCGTTTTGTCTTCTATTCCTTCTTTCTCCTGAATGTATGTGTGCCCTAGATCTATCGCCATATCGTTGTGTCTACACTTAGGATGTACCTTATCCTAAGTACAGGGGGGTACACACCGCGTTGTTCTATCCTCGTTCAGTTTCGTCACTCCTGTTGTTGCCTATACTTAGGGATATCTCACACTAGGTATAGGGGGAGTGATGCGTATATTCTCCACGATCTTTTCATTTTTCTGTATATATCTATCTTTTCTTCTTTTCTTCTTTTCTTTTTTATATTTCTTTATCTAAATAAAAGGTGTGGACCCTTTGTGTCAGTTTCCTGTACTTCGGACATACTTTGTCCTAAGTATAGGGGGGTTGCGCCCCTGATTCGTTCATTCTTTCATTTGTTTATTCCCGCCTGTGACCCTCCCTGTGTTGTGTACATTCTGCTACACTTAGGATCATTTGATCCTAAGTATGGGGGAAGGTTACCTTCTTCTTTGTTTATATCTTCATTCTTTCATTCTTTCATCAGTCGTTGTAGTATAGGATTTTCTTTACTCAGTATGAGTTATGTCTTCTCTTTCTCTTCTCGACCTATGAGGACATAGCTCATGCTAAGTATAGGGGGGTCGTATATACTCTATATATACGTTAGCCATAATTCATACTTTCATAATAAATATGGCTAAATATACTATATATATAAATACATAATCCATTAACAAACAAGTGTCATTCCTCAAATTCTTTTTGTATTTACTGATTAATAAATCAGGTTAAAAATATTTTTGCAATTTTTTTTGAAAAATGATGTGAACCTTTTGGATAACTTTTTGTGAAATGTTTTCAACCTTTGTAAAAACATTTTGATTGCCGAAATTCTTTCTTTGTGTGAAATAAAAAGTTGGAAACTGATTTGCAAATGATTTTGAAAATTTTTGTAAAAATATTTTGAAAAATGTATATATACCGTGCAAAAAATCTTTGCAAAATGACTTTCAAATGATTGTAAAAGTTTGCAAAATTATTTTGTACTATAGTTTTCAAAATTTGTTTTCAAATAAATTTGAGGAATGAATGTATCATTGAAATAGGAATAAAATGTGTATATAAATTCTTTATCAATTGTATAAATATACCCTAAAAACTCACTTTATTAAACCTGTAAAATCCTTAAAATTCTTAAATCTTGTATAATAAAGCGGCACGCCCAGGTGAATAGTTGTACACACTTTTTGTGTGCCAAGATTTTTTATTTGCAAAAATTATTTGTGTAAAAAGATTCTTTGATTTTTTCTAAAATTTCTTTGTAAAAAAATTGCATCATTCATTGTGTATAGCATTTGCATAGCATTCATATTTTTCTTGAATGAGCTTGATGATTGAACTAGTCCAATAAAGTCAAAGATTGGAGTTTGGTTGGACCTTACCGCACCTAACTGCAATGGAACCTTATGGGAACTAGGTTTAAGGTACTTCAGGTCTATTTATACTCAATTCTTTGAGAAATCAGGGATGGGTTCAAGTCACCTCAACCGACTAAATAGAACTTTTCAAGACACACGCATGATTCTTCACACGCATGATTCTTGTCGACCGTGACCTAACTTGGACACTTGCACCTTTCACTTGGCTCAAAACAGTTGGGATGATGAGGGGGTTGGATTTTCCAGTCTGAGACGCACACGAGTGGAAACATTCGTCCTCGTCTAGGGAGGGAAGTGCACCCCAACTTGGTCCAGTTTCAATGAAGTCGAATGACAGGAGAGTGTGGGTTGCAATAAAGCTTCAAAAGATGGATAGTCTTCTGGCTCAAGAGGAGAAAGTCCTTATGTAAATGCTGTTGTAAATAGTATGTTGAAAAAAAAACTCAAAAAAAAGTGGACATGCTTGAAAATAAAAATAAAAGTGCCTGCCAGAGTATGTATATACGTTGTATAGAAAATAAGCAAGCTTGAGCATCAAAGTTATACCATGTGAGCCTGCAGCTGGATAACTTGACTACACTAGTCTTGCATCCCAGGATAGGTAGCTACACTGGCTACCGTCCATTCTTTTCTCTACCTCCTCCTCTTGAGTTGGATGCCACTTGAACTTAGAAGGCAATACCCCTCTCCTCGAGGGCAGAGTGCTGGATTAGGGAATCATTGGGTTGTCGTTCTGGAGAAGTCAACCTCTTGGTCATTTCAGATGGGGAGAGCCCCTATTAATTACACTGTACAAGTCAGCTTCATAGTCATAAGGGTTTGCGTATGATGTAGGCTAGTTCTGACCTGGCTATTGAGGTGATTTGAACCGAGTCCTGTGACTCTCGGAGCCTGTTGTGTTTTAAATTTGGTTCCCAACCAGGTTCCACACACATTTTCCCATTAAGGTCTAACCTGAGCTCCAAACTTTGATTTTGTACTGATAAGTTTAATAATCATGATCAATTCAATTTATTCTTTAAATTCTTTATTCTCGCTTTTTCTTTTCTTCTTATTCTTTGTTCTTTTCTGTACTTATTGCATAAGTATTTGGTAGGGACTAGCAAAGGCATGTATAGGGGTGTGATAAATCTCCATTTCATCACCTTTATTCTATCATTTTGGCCTTGAAAACCCTAGCTAATGCAGGTAAATAACATTAATTTGTCTATAATAGCATCCATTATTTATTGTATTTATTCATACATAAAATAAGGTTTTCAATGCCAAAATTATAGAATAAAGAGAAGAAAAGAAAAAGGAATAAAATATTGAAAATATTTTAGGACCCAAACCCTGAGACCAAGTCCAGAATGGGATTGGTCGATAAGGAATAATGTAGGGGGAGATAAGGGCCAAAAAATACAATAAATACTTCATTTATTTATGCATTAATTATGCATTTTTGACACCTATTTTATTCTCAATGATTTATTCATCAAACAAATAAACTTTGTACATAAAAGTTGTAGATAATAATTTAAATACAATTACAAAATTGAGATTGTACAAAAAAATATACAGTGTACATTTACACCCATAATAAAAAGCTAGAAACCAAACTTCGCATACCCATATCTTCCAAATAAAATCTCAAAATAGCAAAATCACCTATAATTGTATATAACTTTTCATGAGCTATTTAATGGTGGTGGTTTTATATTTTTTGGAGTTACTATGCAAAAGACAGGTTTCGGGCCCCTATTGTACATAATACCGATTAAAATATTCGTTATATTCACTATTCATAATTTTTACAAATTTATATTTTTAGAATCTTGTAAATAATATACATAATACATTTACATATTGGAATTAAAAGAAAACCAAAAAGAAAATCTCAAATAAAATAAGTCTATGTAATTACATAGGCAAAATACCTATGTATGACTTGTATATAAATAAAAGGGGACTTCATTCTTTTTCATTTATATTTTTATTAAGTTGTAAATATTATATATACTCCATTAAAAATGTAAATCCAAATAAAACCCAATAAAATACATTAAATAAATAGAATGTGTATAAAATTATAGGTAAAATGCCTATAAGTATACCTACATATTATATATACCTATTTATTTAAATACGTTAATAAACTCATAAAAATCAAATAAAAATATATTTAGACTCATAAAAATAAGTTATAAATATATAAAATAAGAAAATGAAATAATAAAATAAAAGATACAAAATTAAAAATAAAAATACACAAAACACAGGTAAATATATCTATAAATACACATAAAAATTAATTACTAGTAAATAAAGCCAAAATATATAAAAATCATATTAACATACTACATAAAATAAAAACATTTTTTATTTTGTACTCGAAAAAAAATAAAATCATTTATTATTTTAAATTAATTAATTTCGAATAAGTTCTTTGTTTTGTCATCTAGCGGCTGACGTCGACCAATAGGCGCGCGGCCTTCGTTGACCTCTGGTCAACTGTCCCATCTGCTGCTCTGACTCGCCAGACCTGCTGAATCCACGATTTTCTTGCATTTTTCATTGGCATCTCGTCCATCGATTGCACTCGATTCCTTCACAAGATTTGTCTCCCGTTCATTGTATAATCCCGCCAGATCTTGTAATCTCTTGTACATCATTTCGATTCTTCCCTACCGCCTAGTCAATAAGGGTGCACCCTATGTCTTTAAATAACTCAGCTCTCTCTCCTCAGCAAATTTGGTTAGTTTTCATCCAACTCCCTTCCTCGTATTCGGTCCTGGAGGCGTCCTCATGATAGGAGGAGGTCTTCGGTGCCTTGAATCGGTCGGAGGAGGTGGGAGCATCACCCAGGCGGAGCTCCAGCGTTCGCCATGCTCCTTGGCTAAAACCCAGGTCGAGCTTCTTCTTTTTACTGTTATTAGCTTAAAATTAGTCGTAGGTTTCATTTCTTGCATTTTATTTCGTATTTTAATTAGTCAATTAGCTTAGTTAAATGGAGAGCTCCGGCAAACTATTTCACTGTGGTCTCGACATTCTCCGACTGACACTTCCACACCAATTTGTTCCCTACCACTTTCTTCATCTCCCAACCACTATTGACCAACCGAATCCCTCTTGATTCCGTGAATCAAAGCTTCAACTCCTCCACCTCGTCGGAAGCTTTGCCACCCACCTCCTTTTACGCTAACAGCTTCAAATCCCGAGCCAAGGAGCACAGCCTCGAGCCGTTTGACCTTTCTGGATTGATTAGGCACGCGATACAGAGCCAGGAGTCGAGATCAAAAGTCGCGAGAGGCACCTGGCGCTCCAAACCTTCCCCGACCTCACAGAGGAGCTCCGGTCCACCTCTGCCCCATCCAACCCCTCCAGCTGATAGATCTGCCTTCCAGGAAGCCAGAGGTTCCTTTTGGATCAGCAAAGGCCGGTAGGGGAGCGAGATCTCGCCAGAAGAAGCTCGCCCCGGCGACCCTTCTTCCCCGTTCTTCCAGCATCTTCCCCTGCAGTTGGATGAAGGAGACATCCCAGATTGAAGATCAGCCGTTGGATGGAGCCACCATCGACCGTCAGATCACGACCCGCGATCTAATCTCACCCGTCCATCGACAAAGCGTCATCGACAAATGTGGAGGTGCCACGTGGATAAGTCACGAACATTAACCGTCTGTGTCAGCGCCTTAATGGGTAAATTGCACTTTTAATCCCTTGAACTTTTGAATTTATTATTTATTTATGTAAAATAAATCTAACGTTATAAAAAATTGGGTTATTTGCATAAACCCCCTTGTATTAATTGTATATTACTTTTTAGTCCTTCCTAGTCGAGTCACGTGTTGTCCCACGTGACTTGGGAAATTTTGCACAGAGACCCCTAGAGTTTTTGAAAATTGCGTTTTGGTCCCTCTGAGTCAGGATCACGTGTTAATTCCACGTGATGTGTTGTGAACTTTGCACTTAAGCCCCTAGCGATTTTGTATATTGTAAAAAGGTTCTAAAATATTAAATAAATGTTTATTCTGTTGGGATTTTTGCACAAAACACCTTTCCTTTATTTTAGATTGCAAAAATGCCCCTGCCAGGCTGTTTTATTTTTATGCCTTTTATCTATTTATTTAAAATAGCTATGTAGCCCCTAAAAATACAAAAAAATATGGATAAATGCTTTATGCGGTGTACTTTCACGCCCATATTTTTAATATGCATTTTTGCATTTTATCTATTTTTTTGACATTAAAATGGAGCTAAATTAAACCATATCTAAATCATAAAATTCCAAAAAAATAAAAAAAAATCTTTGAAAAATTCCAAAAAATATATATTTTGTGTATTTTTGTGTTTTTTAACTTTAGTTCAAAAATCAAAAAGAATACAAAAGAAAACCCCTAAAAATTAGAAAACTCTAGAAATTTTTATAAAAATCTCAAAAATTCTACAAAAATCCTAAAAATCTAATTTTTGTCTCTGAATTTTCTTTGAATAATTAGCTTTCATTTAAAATTAATTTTATGAATTTTGGAACCCGATTGATATTATTCATCCTCAAGTTAGTTTCGGTCATTTAGTTTCTTCATTATTTTCTGTATTTTTTACTTTAAAAATACGAGAAAAAATTATAAAAATTTAGAAAAATCATAAAAAAATTATAAAAATATAAAAGGTCCAAAAATATTTTATTTCTTGATTTTTGGTTATTTTTACTTACTTTTATAACTACCTTATCCTTCTCTTTTCTTATATTGTGTATATATTCTATTTATAAAAAATTAAATAAAAAATATAAAATATAAGAAGAAAATATAAAATCAGAAACTAAAAATCAAAATATAAAATTAGAAAATTAAAAAACAAAATAAAAAAAGAAAAATATTTAAAAACCCACAAAAGCAATAACATGGATAAGATAAGAATTGAATAATTTTGTGCATATTTCTGCTCCCAGTGTTCGACCTCTACTTGTGCTTACACCTATACACATTTACATATAGAGTTATAATAAATTTTAACTCCACATTTTTGAGATTTAATTGCTTTATTCTGATTATGGTTTAATTGTTGATTGATTGGGATTCTGTTTGAGGTCACCTCAGCGACTGTCGATCCGCCTTGTGGAAAGAAACGACCTCAGTTAAATCCTTGTCATTAGTGCCACATCATCTCATGAGCATGTATGAGTGAGGGCAGGGTATTTTGCATGCACCCCCTATGGGTATTATTTTATAACATCCCATCTCGACGGTAGCGCATCTCAACACCTATCCACAAGATTACCTAACAATAGTTATAAACAACCTACATGATATACCATTCATAAAAAAAACACAGGGAAATTTTAAACTTCCATTGATGAGAAATGTCCAAATAAGGATAACAATAAAATCTCACGGTCTCTTTATTACATCATAAATAGTTTAATAGTAGGGGAACTAAAATAGCTACAAAAGTAGTCCTCAACCTCAATAATGTCCTGCTGATTCACCATCGAAAATACATGCCTTTGTCTCCTGCTCTACACTTACTATTGGATTTTCAAAGAATGTAACTTGTGAGTCAACTGACACAGTACGGATAAAATAAAAAAAGAATTACATTGTAGGTTGAGAATGCAATTGCAGTAACTAACATGTTTAATAGACACCATTTTAAAATTAACGAGCAATGTAGATAAAGTTATAATCCATGCCTTTAACCATTACACAATAAAAATAATTCATTGACATCTCTAAATCCATAATTCCATGTAATTATCCTGGGCTCGCCCGTCAAAGGAGAAAGCTTGCACTTGAAATGAAGCCCGCAACACTTCATTCAGAGTGCAACCTAAAACCTGTGTGCAAGCGAGATCCTTCAGTTAGTCTAGTTTGTAGTACTCTAACACTGAAGACGGGACATACATGCCCGATGAGTCACAACTCTTCAATCGAGTCTGCCGGAGGAGTCTCGCTCGCTCCATAACAAGTGCAACAAAAACAGTTCTGAATGGTGCAATGCATACGTGCATCCACCATAATTTCACTAGAGTATCTACGACCACTCCAGTCTATGATGCCCCTCGAGTGGGGGGACTCGTTGTCTGCTAAACCAGACCAGAAGGGTATGCACCCACCTTGCAGTATTTAACTTTCCATCCCCGTATGCATATCATACATCACTCAAAAGTTATAACTAATTTTGAGCGTATTTATTCCACTAGTACTCAACCCATCAAGTCTCGATACATTCCATCAATGTCTGACCCAAGGCACATTCATAGGATTTCAATCGTTCCTTAACTCATTTCGTTTCACATATTCATATCATTAAAAGAGACTCCCCCAACACCTAAATCATCAAAAGAAAGATATTCAACAAGAATGTAGTATTAGGTTCTTGTCTTGGAATAACTATGTCCTTTTATTTTTATTTTCAAAAAAAGAAAGGTGACCATGATTAGGAATACTCTAGGCTGGGGATTTATCTAAACTAGATAATTATGACGACATGGAAGATGGTCAAGCAATTGACCTTATCTAAGTATATTTAAAGCAAGGTGGAATTAACTATGCTAAAAATAGTTCACGTCCTAGAAAAAGTCCACAACTAAATATATTTATGGCAGTGTTACCTTAATCAAGGAAAATCATACATAACTTTAGCATATTTACATGACATGGTACATCGAGCGTTTATAGAAACCTAAGCTAAACAAGGCATAATAGAGATTATTTCACTGCCTTCCAATTTGGAGTGATCCAAGTAATATCACATAATAAAATGGTGTCTAATTGTTCTAAAATCCTACGACAGTAAACCTACTTTCCACCATCACAGATAAGTGTCCCGTGTAGTTTATTAGTAATCTCTTACACTTATTACTAATTAGCTGAAAAACCAGTTACAACTGCTAAGGTTTATCCTGACGTCGTTCAATCCCATCCGTAGGACTCGGCCTTACTTTCCTTACTAATATCATGATTTTCGTGCAACCAATCCGGGATCCATCCATCCATTCCCCATATGAATGTAAGAAAATCACGGATTTTGTTTTTCTTATAGACGAAAATCCGTATAGATTACTGGATTACATTCAATACCCTTGTTTCATTAAATTCTTGAATAATAACAAGGTTGATAATCCTCGTAGGGAACATATCTCAAATATATAATAATTGACATATCCCAATCTATGTACAACAACGAGATATATATTATGCTAAATGAATAAGGAATCACACAATAGGTTTGAGAAGATGTAGGAGTACTTCCTAACACGCATAGCTCACTTGATCCTTTGGTTTCTGATTTTAGATCTAAAAACCATTTAGGGCTTAGGAAAGAACAATATTCATGATTGATCAAGATGAGATTTCAAGGCTACCAACAACAATAGAAGGTCCAAGAGGTAGGATCAAAATAGGTATATAACCTCAAAATAGGCAATCCTTAAGATTGTAAGGTACAGGAAAATAGAGAGAAAGTCGAGGATCCATTACCTATGATAGCACACGACTCTGATCCATGTGCTTGATCGCTCGATCAAGAATTCGATGAGAGAAGTACCTTTCCCTTGCGATGGCGCTCCTCCTTTTCCTGTTGTCGCAAAGCTACGGTGCTTCATGGAGCTTTTGATAATGGTAGTCACGCCGTTCTCCCCTTGATTCTCTGGAGAACGAGAGAAAAACCATATAATAGAATGACTTGGAGAGGCGGAAAAGAATGGACTAGTGTTTGAAAAAGTGTGGGAATGTGGAGAGATGAAGGGTGGGGGTCTTAATATGGTTTAGAATTAAAACCCTAGTTTTAGAATCCCTATCGAGGCTTAAAATCAGCCTTAAAATCCTAGAGAGATGAAGGGTGGGGTGCTACTTCATAATAGCCTTAAAATCAGTCTCGTCCCTAAGACTTCGGATGCAAAAAGGCATAACATAATAACTTTAAAAGGTTGAACCCTATCGAGCAAACGATAACAACCTTAAAAAGGATGGAAGTATAGCTTATATATTACCTCGAAGAGGTGTGGATAGTCTTGTCACATATCCGCCTCGGGTTCTCAAGTGGCCTCCTCAGAGTTGTGTCGTTTCCAAAGGTATCTTCTTATGCCTCAACTTCTTCATTGAGTGATCAATGACCCGGACCGGTTCCTACGAATAATTTAGGTCAGTGTCCACATGAAGATCATCATAAATAATCACATGCGATGGATCATGCATGTACTTTATCAAGTTGGAGATATGAAAGACATCTTGCACACCTGCAATGTTAGGAGGAAGTGCAATCCTATATGCAACTCTACCAATCCTTTCAAGAATCCTGAACGGTCCTACAAACCGTGGCACTAACTTCTCCTTCACTCCAAACCGTAAACTCCATTCTTCGGTGAAACTCTCAAGAAGACAAGATCTCCAACCTCAAATTTAAGATCAGTGTGTCGACTATCGCTATAGCTCTTTTGCCTACTTTGTGCCATAAGCAATTTATCCCGAGCTATCTTGACTACCTTAGTAATCTCCTCTAAGTAATCTATATTATGTAAAAGGTTATGTCCAATCTCTTGCCAACTCAGAGGTGTAGGACACCGCCTTCCGAACAATGCTTCAAAAGGGGCCACGCTTAAGCTGGCATGGTAATTGTTATTGTATGGAAACTCTGCTAACGACAAATGGTCCTTCCACGACCCTTTCCACTCCAGCCAACATGCTTGAAGAAGATCCTTTAGTGTCTGAATCATCCTCTCGGATTGTCCATCTGTCTGTGGATGGTTAGAAAAATTGAGGCAAAGATGCACTTCTAAAGAACTCATGAATCCTCTCCAATAATGAGAGGTGAATCTTGGATCACGATCAGATACAATCTTCTTCAGCAAACCATGAAGTCTGACAATCTCCTTAATAAAGATCACTGCAAGCTTTAAGGGAGTGCATGTCATACTCACAAGTATGAAAAGTGTTGACTTAGTAAACCTATCAACCACGACCCATATGGCATCATGACTACTAGTTGCCTTAGGAAGTCCCATCACAATGTCTGTAGATATACCCTCCCACTTCCACTCAAGAATAGGAAGGGATTGCAAAAATCCATGTGGCCTCTTATGTTCAGCCTTAGTTGTTGACACGTCAAGCATTTTTCCACAAACATGGCAAATCCATATCCATCTTGGTTCTACCAGGATGTATCGACAAATGTAAACTGTGTGCCTCATGCTAGATCTCTTCCCTCAATTGTACATATGCTGGGATACACAATTGATTCCCATTTCATAGCACAACATCTTAATAAGAAAAACAAGGGATTTTTACACCCATAACCCTGAGTAATTCTGCAATTACAATCATAACCATGTATAATTGCGAATTACATCCAGAACCCTCAATAGTCTTAACTCTTACATACATAACATCCGAGTTAACTTCCATCCAACATTCCATTAACTATAATGGTATCCATCAAGTATTTTGCATTTTTACCCACCCCTACCCTTCGACCACCACCTCGTCAGTGCTGACCCCTTGTTGTAGCCAACTCCTCTCCAACGCAGACCTGTCTCCCCACCTCCCCCATCCTTCTTGCTCCTGCAGATCAGGACTGTCCCACCCCTCTAGCAACCGCCTGCAGAACACCCCCCCCCCAGACACCTCCAGCCCATCGAAACCCTCCCCGGACCTCCAGCCTGCCACCTGTAGAAGCTCGCCCGACCCCCCCCCACCCCTGGGACCACCACTTCATGCAAAGCCCTCCCCCACCCCCCCCCAACCTCCAGGTTGTTGCCTACGAAGCCCACCTACCCCTCGAAGACATCTATCCCACTTACCTACGAAGACCTCCTCGGACCTCTAGCCCACCGCCTACAGCAGCCCCCGCCTGTAAAGGCCCGGTCGACCGACTACCTACCCCTACCCCCTGGACATCTCCAGCATCATCTGCTAAGCCCTCCTCGGACCTCCAACCCAGCCACTGCCATGCGAGCCCCGCCCCTCCATGGAAGCACGCTCCTCCCTGCAGTCTTCCACCGCTGCTGCTTGGAAGCCCTTCCCATCAGTGCCTCTCCCTCTCGCCCGCCTCCTGCTAGCAACCGCTAATTTTTTTATTTTTTTATTTTTCTAAAAGAAGTTGGAAGATCATGGGTTAAGTTAACCCAATGAGATGGTTGGGTTACCAGAAAAACTAATGGAGGGTTATAGGTGTGAGACTGAGTGACTATTTGGGGTTTATTGTGTAATTCACGATTATACAAGGTCAAGATTGTAATTGCAGAACTACTCAGGGTTATGGATGTAAAAATCTCGAAAAAGAAACTAAGATTCCTACAAGATCCTTCCCCTTGATTCTCTACATACTCAGGTCTGCATGTTGCCCTTGGATGATTCGCTCAACTAACACTGGACGAGAAGGGGGATGGAACTATGACGGTCTCTTGACTACCCTGAAATGGATGTCAATCACTGAAAACTGCAAGAAGATCCGATGCTTTAAGCTGAGGATAGGATTCACTTGGATGAGACCTACGACTAAGTGCATCAGCAACCACATTCTGCTTACCATGATGGTAAGAGATGGTGCACTCGTAATCCTTTAAAAGCTCTGACCATATCCTTTTCCTCATATTAAGCTCCTTCTTATAAGAAAGATGCTTGAGGCTCTTATGATATGTGAAGATTTCAAAAGCAATCCCATAAAGATAGTGTCTCCACATTTTAAGAGCGAAGAAAACTGCTGCCAATTCCATATCATGGGTCAGGTAATTTTTCTCATGCGACTTCAATTGTCGAAATCCATATGCAACAACCTTACCATGTTGCATCAAAATTGCACTTAGTCCCTCCTTTGATGCATCAATATAAACCGTGAATTCGTCCATTCCTGATGGAATTGTCAAGATGGGAGCTGTAGTGAGCCTCTCCTACAATGATTACTAGATCTGACTTGTTTTACATAGTAGGCCCTCAAAGACTGGACTATTGTACTCCATCTCACATGCATTTCAAATGGCAACATTGTCGAGGAGCATCGATTTCTAGAGTATAGAGTACACATGTAGCTTGTTTTCCATTATTTCTTTAATTATATATTTCTCTCCTTATTGTATTTTCATCTAAGTTACTTATGACCATCTTCTTGTTCGATTTTGCTACGAGGACCTTCTTATCAAGGGAGGATTTACTTGGAGATTCTACGTACCTGAGAGTAGTGGAAACCGTTAGTTCTTTGACCACTGGTTGGATAGAGTAGCAGAGGAGACACAGATCTGAGAAGGATTGAATGAGTGTAGATTTAGTTTAATTTTGTGTTTGTGTGAGAGAGATTTATTCATTTAATTGGTAATAATATAGTACCCAAGCTTGAACACTATTCATTTAATTTGTAAAATTGATGAATGGAGCTTGGTTATGATCTTAGTCCACTTAATTTCAAAGCAACCTTATAAGAATTGGAGTTGAGATTTTTCAGGTGCCAGCGACATAATTCTTTGAGTCCATAAGACTACGTTCGCATGTCATCTTGATTAATCTAAGTAGAATATTTAATAACACACGTGATTCTTCAAGACCTTGGCTTTACTTTGACAAGCACTCTACACGTAGGTCTTCTTGGATGGGGTGGTGAGGGGGCAGAATCCTTCGGCTTGGGGTAGCACATGGGTGTGTAACAACTAGTGGAAACATTTGTCTTCCTCTAGGGAGGGTAGTGCATCTCAACTTAGTCTAGTAGCATTAAGGTATAAAGACATAATGTTGTGTGGTTGGAATAATGCTTCAAAAGAGGGATAGTGTACTGGATCAGAAGAAAAATTCCTTATGTACATGCTACACCCCTGCATTAAAAAAATGTAAAAATTCTAACAAAGTGGACAGATTTAATTGAAAATAAAATGCACGGTGGAGTGTATAATCAATAAGCACAATTCTAGAATTAACCTGATCAACAAGGAAGAAGGTAGGGCGAGGTAAAGCCTAATTACTAGAAAAATCTAGAAAACTAACTTAATACATGTATATTCATTACTTGTACATTATTGTCTATATTACACACTCTCTAATTTATTCATTACCCAATCTTTTATAAATAACAACTATTTCTTCTTGAAAACTATGCATAAAATACTTATATAAATAAAAAAATTAATTGCAATTAAAATCAGTGTATAATGTACAAATAACATCACTTTTCAAAAGCCATGAAATACAACCTTCCAAGATCAATATTTGCTCCACAATTACTCCAAATTCATCAAACTCTCTTTCATTGTACTCCAAATAAAGTTATATTTAAATGGAGTGGATTTAAAAAATCAGAGTTAAGGTGTGAAATGAGGCAAATTGGTGTATTATTGTATATTATACCTATATATACTATGCATAATATATAATTATAGACTTTCTTGAGCATATTTTATAAATATTTTAAATTAATTTATAATATCGTATTTAACTCAAATAAAATACAAAAAAATCACAAAATAAAAAATCAACAAAAATAAAAAGATGTATATATTGTATATGTATCACCATGTATATATTTTACATATACCTATTTAAATAACCTAATAAATTAGATCTTAAAAATCAAAAAATATCATTAAAATCCTTGTAAAATCTTGTAAATAAGTAAAATATTAAATTATGTATATATTTTTATAAATAATAAATTAAAAATCAAAACAATTTCTACATAGGTATACAAACATGTAAATAATCCTAGTATTTATTTTAACCCTTATAGTTATATTTTTTAATTAATTAAAAATATCCAAAATCTGTTTAATTATTCTTAACATTTTTATTATTATTATGTAATTTAATAAATTCATTTTCGATTTTTAAATAAATTATTTAACAGTTATTTAATGTTTTTCATTTTCCCTATTTTAGCTGTAATCCAAGTGCATTCTGATTGGTGGACCTGGGTTTTGTTACCCAGGTCAACTCCTCAATCTGTGTTGCCTCACCCGTTGTCGTTCGTTTATCACTCCTTCACCTCATTTTCAACGTACCTCTGATCCATAACTCCTCCTACATCCTTCGCCAACATTTAATATCATTAAAACCTCTTCCACGCCAGCCTTCCAGATCTACACAATTCGCCTTTGACCTTTGCACATTTTTCAAATTCAAAACTCGCCTGAGCCACATCTATAAATGATACCCCTCCACCTTCCACGAGCAATTGATCTGTCTTTGGCCCATTTTTTCCACGCGATGGAGGTATGGAGTTGCTTTGATGTTAGAGATTAAGCTCTCTACGGTTAGGAGTGTGAGATTGGGGTTGAAGACGTGAATCCAACCACATTTCTAAAGTCATATGTTGCATTTCTCTGCCTCTCTGCCACAACCGCAGATCGAGGAGAATTCCATCTTCCTTTCCACCGTACATAGTCGTAGTTAGCTTTATTTGTCAAGCACTTTGGCTTATGTCTTCTAAATCCACTAGTACCTTAGATCTGGTCTTTATCTTCATCCTCCTACATGATAGGAGGAGTTCCGATCATCCAAATAAAACTTCGACTTGTCCAACATCTCCACTTCGATTTTCTCCATCCCTTCCACCATCTGTTCACCTTCTAGTCTTCATAGATCTTAAGTTCGGTCTCCCCTCCGATCATCTTCGCCAGAGACCCTCATCTACCCACTTTTATATATGCCTTTGACCTATGTTGTAGCCTGGAGGGTTCCTCATACCATAGTCTATCATCTGCTAGTCGAAGTAGCTCCAGGGATAGAGTAAAATACATAATCAGATAGGGAATAGGTTCCTGGAGCAACCTAGTAGATCACCTTCCAGATTTACAATCTTGAGGTTTCACGTAGATCCAAGGTGCACATCAGATGTGAAACACTCATAACATTCATTTGGGCATGATCTGAGGAGAATCGATGCTACATCGAGGGAAATCCACGAGATCTATGTTCAAGGAGGAGCCCCATATTACTAGGTTATCCAGGGCATCTCTACATTGTATGATCGAGAATGACTCTTCTGGAATCAATATCCACCGTCAATTGAGCCCTAAAATTTGGTCGTTGATTAAGGCATCAAGATCTTATCGTGACCCTTCACTCTAGAGCCAATCGCGACCGTCCGATGAGAGTTGTAGAAAATCTGAGCCGTCTGAGACTCCACATCATTTAAAGGTACATTTGCACCTTTGTCCCAGTCATTCATTTTATTTTTAAATAAGTCCCCTTGAGGACACGTGTATGTGTTGTAGTTAATTGAACATTTGCATTTTTGCCCTTTATCTTTAATTATTTGCATTATAGTCGCTATCTGAACTGAACATGTGTGAATCACATGACTTCTTGGAAAAATTGTAATAAAGCACAATATATTTGAGTTATTATTTCAACCTTGAAACTATATTTAATGCATATGGTCCTATATAGCGAGGCGCATGTGTCCTTGTGCGTGATTTCTTTGAAAAAATGCACGTCTAATCCTTGCATTTATGTTTTTGTTAATTTTCAGTGCTAAAATTTAATATATTTACGTTAAAGTCCAAATTTGTCTGCATTTATTTTGCATATTAGTATTCAGATAAAAACTATCAAAACTTCTTTAAAAATTCTGCTAATATTTATATGGATTCCTATTGTATCCATATTGCATCCAAAATTTGCATTTCACATTTTTTCATTTTTGTTATTTGTATATATTGAAAACCTCATGAAAACTCCCTGTTTGCAGTTAAAAATAAAACATTATAAAAATTGAATAGAAAATACTAAAAAAATCGTTTGTGTTTCGTTTGATTTATTTTAATTTCTGCCAATTTTGGTTTCTTAATACTTCATAAAAACAATAAAAATAATAAAACTAATAAAAACATTAAAAATTCATATAAAAGAGATACAAATCCAAAAAGATCACGAATGGCTCTCACTAAAACATAGAAAATTATCTTACATTCAGTATATATTTCAAACATTTTATGACAATATTTGTTATTTTAAAAATCCAAAAACATTCAATTTATTTTCTATTTATTTTATTACCTAGTTTTCAATTATTAAAATTAATTAAAAAAGACGGTAAATCTTGAAAAAATATAAAAAAATAAAAATTTATCTAAAAACCATTATTTGTTTAATTTTCTTATCCTTTCTAATATAATTGAAAAATACAAAAACAGAGGTTGAATAATGGTCTTTATATTTTTCTTTTTTTATTCCCTTATTTCCAAAAATTAAAAAATATGTTTTAAAAATGGAAAATAAAAATATTTTTAAAATCAAAATATCAAATAATTATATTAAAATTAAAATTTAAAAATATAAAATTCAAAAACCCAACAATCAAGCATAGTGTGCATAACGATTCCTTCATTATTTAATTGATTTTCCATTGCATAGATAAACCTCAGGATTTTTGAGCCTCCCTGATTTGATCCAGGTAACTATAAACGTAAATTTAAAAGTAATTTATCTTGCTACATTTTATTCTTTTTTTATTTTTCTTTGAAATTGAATAATTTATGTTGGACGCTTCTTTGGTTTGCAACGACCACATTTTCAATTGTATTTAATTCATTGAAATAAAAGCCCGAAAAAAGTATGCTAAATAGATAGCTATGCATATTATCTGCATAATTATCAAGTTTTATTTCTTTTATATAAATAAATATTTACTTGTTCTAATCGTCTCTTTTGCTTACTTTTCTAAAAGGGTCTGCTATGATATGGAGGAAGCCATCAAAATTAGAGGTCGACCCCTTCTTTGCAGGCCAATAGGAGAGAGCTTTAGAAATGTTTCATGAGAAGAGTCATGCATATTAGCTTTGTGTAGAATTTTTTTTATTTTTGTGTGTGAGAGAGATAAACTCTATTTAAATTGTAATAATACAAGTTTGGACACTTGGACATTCTAACATTTGCTGGCCTATTTTACCAGGTGTTTGTTCACCTAGGGGCGTGCCCAATTTTTCTGTGATTTTCAACATCTTCTCTATATTTTTTTCTCCCTATTTTTTCCACATATTTTCTTTTATTTCCCCAAATTTGAGTTTTCTACTTTTATTTATTTGTTTTATGTGAATAAGCCCATTATCTTTAGATTTTCTTATTAATTAATTCAGGTACAAATCGTTGTATATATATACATTCTCTTATAGTCTACGATACGATTGCATCTAGATCAAATTAATCTATACATCACGCTAATAGCAATTCCTGCTTAGGGTGATTTCATCAGCTTGCATCACACGTAGTGTGAAAATTAAGTTATTATCTTGCATCTCGCACTGAGAGAGATGGGAAGCATTGTAAGTCTACTAACCGAGCATACCTCTCTCATCACGATGGTTAGTTTTATAGTATTACGTTACTTACATTGCTTTTTCGACTTCTCCCTTAGTTTTTATTAACTTGGGACTTAAAGAAAATCCACAAATTTCGTTAGGTGATTGTCTCGAAAAACACTAAAAAATGAGAAAATCCAAAATTAAAATAAGAGGATTGCTAATAACACTTTTACCATAATAAAAATTTGTAATGGACTTTATTGTATTGGGTTCATAAATCACACATAATTCCAGGTTCACTCCAAACTAAGAAAGGCACGACTCCTAAAAAATAGAGCCAAAAACCCAATATGCATCTCCCTTGATTATCACCTAGGCTTGGTAATGTACCGATTCTTCTATCATACATGGGAGTGTAGGGCTTTGTCTACATGCTGACTTAGTCTGAAGTATTAAGCATAGTCCATCCCATCACAAGGGTGTGTGTATGATCGTCAGACGTCCTAGTAGGGCCTCTTCGGCTTGTAGACTATGTCCAAAGTACTTGATTCACCACTATCTACTTCCTCACACTTATCCTTTGGCTGAGTAGTCGGCCCAACACATATATCAAGTACCTTTCAAATCTGCGGAGTACATGTTACAAAGGAAATGGGAAGTACGAGATACTCTTTTAGTGTACTCACTCTCTTGTACTTCTAGACTCTAAGGACAAGTTTAAAGAATACCTGAATAATAATTAAAAATTTATAAGATAGAAATAATTGAACTCTTACTGCTTCAGATGCTTGAGTTTGTGAATACTTTTTTTGAGGTTTCTTTTAATTTTGTTTTAGGTGAAAGATCAGTCTCGCACACTTGCGCCATTTTTATTTACATCTATTTTCATTTCTTATTGTATTGCTCATTTTTAGACTTCTTGTTATCTCCTCTCCATTTCATTTTCTTGTTTATCGTCGCATTCATTACTCCTCATATTTCCTCTTCTATCCCTAGATGTCGACTCACAAATAGTTTAGTCGAGACCCCACCTACATCCACATAGATTCCATCACTCTGACATGTCCAATAATTCGAGGTGATTCCCGAGAGCCCGGTTTGGCTTTTGAGAAACACTCACCATACTCCTCATCTTCTCATTCTCTAACCAATCGAGATCACTCTTGTCCTAGAATTTGCCCCTTGTGTATGGAGATCAATTTATCTTCATATAAAGTAATACATTCAAATCTGTCTGGGATTGACCCTAATTCAAGACTCATCTCTATATCCCGTACCCAAGATTATCATAATGATAGCGATGGATCTTGTTTTGCATATGAAGAGTCGAACCTAGCCCCTGCTCTAGATTACATTTCCTTTGAGTCTGATTTAGAGATGGCTCCTCATGGAGAAGGAAAGGGACCGAAACAACCAAATTTAGGCCCTCAGCCAGATCAGAATATCATGAATGCACATTTGCTCAAATCTATTCAGTCCATCCAGCAACAACTCATAAATCAGGGTCTCGCCTAGGTTGTCATCGCTGACAAGCCTAATGGAAGGGCAGATGAACCCCATAGAGGGACAAATGAACCGAGAAAAGCGATTCCCAAGCATTCATTAAAATAAATATAGAATCTTAGCATTGACCATATGATAAAGTTGATTTCTCTGGTCCACGGACATTTCGAGGTCAAGCCATAGTTCTTGGCTCTTCTACCCTCGTTCCATGAGAACAAGGATGAGGAACGATATATCCATCTCCAGCTATTTTCCTTCATCCGTAGAACATATCGTAAGGCGTAGCTAAAGTGATTGCCTTCCCATTAAGCCTTAAAGTGAATGCATTATACTGGATATATCATTTGGGCAAGGTTGTGATGACCTAGGAGGAATTGAAGTTTGCATTCCTCAAGAAGTTATATCCATTGGATCGTCTAATGTAGATGCGGTCTCAGATTAGCAACATCTCCCAAAGACCACAAGAGTCCATTCATGAAGCTCAAAAGACGTTAAAAGATCATCAAGAGAACATCCCTCACCATGATATTCCTTGGACCAGCATGGCCCAACATTTGTGCCGGGGCTTGACTCAAGAGACTCATAGGCTTTTAGATGCCACGTGTGGAGGATCTCATTTCAATAAGTATGAAGATGAAATATCGCCAATTTTTGAGGAAATGCTCAAAGGATATGTCACCATGTCTTTATCCCGAGCCTATAAGTGCAAGTCGCAGATCCACCACAAGCTTGTCAATATGGCGGCATCTCACGAGCAGGACATGGAAGAGAACTCCAACTTGAATATTATTAGGAGCCACCTATCCAATGTGGACACTATAGAAAATCTATCACAAGACCTTGAAAATTTATCTGTGATTGAACAGAGAACTAAGCATCTAGTCAAACTGGACTAGATTACCAAGCAGTTGACCTCCTCGTTAGCACAATCAACTCTTTGTAGTGTGTGAGCCCATCAGTTGTGACTCCAGCTGAGCTGAAGGAGCTATCATCACCACAGCCACCTCAACTTAGTCTATGACAGCTTTAGCAGATGTAATACGTATGCTACGTGTAGGCTCCTAATCAGGCACCTCCATAAATAGTCGCAACATAGATGGTTTTATACCAGCCCGTGCCCCATTCATCTTAGTTGGATATGTATTTCCCACCTCTACCCCAAATTCAGGAGGTGAACGACTTCTAGAACGATTACGCACAATGGGAACGACCAGACGGATATCAGCAGGGCCACGCCGCTGCCATTAGGTTGTACCACCAATTCCAAGGTGGGAAGTTTGTCTAACAGCCTGAAATTCAGCAACAATAGTCTCCACTATATCATAATATATGGAGACAGAATTCTCAATACCAGCCGTCAGCATATGCATATCACCTGTACCAGCCATATCAAAATTACACGACTGCTTAGCAAAACCAGTATCCCCCTCATATGAAGCATTATAAGCATCATTCTCATTAGTACCATTCACAATATTCTCATACACAACCTCCTCCGCAGTATCAGTCTTAGTGTGGTTAGCATGATGGATCCAAGACTGCCCTCATGAACCCCACTCTTGATTGCTTGGCTCAGTTGGTGAAGAGCCTACCAGAGATGAGTTAGAAGCTTGATGAACTCACTACCACAAAAACTTCCATCACAACACAAGCAGAGGCCAACCCAAATAACTTCAAAAGTAAGAAGCAGACAATTTGTCATGTCTTACCTGATACTGCAAAAATAAGGTATATCTAACTTTTTGTTATCTAATGTGGTGACTCTCAGGAGTGGTAGGACATCACATGTGATTTTCGCAGCAAAGAGGAAGAATAAAGCATCTTCTGATGAATCATCATGTCCTACATCAACCAGTCCAACAGTAGAGCCGGGTGAGGAAGAAAAAGGAGGAGGAGCAGTACCAGGCCACCAACAATAGAAAATCCACAAAAATTTAGAAAAAGAAAACTTCCAAAAACAAAATAACAACAAAGGACAAACCGACCGTGCAAGGGAGAAGCTAGCACTAGCAGCCTCGCTCGAGCAGACTGATGAAACCAAATCTCATGCACATGCTTTTCTACATGTTTTAATGAATGTGCACTTCTCAGCCAGTTATTTGTAAATAATGATGTAATTAAGAACAATGGTTTCAGTTCTATGAATTTTCCTTTTCCTCATGATAATAAAAATTCAAAAAAAGTTTAGAAATTCATTGCCAGATACTGGTGTTATGGAGATAATTCAAAATCATGTTTTGAAAATGACATTTTTGAAGGCCATGGAATACAATCCTAGTGAAAAGAATATATTAAAAGAGGCATGTACATCAAAGTGTTAGCCCCGCAAAACAAACACCACAGAGATGATCAACACATCTTACCATGGCTACTGTTAACACGATTAGTGCAATCCCACTAAAGAGGAGGGATAAGGGAGCAATTTTAATCAAATGTGATATATTTGATCAGTTTTTTCAGTGAACTTTGCTTGATAACAGATCGACTTTAAACATCTTGCTTTTGTCATTACTTCGGGAATTAGGGTTGGGTCCTCTTAAACCCACAGGCATGATCCTTTTGTTTGCTGATCTATGCATTAATTGGCCCAGAGGCTTATCAGAGGAAGTTATTGTAAACTGTGCAGGATATGCACTTCCAATTGGACTCTGTTATCCTGGACGTAGATACGCGTACATCATTACTCCAGAATAAGATTATTCTTGGTCAGACATTTGTTAAAATGGTAGAATCAATAGTTGATTAAGGGTCTTGAAAGATCACATTTCGAACCTAAAGTGATAGAGTCATCATGGACATGATTAATGAGCCAAAATTCACAGAGAGTACATCTGATGGAGGCAATCAAGAAGCATTAGAAGAGGACTATGACATCTTCATGGATATAAGTGATAAAAATTGTCATTGAATGACATTTTGACACAGAAGTCCTCTCTACATATCATGATCTTGAAAGAACAATCCATCCTTGCTCTAATGCTGATTGGAGACAGAGTCAGAGTCATTAATTAACTTATCAAAGAAGATTCAATCAAAAATAGAAAAGATGAATTCATTACAGGTAGAGGTGAGCGTTATTTGAGCCATAAGTGATAGACGTGGACAACACCTCCTTAATTATAATAGAACATTTACCTACTAGCCAAGTTTACGAAGTGTCTGCGGGGTTTACTAGATAATTACCTGAATTATAGCAGCTCTTAGTAGGTTTAATGTATAATGTCCTTATAGGGGAGAAGAATATGTATCCGATAATTATCAGCAACTTGCTAACATCGGATCAGAAATCCCACTTATTCGAGTATCTATAGAAAAATCGCGAGGTACTTAGTTGGGAAGTACTGGATCTCCAATGGATAAAAAAAACCTTGTGTTTACACCACATCTATCCGGAAGATAATTACGAACCATCCCATGAATTTTAGCAAAGGTTGAACCCTATCCTAAGGTCAGCATGAATGAAATCATGAAATGGTGTAAAGTTGTCTCCATTCACCCCATCTCTAACTCAAAATGGGTGGCCGTATTGCTTGCGGTGCCAAAGAAATTAGGGATCATCGTGGTTACAAATGACCAAGGAGAGAATATTTCTAATCGAGTATCGACATCGCTGTGTGTTTGTGTTGAGTATCAGTGTTGGAATTCAACTACTGAGAAGGACCCCATTTCCTTTTCCATCATCGATAAAGTGCTTGAAAGATTGGTCAGGACAAAATTCTTCTTCTTGTTAGGTAGGTACTCCTTGTACTACAAATTGGAGATTTCCCTTGAAGACTAGGAGAATACTACATACACATGTCCGTTCGGCACTTATGACTTCAAGAGAATGCCCTTTGGATTGTGCAAAGCCTCTGCTACATTCCAAAGGAACATGTTAGTTGTATTTACTGATATGTTCGGTACTTTCTCGAGGTGTTCATGGATGATTTCTCAGTCTAAGGTAAAAGTTTCGATTCTTATCTTTTGCACCTAAACAAAGTGCTTCTGAAATGCCATGAAGTCAGTTTGTTGTTATTATGGGGAAAGGGCCACTTCATGGTCATTGAAGGAATTATGTTGGGCCATGTCATTTCCAAGCATGGCATGGAAGTCGACCCGGTGAAGGTGGAGATTATTGATGATCATAATACACCTCAAATTGTTAAAAATGTGAGGTCATTCCTTAGGCATGTTGTTTTTTATAGAAGACACATCAAGGGCTTCAGGAACATTACCAAACCTCTAACAAAGATTTTACACAAGGAAAGTGATTTCAATGTTGATCAGAAGGTTCTCAAATCATTTTTTCAGTTGAAGGATCTTGTCACTTTGGCTCTTGTCTTATAAGCACCTAATTCGTCAATTCCACTCTAGATAATGACAGATGCATCAGACTTTGCATTTGGGGCTATGTTAGGACAAAGAAGAGAAAAATTGCACCATGTCATTCACTATGCTAGCAAAACATTAGATGATGTACAGAAGAACTATACAATTATAGAGAAAGAATTGGTGGCAGTAATTTTTGCCCTGGAGAAGTTCAGATCCGGTTTGCTTGGATATAAAGTTATTGTTCGTACTGACCACTCGGCTATCTGATGCATACAACAAAAGAAGGATGCCAAATCAAGCTTACTCAAATGGATCCTTCTTCTAAAGGAATTCGATTTGGAAATCAAAGACAAGATTGGAGCTCATAATGTGGTAGCAGACCATTTACCCATAATATAATGTATAGAGACTTAGCTAAGCAGTCCACCAATCACAAAGAACTTTCCGTATGAATCAATTCTTGGTATGACATCTCTCTCTGGGTATGTCGATAGTGTGAACTACCTCATATCTGAGGTAGTTTCACAAGATTGGATGAGAGTCAAGAAGGAAAAATTCTTGTCTGATATTCATTTTTACCTCTAGAAAGAACCATACCTCTCCTGGGAAGGAGCGTACTGTATATGGTGTTGGTGTATCCCTTAGGAGGAGTACACATCTGTACTCGAGCACTGCCATGATCTTCTGCCAATATGGAAGTAGAACGACAACAAAGATATTGTAGTGTGGCCTCTGGTGGACTACACTACTAATAAATCCATGATTCATTAACATTTTGTCTGCATTTTTCTTCAAATCCTTAACAAATGCATCTAAATAATCACTCATTTCCATCTTTTATCAAAACTACAATCATGAAAAAATGCTCTTCTATGAATAAAAAACATGTAAATATATAAAAGATTAAAAATAATGAAAATAGAAAAATGCTGATTGTAAATATGTATATTTGTACAATATGACTTCTAAAATATAAATATAGCCGAAGGATATATTTATATCACCTAGCCCTCGAGACCAAGTCAGCATGGATTTGTAGACAAACAAATAAGTAGCAGGAGATAAGGAAAGAAAACAATAAAAATAACTAATTAAATACTCCACACATTATTCGTTATTTATCCAATATTTATCAAAACTTCGAAAAATTAAATAATTAATTTGATATTTTTCACCGAACTCTATTGCTATTTATTTCATAAAATGTATAGAAAAAATAAAGAAATAAGTAAAAAAATATTATCTTGTATAATGGCCAAGAAATCAAACTTTCAAATTGTCAATTTCTAAACTTTTGAATATCATAACTACCTCATATGAATTCCAATTACACTCTACTCACCTTTAAAGTTCATAAAATAATATTATGTAATTAATGGTAGTGATTTCACTAAAAGTGGAGTCCGTTTGCAAAAAATCTATTTTGAGATCTAGTAGTGATTGGGTTTGTGGGCTATTTATTTTATTTTGAAGACACTGTTTATAGTTTTATTGTTTTTATAATTTTTAAATATTTTCTTCATCTTGTAATTTAGATATGATTAGTTTCATAATTTTTTGACACTATTTAATATTTAAAGAAATCAAATACCCTAATTTATAGATGAATTTGAATTGTAGAGTATACACTTGTAATTATTAATCTATATAAATTATCTTATTAAAATCAGGAAAAAATCACATACATCCTATTTATAATCCTATTAAATAATAAAATATAAAATTAATATCTTATTTATTAATTTATTGAATTAAAAATACCATATTTATTTATTAAGTATTTATACCTCTTTATTAATATAATATTTATGTTTCATTAAATATATATTATTTATCAAAATAAATTTTTTTATATTGGTAATTAAATTATCTACATCTTCCTATATATATAATTTTAAAATAATGCTATTTATTATTTATTACATAATTAATAACGTAATTTCTTTATTTAGGCAACCATGTGTTGACATGTGTCAACATCTAGTTCATCTTCTCCAAGATGCAGTTGGAACACTCTGGTTTAACTAAACAACTTCTCTTACTTCTTCCCACTTATCCTTAACTTCTCTACCCAATCCTAAACCTCCACCTCAAAGACCTAACATCCCTATCACACTCCAGCCCTTGGATCTTACCTAATCTTCCACCAATTGTCCTAGAAAATCCCCAAAAGTCATTCATTTAAAGCTAACTGCTCTTGCTCCCAGAATTACCTGATCAGGTAACCATCTTCTCGCCCATGCTGCGGCCACCGCTGGCATTGATAGTGCATGGTGACCACTTCACGCGGATGAGGGATCATCATTGGAGGGTTCCATGTTCTTCGTCGGACTTGAATCGTCGCTTCGAGGGATGTTGAGCTCCAAGAAGCCCAATTGGTTGAGCAACGACCAAAGGTCATACACCTCCAGCCACAAGTGCAATCACTCATTGATTCTCTTATTTCATTGATTCATGTTCCACTATTAGAGTATATATTCACGTACTTTGCTTTATTGAATCACCATATCCATTTTCATATCCAAATCCCCATTCAACTTTCTCCAAATTCATTCTATTTCACTCTGATATTCTCTTTCCTGTAAACCATTTTAGACCTTTGAATTCCTTATTTTTTGGGTTGTTTACTCGTGAATCGAGCAAGATATTTTCACTTGCAGGACATAATCATCATTTGGAGCTTTAATATTGTCATCTGGAGGGACTTTGAACGTCGGCATCAAGCAGTCAAAGAAGAAAGGCAGTTGTGTTTCCAAAACTTGGGTTCCAAACCCTAACTAGACGTTCACCACCTCCACCTTCGTGTTCCCCACTGCAGGAGAACTTGGACGGAATAGGCTCCTTCCTCATGGCCCTGTCGAAGACACACCATTTCATTCAGTCATTAGACACTCGCTGGAGGTTGCAATTGCTGACGCTGATGCTAGAGATTGGGAAGAATGATATGAAGAACACGAAGTATAGTTGCGCGAAACGTGTCCTCATCGGATGATACATATTCACTCGTACTTTCAAATCTCATCCGTTATCATCCAAAGCACTAGAAAAATTGCACCAAAGCCCCTCATGATTCTAAAAAAGCTGGAAGCCCCCCATATTTTTGCAGAATTGTGAATAGGTCCCCTATAGGGATCTATTTGCAAATTTAAGTGTTTTTCTTTTAAATAGGTCCCTGACCACGGACCTACTTAAAAAGAAAACACCCTATCATTTTGTGTTGCATTTTTTACACATTATTTCTAGACCTTCGACTATATTGTGGACCTTGGACATATTATCATCATCGTTATTTTTCTGCTTTTTGTTTTTGTTCTATCTTTCATTGTTTTCTTCTAATTCATTTTGTTTTGATGTTTCTTCACATTTTCGAGCTCGTTATTCGAGGTTTCTTCTCTAGAATATAATATCACCAACATATCCTATTTTCCTACTATTATTTTGTAGATAAATTGTTTTGAAAATATCACTTTGAAAATTAAAAAAAAGAAAAAATATAATAAAAATCAAAATTAAAACAAATAAAAAGAGTTTTCCCTCTTTCTTCGAGAAGAAATTAAAAACCACTAAAATATCCTCTTTCTAAAAACATAAGTATTTGTTCATTTTTTTCCTTGTGTTCGACCTAGGGACACTAACATGGTTAATAATTAGTGTGGATAAAAATAGGGGATAGTCCTTTACTTTTATCCATTCTTTTTCTCTCTCTCTCTCTCTTATGTTTTTTTTATTTTGGTTTGATTTAACTAGGGTTTTGATACTGAGTGGTTCTCTAGACCAACACACCATTTCTACCACTCGCAAAACTCTCTTTATCAAAGTGGCTACGTTGTTGGGGAAACTTTGAACATAAATCAATTTTTTATCATATTTTTTGTGATTTTTCTTTCTTCTTGTTTTTGTGATTTTTCTCGAATATTCTTGCTTTTTCTCGATTTTTCTTTTGATTCTTTTTATAGATTTTTTTAGTTTTATCAATTTTCTTGAGTCATAGTTGAATTTCTCAATTTGTAGGATTTTCTCAATTTTTTGTATTAGTTGTTGACAATTTTTGTTGGGACTATAGGACTATCTGATTTATTAAGAAACTGACTCAACTAGGAGTGCTGATATCAGTTTTTTCTGTAGGAGCCTGTTAGAGAGGTAGAAAGAGAAAGAAGCCGCAACATTTTATTCTCCTTTTTTGTTTTCGTTGGAGCTCATAATGTGGTAGCAGATCATTTATCCATAATATAATGTATAGAGACTTAGCTAAGCAGTCCACCAATCACAAAGAACTCTACGTATGAATCAATTCTTGGTATGACATCTCTCTCTAGGTATGTCGATAGTGTGAACTACCTCATATCCGAGGTAGTTTCACAAGATTGGATGAGAGTCAAGAAGGAAAAATTCTTGTCCGATATTCATTTTTACCAGTAGAAAGAACCATACCTCTCCTGGGAAGGAGCGTACTGTATATGGTGTTGGTGTATCCCTTAGGAGGTGTACACATCTGTACTCGAGCACTGCCATGATCTCAAATCTGGAGGACACCAATATGGAAGTAGAACGGCAACAAAGATATTGTAGTGTGGCCTCTGGTGGACTACACTACTGATAAATCCATGATTCATTAACATTTTGTCTGCATTTTTCTTCAAATCCTTAACAAATGCATGTAAATAATCACTCATTTCCTTCTTTTATCAAAACTACAATCATGAAAAAAATACTCTTCTATGAATAAAAAACATGTAAATATATAAAAGATTAAAAATAATGAAAATAGAAAAATGTTGATTGTAAATATGTATATTTGTACAATATGACTTCTAAAATATAAATATAGCCGAAGGATATATTTATATCACCTAACCCTCGAGACCAAGTCAGCATGGATTAGTAGACAAACAAACAAGTAGCAGGAGATAAGGAAAGAAAACAATAAAAATAACTAATTATATACTCCACACATTATTCGTTATTTATCCAATATTTACCAAAACATTGAAAAATTAAATAATCAATTTGATATTTTTCACCGAACTCTATTGCTATTTATTTCATAAAATGTATAGAAAAAATAAAGAAATAAGTAAAAAAATATTATCTTGTATAATGGCCAAGAAATCAAACTTTCAAATTGTCAATTTCTAAACTTCCGAATAACATAACTACCTCATATGAACTCCAATTACAGTCTACTAACCTTTAAAGTTCATAAAATAATATTATGTAATTAATGGTAGTGATTTCACTAAAATTGGAGTCCATTTCCAAAAAATCTATTTTGAGATCTAGTAGTGATTAGGTTTGTGGGCTATTTATTATATTTTGAATACACTATTTATAGCTTTATTGTTTTTATAATTTTTAATTATTTTCTTCATCTTGTATTTTAGCCATGATTAGTTTCATATTTTTTGACACTATTTAATATTCTAAAGATATCAAATACCCTAATTTATAGATGAATTTGAATTGTAGAGTATACACTTGTAATTATTAATCTATATAAATTATCTTATTAAAATCAGGAAAAAATCACATACATCCTATTTATAATCCTATTAAATAATAAAATATTAAATTAATATCTTATTTATTAATTTATTAAATTAAAAATACCATATTTATTTATTATGTATTTATACCTCTTTATTAATATAATATTTATGTTTCATTAAATATATATTATTTATCAAAATAAATTTTTTTATATTGGTAATTAAATTATCTACATCTTCCTATATATATAATTTTAAAATAATGCTATTTATTATTTATTACATAATTAATAACGTAATTTCTTTATTTAGGCAACCATGTGTTGACATGTGTCAGCATCTAGTTCATCTTCTCCAAGATGCAGTTGGAGCACTCTGGTTTAACTAAACAACTTCTCTTACTTGTTCCCATTTATTCTTAACTTCTCTACCCAATCCTAAACCTCCACCTCAAAGTCCTAACATCCCTATCACACCTCAGCCCTAGGATCTAATCTAATCTTCCACCAATTGTCCTAGAAAATCCCCAAAAGTCATTCATTCAAAGCTAACTGCTCTTGCTACCAGAATTACTTGATCGGGTAACCATCTTCTCGCCCTTGCTGCGGCCATCACTGGCATTGATAGTGCATGGTGACCACTTCACGCGGATGAGGGATCATCATAGGAGGGTTCCATGTTCTTCGTCGGACTTGAATCGTCGCTTCGAGGGATGTTGAGCTCCTGGAAGCCCAATTGGTTGAGCAACGACCGAAGGTCATACACCTCCAACCACAAGTGCAATCACTCATTGATTCTCTTATTTCATCGATTCATGTTCCACTATTAGAGTATATATTCACGTACTTTTCTTTCTTGAATCACCATATCCATTTTCATATCCAAATCCCCATTCAATTTTTCTCCAAATTCATTCTATTTCACTCTGATATTCTCCTTCCTGTAAACCATTTTAGACCTTTGAATTCCTTATTTTTTGGGTTGTTTCCTCGTGAATCGAGCAAGATATTTTCACTTGCAGGACATAATCATCATTTGGAGCTTTAATATTGTCATCTGGAGGTAATTTGAACGTCAGCATCAAGCAGTCAAAGAATAAAGGCAGTTGTGTTTCCAAAACTTGGGTTCCAAACCCTAACTAGACGTTCACCACCTCCACCTTCGTGTTCCCCATTGTAGGAGAACTTGGACGGAATAGGCTCCTTCCTCATGGCCCTGTCGAAGACACTCCATTTCATTCAGTCGTTAGTTACTCGCTGGAGGTTGCAATTGCTGACGATGATGCTAGAGATTGGGAAGAATGATATGAAGAACACGAAGTATAGTTGCGCGAAACGTGTCCTCATCGGATGATACATATTCACTCGTACTTTCAAATCTCATCCGTTATCATCCAAAGCACTAGAAAAATTGCACCAAAGCCCCTCATGTTTGTAAAAAAGCTGGAAGCCCCCCATATTTTTGCAGAATTGTGAATAGGTCCCGTATAGGGATCTATTTGCAAATTTAAGTATTTTGTAAATAGGTCCCTGACCATAGACCTACTTGAAAGAAAACACCCTATCATTTTGTGTTGCATTTTTTACACATTATTTCTAGACCTTCGACTATATTGTGGACCTTGGACATATTATCATCATCGTTATTTTTCTGCTTTTTGTTTTTGTTCTATCTTTCATTGTTTTCTTCTAATTCGTTTTGTTTTGATGTTACTTCACATTTTCGAGCTCGTTATTCGAGGTTTCTTCTCTAGAATATAATATCACCATCATATCCTATTTTACTATTATTTTGTAGATAAATTGTTTTAAAAATATCACTTTGAAAATTAAAAAAATGAAAAAATATAATAAAAATTCAAAATTAAAACAAATAAAAAGAGTTTTCCCTCTTTCTTCGAGAAGAAATTAAAAACCACGAAAATATCCTCTTTCTAAAAAACATAAGTATTTGTTCATTTTTTTCCTTGTGTTCGACCTAGGGTCACTAACATGGTTAATAATTAGTGTGGATAAAAATAGGGGAGAGTCCTTTACTTCTATCCATTAATTTTCTCTCTCTCTCTCTTATGTTTTTTTTATTTTGGTTTGATTTGACTCGGGTTTTGATACTGAGTGGTTCTCTAGACCAACACACCATTTCTACCACTTGCAAAACTCTCTTTATCAAACTCTCTTTATTTTTCTCGAATATTCTTGCTTTTTCTCGATTTTTCTTTTGATTCTTTTTACAGATTTTTTTAGTTTTATCAATTTTCTTGAGTCATAGGTGAATTTCTCAATTTTTACGATTTTCTCAATTTTTTGTATTAGTTGTTGACAACTTTTGTTGGGACTATAGGACTATCTGATTTCTTAAGAAACCGACCCAACTAGGAGTGCTGATATCAGTTTTTCTGTAGGAGCCAGCTAGAGAGGTAGAAAGAGAAAGAAGCCACAACATTTTATTCTCCTTTTTTGTTTTCGTTGGTGAGATAGGACACTTGCCCATTTTTTTGTTTTTGTGTGAGAGGAAGTGGCACTTGCCCATTTTTACTTTTGTAGAAGGGGTCCACTAAGGAAATCTAACTTGTAGATGAGACTTCATACTTTTTAAGGGTTTGTTTCGTTAGGTGCTGGTGCACTTGGGGACCTCAACGCAGGTTTTGGTTTTTCTACTGATTTTTATTTGTTTCACGCAATTTCGTGGAGATTAAGTTTGTATACATGATTGATTAGACGAGTAAAATAAATCCCACTGTCCTAATCTACATTTAGGCATAAATAACCGATTTCTGAAAATTAATCTATTCTTACACTCGATATGCTAATTTAAGGTTCAATTTTTACGACTTTTCAAGCATTAGTCTAGGTTTACAAATTCTGTGTGGATCACTTGCATGTATACTGCTAGCACAATGTGTGTTTTCTATCTCTGCATGCATAATCATTTTCCTCCGCATTCCATTGTTCTCCTCTATGAGACACATATTGAAAAATTTAAAAGAACAGACATCCTGATAGATGTTTTTGAAAATATCCAAAAAGTGAAAACACTCAAAAATAAAAAATACATTTTTTATCTTTTAAAAAATTGACAAAAATATAAAATACCTAGACTAAATTTATATTTGGACAATAAACCCCTCATTATATTCATGTACAACTCCGGACAAAGAGGGTAAGAATGCAGTCTTAAGAATTAGAGCCAAAATTCCAAGAATTGTCCCTTAAGTACTTGTGCATCACTTTTTAGTGCATGGTTGCAACTGTAAGCACTTTCCTACAACCATATAGAGTTGTTTTGGTGTTCTCATACCACAAAGTCAACTTTGGGTTTGATATAACCCAGAAGCTGAGGTAGATGGTACCACTATTTGGGGGGCTGTGAGCATGTACACTGGGTGACAGGGTGACACTCTCTGTGAGTTTGCTTAATACAACTGATTGATCACCAGAAAAAAATTGAAAAGCTAAAAAACTGAACTCTTATGGTATCCACCATATGTAGTTGGTAAATATGGGGTTTGTAATTTGTTTATATGTGAGGTGTGTGTTATTCCACGTCTTATACGCCTTCATACTCGCGTTCATGATTTGACATGGTATTCTCTCCCATACTATCTTTTGACATCGATGATGATGAGTAGACGAATTTTACGCTCAGACTCCGCGAGCTTTCGATGTTCCATCATCCATAGTATGTCTTCACAAACTCAGGGGGACCCGCTTCCCAAGTTGGTCCAACTTAGTCACGAGGTGTGTCATACCCAGACTCCCTCTCCTCCTAGCCCTTCAGTTGAAGCATACTCACACCTCATTTTTTTGTCTATTTCTCCTACATTTTTTTCACATAGTACTTTTGAGACCTTTTCCTTCCCAAAGGATTCAAGGATGATGTCTAGAGGGAAGGGACTAATTGAGGATAGAGTTGTTGAGGAGAGAGAGACTAAGGAGAGATGCACAGACATGATACCTGATCCAGCTTCGGATATCAATAAGGGGATTCTATACACTTTATAACAGATGAGCCTACAGATCAGAGATTAGTGTAAATTCCAAGATTATCTTAGAGATGAGATCATTGCGATGAGAGTACGAGCCAGGAACCCACCACCACCTACCGTGGTTCCCTGCTACTTTATGAGATTAGTATGACCCAAGAGCTAGGACACTGCACCATTGGATTCAGTTACCATGGAATCAAGGGTCGTACGAGCTGAGACCATCCTTCATTTCTTTGCTTCCCAAGTACCATGGGAACACTTAAGAAGAGCCATTTACCTTCTTATAGTAGTTCAAGATGATTTGTGGTACGATTAGCTATCGAGAGTTATGCAGGAGGTTTTATGGCTCAAGTCTTTCCCATTCACCATAGTAGATAAGGTGCTTTACTGGTTGAGTCACTTGGGGAGGGAAATTTCTACATGGGCCGATAAAAATTCCATAATACTGCGTAAATATTTTCCTCTTGGAAGGATGAACATGATGAGGAGTCAGATCTCCAATTTCACACATCTATCACATTAGTCATTCCACAAGGCGTGGGATAGACTCAATGATTTGACAAAGAGATGACCTCATCATGAGATACCATTAAAGGTGCTTGTGTAGAATAAATTTGGAGGACTCCAGCTGGATATCCAGGGACTAGTATGCGCAACATGTGGCGGCAGTTATCTTAATAGTAATATAGAGTCAGTTTGGTCCATCATTGCGGAGATGGCGGAAAATTCACATGTAGTTGACGCCACTCGAGCATTCTAGAAGGGCCTACAGCCACCACACCAACAAGATCATCAGAAGGCAGCACTTGTTCCATAGTCTGATTCATAATTCAGCATGAGATTTATTAGTGAGAATCTTACAATAGTCGACGTAATTTTGAAGAAAGAATAAGAGCTGGAGCCACTGCGAGAGTTGGAGAAATTCTAATCATGTCATTAGCCATTGAGCGATCTGAGAAGAAGATGACCGAGTTGCAGCTTCAATACCAACAATCTCGCACTCGTTCTTCCATATCTCAACCTATATGGAGATCTATACCCGCTCCTTCGACCCGTGAGATACAGTATATTCAGAGCGAGCTGGTACAACACATAGTGTCTCCACAGATCGATTGCCATGAGGACCTGTCCATTGCCAACCTGAGTCAGATCACTATCCCTCGAGATGTTGATGTTTATTCTCATGCCACTCTTGAGATCAACGGGATTTGGTATGCTCATGTTCAGCCGTCACCACACTTTACTCCTCAGAGAGTACATCACCACCACCACCACCGCCAGTATAGTCATTTACAACATGGATGTCCACATTTCCAGCACTATAAACATTACACGTAGTAGTCTCACCAGCACGTCTATCACAAACCACACTCACATTAGTACCCTGGTATATATCCACATGCCATTCAGCACCAACAATAGTAGCAGTCTTCCTTTAGATCACAGAGATCTCCTCAGCCTTACATGCCTCAATAGCACACTCCTAGGTTGGAGAGAGTAGACAGCTAGGACACCACACTGAGTCTGAGATGTCTTCATAGGCCTAGGCATAGAACCAGATCGTGGATATCATTGGTACACTCTAGAGGATACACAAGATAGAGATGGAGCAGGTTAACCATTATTTAGATAAATTAACTGCACCCAAGACCACTCTCCGAACCCAGCCTCAGATGAATCCGAACAACAAGAGGAGGCACACAGATCAGGTAGATACCACTCCAAGTATGATTTCTTTTCCTAAGTTTTTATCTAACTTCATACCTCTCAAGAGCGATAGATCACCACAAGCATCCGATCGAGAGGAGAGGGCACATGATGAGGAGCGAAAGTCGATCCATGATGATACACATTCTAAATTTGAGGGGGAGGACCACCATGATGAGGAATAACACGATGTCCATGATGATGATATACAGAGAGACGGGAGCGATGCAGATACTATTGACATGGACACGAGCAAGTCAGATGATGATACCATTCCAAAACATGCAAACACTCTCGATGCAGATTTTTCTTCTCCCATTTTAGAGAGTTTTGTACAATTTTCCGATACTCTCGATATACATGCTGATTCCACTTTAGATGTGAGTGAAAAGAAATTTGTTGTTCTTGAGATTGTTCCTTTTCCCAATGCTTTGTATGGAAAAGGAAAGAAAAAATCGAAAATGAATGTATCACTCAAGAAACTGATATAATATTGAAAGATCACATTTTTCTAAAGATTTCACTTAACAATGCCTTCAATCATTCTCCTACGCTCAAGAATTAGTTGAGGAACAAATGCACAACATGTAGGAAAATCATATCATGAGTTGAGAAACTTTTATTGACCAAGGCGACTTCATGTGCGATTTTCAATAAGGTACCGAAGAAGAAGAGAGAATCTAGTGCTCACTATGTCACATGACATATTGCATATGTCACATTCCATCGTACTCTCTTCGATAATGGTTCCTCGATTAATTTGATTCCATCTTCTTTGCTTTATAAGCTCAATCTAGGTCCTCTTTACAAATCACAGGCGATACTTTAGTTTGTAGATAAATCTGTAAAGAGACCTAGACGTGTGTTGAGGAACATTATCTTCACCGTTCAAGGCTTGCAATTTTTAGTTGACTTGTTTTACTAAATATGACATGCCCTATGCAGTTACACCTTCCTCTAATCATTGTCGGGAGACCCTTCTCCCAGACAGCGAGAGCACTATTTGATTATGATGCTGGGAGAGTACCATTCCGGACATACAGTAGAGAGATACACATTGAGATGGCGAGAGGATGTAGCAGTCCAATATCAGTTTTGTCATTTACTTCAGAGGACACCAGTGTTGCAGAGGATTGCCAACACATAGATGAGACACTGTCTCTTGATCTGGAGAGCATTTATTGTTATACCCCGTATATCCTACACAAGGATGGGTAGATCATATTGTACATAGTTCTTCATATGACTGTTCACATATCCAGATGAGCAGTCAGTTGCAGTAGACATCTCAGTGTCACAGATTGAAAGTACACATATTCCAGCATGAAAGTCAGCTGATTATATTTCACAGATCATAGAATCTATTCAGCATACATATATAGACCCTTTTTGTAGTCCGACTCCAAAGACAAGTATTTCAGTAGAGAGAACTATGCCACATACAGAGTTCACTTACAGAGGCAACTCTACTTGTTCAGCTAGTGATTAGTACACACAAGCACAACAGATGATTCAGTATGACATAGGTTGAGGTGATCCACTTTGTACAAGATGCATAACTACTCTTCCTGTTCATTTCATCCTGTACAGATACCTGTGAGCCTTTCGGTTTTATGGGATACACCACCAACTGTATATTGTTCATAATCTACAATCGTCACCAATTTTTGCTTGTCTTATATATTATGGATACCATATCCTAAGTATGGGGCGAAGACTGATTGGCCGTTGATTTGTAGTTTTCGATTTTGTTCTTTTTACTTTTCTTTTGTTTTCCTTTCTTTTAAACTAATAATTGGTCCCTAATTTTTCGCCACATTATTGTATACACTTAGGATGCCTTATCCTATGTGTGGGGGGATCGAGTGACTTCATTTATTTCATTTTCTCTATTTCTTTTATTCCTTCATTTGTATATTCCTTTTCCTCAATCATCTCATTTTTGTCTTCCACTATACTTACACTGACCTGATCATAAGTTTAGGGGAGTCAACTGACTTGTATTCTTTTATTTTTTCCACTGACTTTTACTTAACATGAGTTATGACCTTTTCTGTCTCTTTTGATGCTTTGAGGACATAGTACAAGCTAAGTATAGGGGAGTGTGTATATATTATATATATACTTGCATCCATAACTTGTACTTTTATGTATATTCAATATCTATAAAATCCATAAAACATGGGTAAATGATGAATCTATTATTCTCATTTTCTATTCTTTTATTCAATCTTTATTTGTTAGAAAAAACATCTATAAATATGTGTAAATATAATAAATTACAATTGTGCATAACTTTGTTAATATTCCATAATTAGCACATATATTCCAAAATAAAAGAATAAAAAAAAAGAAAAAGAAAATAAGGATGTAATTATGTTATAAGTGTAGACTGACCCAAACCCCTAGAGAAGGCCAATAATTGGCATGATCGACAAAGAATGAAGTAGGGGAAGATACGGTCCTTTGCTGCCTAAATTTTAAATACTTATATTTTAAATTATATTTTCTCATACTATATTTTAAGCAGTTGTACATATCTACAAAAATAATTTTGAAACAAAAATAAAAAACTATAAAACACAGAATAAATCATATGGAAAACCAAAACTCTTTTGAACATTAGCAAAGCTTGTACATATTGTGCATAATACCTATTTATATAAAGACTTTATTTAATTTTTAAAACCGAATAAAAATTCCTTCATACTCTTTAAATTATGTTATAAATAAATATAGTATAAAATAAAATGCATTTTTGTAGTATGAATCAAAAAAATACATGTATATAATATATAGGTACAATATACCAATATATACTACACTATATTGTATTTACCACATATATATATCATATAAATAATTAAAAATCATAGAAAAATATTTTGAAAAATTACAAACAATTTCATTTTATTCATTTTTATTTTGAAGTCGTTTCTAATTTTTTATTAATTATGAAAATCCCTACAATCCGATTGGTCCACCTCAGACTATTGACCATGGTCAAACCCTCCTCCCACAGACCTGACCTGGCTTCACCTATCGCAGGACCTAGTTTTTCCAATTTTTCGAGATCATGTCTGACCAACTCTTTACCTAAATTCTTCACCATATTCCTCCAAGGATCTATGATACTCGCGGATCCCTAGGAGGCGGCGGATCATTTTAGGGTTTCATTTTTCTTGTCGATTATTCTAGAACCTAAGGCACCCCTAAAAATTCTTCTCTCTGCCACCCTCACCGGCCAGCTCGTTCCTCGCACACCACAACCCCTAGCCACCTTCAAGAAGTGACAGCTCCTCAGAGAGCCCTTCGGAGCTCGATTTGGCGCTCGATTCGAACATAACTCACTTCGTGGTCGGACCTCCACCACATGAAGTCTCTTCTGCCAGTCGTAGTTGGATCGAGGCTATCGCCTCGCTGTTCCCCACACCACAGTTTATCGACCACCATAGCACCTTCAAGTACCCCCATTTCGCTTGTAGTTCCAATTTCCATTCAACTTCATTCTTTAGCTACGTCCGCCATCTTTACTCCGACTAGCCAGTTGGAGACCCGTACACTCAATTTGCCTGCACCTATCAAATACCTAACACATCATCACCCTTCCCCCATGACCTAAACTCCCTAAATCTCGTCACCGGAGGGAGATTAGGCTCGACGTCATTCCCCCATTTCCTTCGGATGTCACTTGCATTCCTCCATCACTTCTTTATATGTTTACCAGCAATAACATGACTGGAGCAAAGCCCCCAAGTCTCTCTCTCCTTTGTAGGTATAGGCACGCATGAGGCAATCGATTCTGTGCTCTTGGAACTCAGGTGGAGCAGCTCCAGGTGGTGGATCACTACCTCGCCTATCCGACCGTCCATCACCTCATCGGAGCCAACCAGTCGAAGCAGAATATCATTGCGAAGGTGTTGGACCTCTGGGAGCATCGATCCGACCAGAAGATCGCCACTTATAGACGATCGATGTTCCCTAGCCACTAATTCTTCCAGCACCATTCACGTCTGCCCGATCTTAAGAGTCTCTCCCAAATTCGATCTGAGCCGCACATCCAGCCCCTTCTAGAAGCATCCGATCAGCTTTCAAGGAGGATCTGACTTGCACGCTCACCTGTGATCTAAGCCGTCAGATCCACCTCCTAACTGTCATCAGGGTCATACACTACAGCCGAGGTCAGAACCATCATATACGCCACGCGTTGCCTCTCGTCTACAAGGGTATTTTGTACTTTTTCCCTTGCAGATCTTTTTATTTTGTCTTTGTCCAATATAAATATTATGTAATAAAAAACATTTACTGTAAAACCCCTTTAGTTTTAATATTTGCATATTAGTTCATTCTAGTTGTGTCCATGTGTGTCCCCACGTTCTTTTGTAGGAAATTTGCAGTGCATGCCCTGAACTTATCTGTTACTAGATGCTATAAATATTTTAAGAAATTACACATATACTCTCTTCATATAGATTCACTTGACGTGCATGTGCTTACTGGTTAATTGTATAGAGGTCATCAAACTTTTAATACTTGTTATGTTCTAGGCCCTAGGAGTTCAAACAATTGCAGATTGGTCCCTACAAACTATTTTTAATTACTTGTCTTTTATTTAGTGAAATAAATATAAAATATTCATATTGCCAAAAATTTACTTGTGGTTCTTGATTACATGTATTCCTTGTGGGAGTTTTTGCTTGTTAATTTGCGTGCATTTTCTTTTATTCAAATTCCAAAAATACTTTCGAAAAATCATATAAAATTTATTATAGTTGCCTTTTGTTACCATTTAACTCTTGTATAAATTTTTTTGGAAAATTCTCGGTAAAAACCTAAAAAATAGAAAACATGTAAAAACTTATAAGAAAACATATAAAACATAGAAAAAATTGAAAATTTTTAATTTTGATTCTTGTTCGTAGGTATTTTGCTATAGTTTATTCTAAAAATAATCTCCAGAATTTTTTAGCATTTGACTTATTTCTAATTTGCAAAATAGTCCTGGTTGTCCAATATCTATCATTTTTATCATTGTTTAATTTTTAGAAAATTGCAAAGATATCTTTAAAATGTTTAAAAATAACCAGAAACACTACAAAGTACCGAAAGCCCGAAAATATTTTTAATTTGATTTTCTGAAAATTTTTTACTCATTTGAAAAATACAAAAAGATTGTGTGTTTTTATTTTCTTCCTTGTGTTTATTTCTTTCATATTGAAAAATTAAAAATTTGAAGAAAAAAACCACTAAAAAGCCCTTCATTTCTGAAATCTTCTTCGTAGTGTATAATTTTGCTCCTTGTGTTCGACCCTGGTCGTTAAATAAGTATAATAAAAGTAGCAAAGCCACTTGTTTTCTCGGTTTGATTTCTTGAGTGGTTTATTTTCTCATTTATTGGTTGATTGATTAGGGACACAATGTCACTTTCTCAATTAATGACTGAACTCTAGCTGATCAAACACATCATTAGAATGGCAACGTTGTCGGGGAGCACGGCCAAGTAGTTCGATTTCATTTATTTTTGGCTTAATTTTTATTCTCTCTTTTATAAATATTTTTGAAAATCTTCTACTTTTATTTTCGTGCGAGGTATCACTTGGAGGATGACTCGGTTCGCTTTGGAGGGACATGTACTTGAGGAGGAGAAGATGAGCATAATAAGCAGTTATATTATAGAGAATTTAGTCTCATTGTATATTTGCAAATATTCTTGTAATAATTTAGACCCTTAATCACCATTGGACTTGAACATTATTCAAGGTTTGTTGTTGCGAGTGCCCATGCACTCGGGGGACGTCATCGAGTTTTTTTCCTTTTATTTTTATTTGTTTCACGAGGTTTTAACCACTAGATTTAGGTTTTATTCCGGTTGAGCTCGGTAGCAACTAAGGTCCAAACCCCATAATAGAATATAAGTTCCTATAGAACACGCTTTGGACTTAGTCAAACAAAAAACTATGTTAATTATATTAGAGACCACACATCGAGAGAGGTCGTATGTAGAGCTAGCAGGACCCACTGTGGTGGGCACCGATTAGCATCTATGACCAGACTCCGGTCTCTTTTCTGATTAATTAGCACTAGTTCTTCCCGTAATAGAAGCTATCAGCTAAGGATGATTCCCCCGTGCATCATTTAAATTTGTTTAATTTCTTCCTTTAGTTTATGCGCATATCATTTTGCATGTAGATTGCTAGAGCAGCGTACGCATTTCTTACTCTGCATGCATCATTGATTTCATCGTACATCGGCTTTTCCATCTTCCTCCCCTTGTTTTCTAGTATGTGAACAAAAAGGAAATCGTAAAATTCGTTAGACGTTTCATTTATTCATAAAATTACTTAAAAAAGAGATAACCAATAAAATCAGTACTGGTAAAGCACACTTGACCTAAAACCGAACTTCACTCAAATTTTTATTTTGGGGAGAGTAACCCCCTCCTTGTCTGATTTTACTACTCAGAGTTGAGCAACCCGCACACTAGGATAGAGCAACGCCTAATCTTTCCTCACGCTACTTGTTCTAACAAAAATTATTAGCTACTGCACTGTGAGGACTTTTGGATAGTCGGTAGATGATCCGAACTTCTTTAGTAGAGTGGGTGATTTAGAGGACATTACGTAAGTCTCTGTCCTCAAGTAAATGGTTCGTACTTACACTCATACGGGTTGGAAAATGGCACAACTAGTCGTAAGAATCCAAGCCAATCTCTATGGAGAATCGGGCTCCTAACAACTCGCTAACTCGCTCTATAGGACTGGATTATAACCTAATAAAATATGACAAGATAAATGACTAAGCATTCATGGTCATCACATGGTGTTAAGTAGTTGAACCAAGGATTTGTTTTCTCATCCTGCTTGCAGTCTAGATCAAATCTTCGTAAATTCCCGGATTAAGATTATGGGAAGGAGGTCTCTTTGGCTGCCTTTGGCAGCACCACTTTCAAGGACTCCTCCTTGTTAATATAGGGCAACTTCAAAGAGAACATACTCGCTCTATGAACATGAATTCACCTCCACCCTATTTCCCGTCAACCATCCTTCTTCCACTCCGAAGGTACAATCAGAAAGGCCGGCACCGCTGTACATTTATTTGAGAGCACATGAGCTAGGGACTTTTGCCTTCGTAGGATGGCCATTGATGACTGAACAGATGAACAGCCTCAAATTTCGTTGTTCATATTAGATCATGAAACCATCAAAAACACACTTCTAGCATCCTTGAAGATGATGTAGAGACAGATCACGGACCAAGGGATACTCATGGCAGAGGTAAGGAGAGAAATCATGCAGATGCATGTCGGGCAAGAAGAATAAGGGTGACCAGCCAGTGGTGGAGAGGTACCACGCCAAGATTGCCGAGTAGACTATAAACGCTGGGAGGAGCTGAATGATCCAGCTAGACAAGCCCGCACCATGAGGTAGTTGCACAACCCTGGTGCAACCCCCACACACTGATGGATCCAGCTTCCAGCCATCTTGGGCGACATCGAGCTTCACACTCAGACGATCCAGCTACTGCCCAAGTTCCAAGGGCACGCCATCGCGGAGTCAAATCTCCATCTGCAAGAATTTGTCATGATCTGCAGCACCGTCCATGACACATTTGTGGAAGAGGACACCATTAAGTTGACCGCCTTCCGATTCTCCTTGGTTGATGGAGCAGCCTATTAGCTAAAAAACTTGGCTAGGGTGGTCACCTCCTTGGAGAAGCTCCAGATCGAGTACATGAATAATACTATCCACTCTACCAGACCAATGTGTCTAGAACCATGATCAACAACTTTGCCATGATCCCTAATGAGCATTTCATGAAGCATGGGATTTATTCCGAGAGCTCATCGACTGCTGTCCTCATCATGAGATCAGCAGGCCCAACTTCGTCCAGAGTTTCATTTGTGGTCCAACACCAGAGTTGCAGGGGATAGTGAACGCCTCATGCGGAGGTTCCTATTGCCAAGGATGAAGACCAAGTCTGAGCCATTTATGAGGAGATGGTCGAAAATGACATTGTGATGTCCCAAACTCAGGTCTTCACTTGGGGGAAGCCTCACCTGCAGGCGATTTCAAACCAAAGGATAACACACATTGAGGTCGATCCTTTTAACTCTTCTACGACATCAGAAATAGCATAGTCTTCAGCTGCCGATATGGGCATAATTAGCCAGAAGATGGACTGGATGAAGATCATTGAGAAAAAGGTGTGCCAGGGCTTTGACAAGCTCAATAAGATTAATGAGCTGGTCAAAACTCATAGCGACAAGAAGACACAGATCATGTCTATAAGTGGCACAGACAGCTTCTCAACCCCATTCCAGGGCACGAGCTGATCCAAAGAGTAGTTCATCTCATCCTTCCACCTCATATCATCAAGTTCATCACATTCAGGTGGAGCCGACCCAGCCATTCCCGCAATGCCAGGTACCACAACCCCCTCCTTTAGATACTCAGTTTGTGGAGTATCATCCGGATCAACCCTTGGTATCCCTTCCACCATCAGTCCACGATCAGCATGAGACTTTTATGGATGTCAACGAGATTTGGTACTTCAGTAACAACAACAGCCTAGGATCCATCATGATTCGATGGTCTACTCGAGGCACTTCATCCCAGCAGCAGCCTCCGGAACATGCAGGACAGGGTATCCAAACCCAACATCCATAATACTCCAACCAGCAGCAGCAACACGATCCTCGACCCTCTTATCAGGGTCAACAGTGGAGGCAACAATATCCTCATCAACAGTACTCCAAACCTTCTTCTCTCCAATACTAGCCTCAAACTCAGGCTCATTTCCAGTAAGGGAACCAATCTGATTCTCATTCACACTTGTGTGAGAATCCAACCCTTAATGATATCACCAGTATGCATTCCAAATAGCAGGCCCCCTTCCATAGAGAGAAGGTCTAGTTATGGCATGAGATGAGAGAAATAATCAAGGGCAAGGCTACCATACTTGCGCAGAGTCAACCTAACCCGATTAATCAAAAGAGAAAGTCTGAGCAGGTATAGAATACAGAGACCGCCTCTCCTAGTGATGTTCTGGATGACATTCATTATTTATTTGATGACAATTTTGTGATACTTAGGAGCGGTAGGAAGCCGGTCGGCGGTGACTCGTGTTGGTGACACCATGATGCAGATTATAGGGCACCGGATCGAGTCAGGAGCGGTGCTAATGCTGCTAGCCACGATGATGATGGTCGTACTGATGCCACCAAGGACGATGATCTATTTGACGGTGTTAATGCCATCGTATCCCCAGTTGCAGACGGTGGTGGCGGTGCCACCAATATACCTGATGATAGGTGTTGAGACCACCAAGAGTCCTACAGTTGTTTTGTCCTCTCTTGTACCTGTGAATATTTTTAGAAAAATATAAAAAATGAAAAAAACTTCAAAATCCAAAATATGTATAAAGGAAATAATTATGTATCACTTTTAGATCCAACTGTGGTGATTAATGATGCTTGCATGGATTCCGAAGTTTTGCTTGCTCAGAAACCTACTCCAGACCCTCATTCTTCTAGGGAGGGTCCCTCTATCCCCTTCACTCAAGCACTCTGCTTAGGGAAGTGTCCAAAATTAGGGAATTCAAAAAAGAGGAACCAATAACAGATCAGCGAGCAAATGGTCGACAGATTCCATATCCAACTGAAGAAGAAGAGAAATCACAATTTAGAAATCCATGTGCTCTCTCATGCCACCTTCTTAGCCATACAAAACTGATTGCTAGTCAAGAGACCCGATGTAGGAGCTCCGTCTATCAAATGCCATATTCATGAGAAACAGTTTGATCAGACTCTATTAGACAATAAATCCTTGATTAACCTCATCCCAGCTGCCTTACTCGATTGATTCGAGTTTTGCCCTCTTAGACAGAGTTGGACAGTTCTCCAATTTGCAGAGATATCCATCAAGAGGACAAAGGGGTTATTAAAGGACATTGTCGTCACCATTTAGGGCCTGCAATTCCCCGTGGACTTCGTTGTGTTGGACATGGAGATCCCTAAATGTGTGATCAATACCCCCATCATTTTAGGTGGACCATTCTTGGCCACTGCCAAGGCGGTGTCCGACATAGAGGGAAGGCACATTTTCGCGTCGAGGGTGGGGTATATAAATAGAGACGATTGAGGAGATCAAAGCCCAAGATTCAGCTTTCTCTGAGCATAGTTCAGAGTAGATGACAGATTTAGAGCTAGACGCCCACTAGGAGTGTGATTTTGTGATTACAGATGACAAAGCTATTTGGCCTGATCTGATTTCACGAGCTCTTATCACACCTTCAGAGACTACAAAGCCACAAATGACAACCGATGAGAGTTCGCAGAGGATAATGATCATGATCTGGGTAGTGAAGTAGATTATGTTTCCTATAATTCAGATTCAGATTCCTCAGGCTCAGACACTAATTTTGATTGGTAACATTTTGATGATTATTTACCATGTCTGATGTCTACAGAGCCCACAGCTTGGACGAAGATCAAGATAGTGCAGTTGATAGATACACCAGCAAGGCCATCTTCGTCAGATTCAGAAATTCAGTGAGATTTCTCTTATGCAAATTTGGTTGCCTTCACTCATACTTTTCAGAGACCAGATCTACCAGCTCCCACATGTCTAGAACTGAAGACCTTACCAAAGAGCATGAAGTACAAATTCCTTCTGGGTGAGACTGAGATGTTCCCAATCATTATCTAACCATATTTAATTGAAGACCAAGAATCTCGTTTGATGGAGGTTCTTGAATGAAACCCCAAGGCAATCAGATAGATTGTAGATGATCTCCAGGGGATATGTTAGGCCATGTGCTCTCTCCACATAAATCTCGAAGATGACGCCAATCCATCATGTCAGTTCCAACTGACGCTGAACCTGAATCTTCGAGATGTAGTTATGAAGGAAATATATAAGTAGTGGAGCGTTGATTTTATCTCATCTATGACTCCAAATGGGTTAGTCCCTTATATGTGGTACCCAAGAATGCTTGTATCACAATAGTTGTGAATGAGTCTGGAGAGGAGATAGCTACCCGAGTACCCACTTTTTGGAGGGTCTGTGTGGACAATAGATGATTGAATCAGGCCACCAGGAAGGATCATTTCTCGCTACCATTTATTGATCAGATTATTGAGAGGTTAGCTGGGAAGAGTCACTATTATTTTCTTGACGAGTATTCAGGATAAAATCAGGTGGCCATAGCACTCTGAGACCAGGAGAAAATGATGTTCACCTATCAATTTGGAACGTATTTCTTTTAGGATGATGCCCTTTCGATTTTGTAATGCCTTGACTACATTCCAAAGGTGCATGCTTTCCATCTTCTTGGTCCTGGTGGGCGAATGTTTATAGGTCATCACGGATGACATTTCGGTCTACGACGATGGGTTTGATAATTGTCTTGTATGCCTAGACCAAGTGCTTTAGCGCTGCATAAAGGTCCACTTAGTCTTATAATGGGAGAAGAGACATTTCTTGATGACTCAAGGGATAGTCCTTGATCACATCATCTCCAAAAGGGCATGGAGGTTGATTAGGCCATGGTGGATATCATCAAGAAGCCCACTGCACTCTCCAATTTGAGACAGTAGTGGTCTAGCCGATGTACTCACTCTTGATAATTTAAGATCATACATTATGGGATCGAAAGAGACTATTTAAATAGACCACACCACCATTACATACCTCATGGAAAAGAAGGATGCCAAAGCCAGATTGACAAGATGGATCCTTCTACTATAGGAGTTTGACATTTCGATTAAGGATAAACCTAGAGTCAAGAATGTGGTGGTGGATCACCTCTCTCAATTATAGCATCTTGAGGATGCTGATATGACCCCACCTATCACTTAGACATTCCCAGACGAGGCGATTCTTTCCATCACCTAGCTTCAATGGTACGTTTGTGAACTATCTTGTTGCCAAGAAAGTTCCACAAGGTTGGCCTAGGCATCGACTTGAGACCTTCCTCGTGATGGGCAAGTCCTACCATTGGGAGAATCCCATCCTTTACCACGAAGTAGTGGATAGTGTATGGCGTCGGTGTATTCCTTAAGAGGAGCACCATAGCTTCCTCACCTATTGCAACAAGCTTGAGGTAGGAGGACAACACTCTGGGAGACAGATATCGTAGATGGTTCTCGAATACGGTCTTTGGTGGCCTACCCTCTTCAGGGATTCAGAAGAATTCGTAATGTGATGTACTAACTATCAGAGGATGGCACTTGTGGACATAGAGATATGCCGCCAACTTAGACCATTTACTTCTGTAAGGTTTTTGATGCATGGGGCATCAATTTCAAGGGTCCATTCCATGTGAGTCAAAGATTTGAGTACATTTTGTTAGCTGTGGGTTATGTGAGTCGTTGGGTTGTGTCCATCCCGCCCGAGCTGCAGATGCAAGCCATGCCATTTACCTATTGAGATCAAGCAAAAGTCACTTTTGGTAGTTACCGAGTTATTATTGGATCCAGAGAGTGTAGAAGACCAATGGATAGCGTAGTTGGCACCCCTGGAGGAGTTGAGAGACACAACATTTTCATGTAGCCTAAAATACAAGGATAAAGTGAGGAGAGGGCATAATTCTCGCATCAGCCATAAACAATTTGAGCTGAACTAGAAAGTATGGTTATATTATACAAGGATGAGATTATTTACAGGAAAATTTCAAAGAAAATGGAAGGGGACATACTTGGTTAGAAAGGAACACGACAACGGAAGCATCGACATATCTGAGTTGTCTTCTGAGTCCACCTTTCGAGTCAACGGCCATAGCCTGAAGCTATATCTTGATCATTATCCGCTCACCGTTGATGTTCCCCCCATTCATTTTGTATGAGATGAGTTCCATGACTCACATCATCTGCATCTCATGCTTCATTTTCACTTCTATCGCACCTCTGTATAGATCCATTTTGAATGTATCATTCATTCATTCATATTGTTTAATACCCCAGATCCATCTTATGATTTTGCTATACTTAGGATTTACTCAATCCTAAGTATTGGGGGGTATTAGACTTGTGATTATCCATTTCTCCATTACCTCTTTTTTCGCTCCCTATACTCAAGGATATTTTACCCTAAGTATAAGAGAGGTAAAGCCAGTTTTACCTTATACTTAGGGATATTTTACCCTATGTATTTGGGAGGTAATGTTGGTTTTCCCTTATAGTTATGGATATTTTACCCTAAGTATTGGGGAAGTAATATATGTACATTCTATTCTTCAGTTTTCCCCTTTTGTACAGTTTTCTATACTGAGGATTGCTTGATCCCAAGTATAAGGGGGATCACCGACTTCTACTGATTTTATTCTTTCATTCCTTTGAATCATTGTAGAATAGCATTCTTTTCACTTCTATAGTCAGCATGAGTTATGTCTTCCTTCATCGCTCTCTGATCACTCTGAGGACATCATTCGAGCTAAGTAAAGGTGGGTGTCATAGATATTGTTTATATACTTTAGCCATAACTCGTACTTTTAATAACATGGCTATTATTTATAAAACAAGAATAAGAATGCTTTGAAAATATTTTCAAAATTGTTTAGAAAAATCATTTTAAAATGTATTTTTGTACATTTTTTTGTAAAATTGTCGGTAAAAATGTTTTGTTTTCAAAAAGATTTGTAAAATTATTTTCTCTATAAAAGTTATGTATACTGCGTAAAATTTTTGAAAATAAAATGTTTGAAAAAATAGTTTGTAAAATAGTTTGTAAATGTTTGTAAAACTAGTCTTGAAAAATATTTTTAAAATTTTTTCCACATAAGGAAATAAGTATGCAGTATGAGAACCACTGTATATATATGTACATAAAAACCATAACCTCCCCTAAATTCTTTGTACATAAGTATCCTTAATAAAATAGGCACAAGATCTTGTGGATAAAATCCTTTTGTATATTAAATATGTAATATAAACCTATTTTTAAATATGTACATATTTTTGTGAAATATTTTCTTTCATTTTCTTCTTTTCCAAAAAAAACCTAAATATTTGAAAACTAAAAACTTCATAAAAATTTGCATAATTTGAAAAAGTCCACCAAAGAGAGTTTTGTAAATACTTGCATGTGCATGCATCATTGTTGACATTTAAACTAGTCTGGAATAAAATTGAAGAATGGAGCTTGGTAAGGCCTTAATCCACTTAACTTCAGAGGAACCTTATAGGATTTGGGGTAAAGTCTTTTTAGGTCCAGAGTGACTTAATTCTTTGAGTCCACTAGGCTATGTTCACATGTCGTCTTGATAAACCAACGTAGAATACTTAACAACACATGCATAACTCTCATAGATAATGGCTTAACTTGGACACACACCTTACATGTAGCTCAACACAGATGTGGCGGTGACAAGGAATAATTCTTTGGCTTGGAGTAGCACACGGGGTTAGTACAGATAGTCAGAACATCCCCTCCACCTCTACAGAGGGATGTGCACCTGAACCTAGTCTTATAGCACTGAGGTCCAATGACATGAGAGTGTGGGTTACAATAATGCTTCAAAAGAGAGAGAGAGTCTATTGGCCCGAGATGAAAAACTTCTTATGTATATGTCGTGCCTCGTAGATATGTCGTATATATGTCATAAAAAAGTGCAAAATTGCAAAAACTAAAAAAAGGGACAACTTAATTAAAAATAAAATGTCGGCTGGAGTATATATAGTGAATAAGCAAAGCTTATGTATTCCACCGTCGCAACTCAAGGAAGCCTACAGCTGGAGACTTAGCTACACTGGTAAAGCTCTATGGGATACGTGGATACACTTGTCACGGTCCATTCTCTTCTTTCCCCCTCTTCTTGAACTGGTTGTACATGAACATAGATGCGAATACACCACTCCTCAAGGGAATGAGATACTAGACCAGGGAATTGGAGTTACCTTGCTAAGGGAAGTTGTTTCTTTGCCATTTTTTAGGTGGGGAGCAAAATATCACTTACACAATACAAGGAAAGATTCATAGTCATGAGAGTTTGCGTATGAAGACTTGTTCTAGCCTGGTTGTTAAGGGGACCTGACCAAAGAATTGTGGAACTTGAAGGTTGTTAAGTCTTAAATATGTTTCTCAATAAGGTTCTGGCAAATTAATAATCCAAAGGTCTGACTAAGCTCCATACTCTAGTTTAATGAAGTCAAGTTTAGTAACCAGCTTTGATGCTTTCTCATTCTTTTTTGTCTGTTTTCACTTCTTTTTCAAAAAATGTTTGCTAAGGGACTAGTAAAGGTAAAGTATAGGGAGTTATGAATCTATGATTTTCGTTCTTTATTCTTATTATAGCTTTATCTTTTTGCAAAAACATCCGTAAATATGTGAATATATAATAATACCATTTTGTATATATTTGTTTATATTCAATAATTAGCACACATTTTCCAAAATAATAAAATAAAGAGAAAAGAAAAAGAAAATAAAGATATAATTATGTAATAAGTACAGATTGACCCAAACCCTGAGACAAGGCCAATAATTGACCTGATCGACATGGAATGAAGTAGGGGAGATTGGGACCTTCGTTGCCTATATTTTAAATACTTATATTTTAAATTATATTTTGTGCATACTATATCTACAAAACTAAAATAGAAGTAAAATAAAAAAATTAAAAAACATAAACTAATTAAAAATAAAATAAAATCTATGTTGAACAATAGCCACACATGTACATGTTGTGCATAATACCTATTTACATAAAAACTTTATTTCATTTGTAAAAATCAAATAGAAATTCTTTCACACTCTTTAAATTATGTTATAAATAAATAAAATGTAACTAAAATGTATTTTTGTAAAAAAGAATAAAACAAAAATACATGTATATAATATATAGGTATATTAAACCTATACATACTACACTATACTGTATATATGACACATATATATATTTCATAAAAATAATTAATAATCACAGAAAAATAGTTTCACAAATTACAAACATATTTCTTTTTATTTATTTTCAGTTTAAAGCTATTTGTTATTTTTTTATTAATTATGTAAATACCTGCTATCTGATTGGTCCACCTCAGGCTATTGACCACGGTCAAACCCGCCTCCCATAGACCCGACCCTGCATCACCTATCGCCGGACCTAATTCCTCCCATTTTTCCAGATCGAGTCTGAGCACATTTTCAACAGATTTCTTCACCCCATCATCCTCATAGGATCAAGGATCCTTGCTGATCCCTAGGAGGCGGCGGATCTGTTTAAGGCTTTATGTTTCTTGTCGATTCTTCTAGCTCCAAAGGCACCCCTATAAAATTTCCTCTCTGCCACCCTCATTGTCCATCTCGTTCGTCATGGCACCATAACCCTAAGAAACCTTCATGAGATGACAGCACCTTGGAGAGCCCTTCGGAGTTCGATTCAAACATAGCTCACTTCGTCTCCGAACCTCCACTACGTGAATACTCTTCTACCCGTCGTAGTAGGACTGAGGATATCACCTCTCCATTCCCCTCGTCACAGTTCGTCGACCACCGTAGCACCTTTAGGTACCCCCATTCGCATGTAGTTCCATTTTCCTTTCGACTTCATCCTTTAGCTCTGTCTGCCATCTTTACTCCCACTAGCCAGTTGGAGACCCGTACCTTCCATATGCCCGTACCAATAAAATCCCTAACACATCATCACCCTTCCCCCCATGGCCTGACCACACTAAATTTCTCTCATCGGATGGAGATTAGGCTAGACATGTTTCTCCCATTTCCGTCTGACATCACTTGGATTCCCTCGCCACTTCTCTATATGTTTTCCTACAATAACATAACCAGAGCAAAGCCCCCAAGTCTCTCTCACCTTTACAGATGCAAACATGTGTGAGGCACCTGATTATGAGCTCCAGGTGCTCAGGTGGAGCAGCCTATCCGATCGTCCATCACCACATCAGAGCCATACAGTCGAAGTGGAGTACCATTGCGAAGGTGCTGGACCTCTGGTAGCGTCGATCCGACCAATAGATCGCCACATATAGACACTCGAAGTTCCCTAGACACCAGTTCTTCAAGCACCCTTCACGTTCTTCCGATCCAAAGACTCTTGCCGAGATTCGATCTGAGCCGCACATCCAGCCCCTTTTCAAAGGTATCGTATCAGTTTTCTAGGTGAATGTGACAAGCATGCTCACCTGCGATCTAAGCCGTCAGATCCACCTCCTAACGGTGATTAGGTCGTACACTGCATCCGAGGTCAGAACCGTCGGATCGAGCCACGCGTCGCCTCCCGGTTACAAGGGTATTTTTCACTTTTTCCCTTGCAGATCCTCTTATTTTGTCTTAGTACAATACAAATATTGTGTAGTTAAAAACATTTGTAGTAAGACCCCTGTAGTTTTCATATGTGCATGTTAGTCTAGTGGACTTGAGTCCATGTGTGTCCCCGCATGCATTTGTGGGAAATTTGTAGTTCATGTCTTGAGCTTATTATATATTACTGATTGCTTTAAATATTTTGAGAAATTGCACATATACCCTACTCATATGGATTCACGTGATACGCATGTGCTTGATGGCTTAATTGCATAGAGGCCATCGAACTTTTAATACTTGTAATGTGCTAGGCCCTAGGAGTTAAAATAATTGCAGATTGGTCCCTACGAACTGTTTTTAATTACTTGTCTTTTATTTAGTGCAATAAATATTGAATTAATTCTAAAAATTGCCCTAAATTGACTTGTTCTTGATTGCATGTACATCTTGCGGTAATTTTTTATTATTAATTTGCTTGCATTTTCCATTATTAAAAATTCAAAAATACCCTAAAAGTCCCTTTTTGTTTTGAAAATTATATAAAATTTCAAAAAATCATCTAAAAATTCTAAAAATTACAACAGCTACCTTTTGTTACTTTTTAACTCCTGTGTAAAATTTATTGGAAAATACTCTGTAAAAAACTAACATTTGTAGAACACTTAAAAACTTATAAAAATCATATAAAATCATAGAAAAATCCAAAAATATTGATTTCAGTTTCTTTTCGTAGGTAATTTATTCAAGTTTATTCTTAAAATAATCTCTAGGATTAAGCTTATTAGTTATTTTTAATTTCCAAAATAGTCTTGGTTGTCCACCGTTTGATTTTTAGAAAATTGCATAAACATTTGAAAAAAAATATAAAAATCAACAAAAACACTACGAAATACTTAAAATCAAAAAATATTTTTTTTGATTTTCTGATATTTTTAACCCATTTGAAATATATAAAAATATTTTGTGTATTAATTTTTGTTCCTTTTGCTTGTTTCTTTCATCTTGAAAATTTAAAAATTTGACAAACCGAAAATGACTAAAAAAGCCCTTCATTTCTGGTTTTTTTCGACTTAGTGTATAATTGTGATCCTTGTTTTCAACCCTAGTCGTTATACCAGGTTAATACAATTAGCAAAGCCACTTGTTTTCTCAATTTTATTTCTTAAGTGGTTTTTTTTCTCGTTGATCGATTGATTGATTTGGGACACAACGACACCTGCTTAAGTAGTAACTTAACCCAAGTTGATTGAACACATCATCAATACATGTTAATTTAAAATTCATTTTTGTATTTATTTATTATTTATAAAATCCTTGTAAATAAGTAAAATATGTGTAAAATCCTTTTTTAAAATTCTTAATTTAAAATATGTATTTGAAATATGTATTTAGTATGTATTATACCTATTTAAAAATACCATTTACTAAAATATGTGTAAAAATCCTTAATCCTTGTAAAATTCTATGTATTTGAAATTTGTAAAATTTATTAGTTATCTATTTTTAATAAAATAGTGGTAATTTGTTTTTTAAAATTCTTATACATATACTTCTGTATAACAATGAGAAATCCATAAAAATACAAAGTCTATATTCATAATAATTACAAAATATTTAAATTCCGTAAAAATGAGTAAAATTCAGAAAATAAACATCACAAAACATGGATGAATTTGCATTGGCACTTTTCAGAACAAGTTTTATTTTGTGGACTAAAGATTGCGAATAGTCTAATGGATGGAGCTTTATTATGGTCTTTAACTTTCATTGAAAGGTACCTAATTAGGAACTGGATTTCAGACTCTTCAGGTCACTGAGTAAAATCTTTGGGCTCCATGAGACCTTGTTTGAGAAGTCAACTGAAACATCCCTAAGTAGGACACTTGGTGTCATCTGTTTAACTCTTCATAAGTGAACCGATTTTGGACACATGCACTTTTCACTTAGCTCGACTTGCATGGGGTGGCAAAGGGTAGTCCATTTTAATTGTGTATTTTAATCCTAGTCTAATGGTGCAAACGTCTAAAGACGGGAGTTGTGGGGTTGAAATAATTCTCAAGATGAGGGAAGGATATGCTGGCACAAATTTTTCAAAGACCTCAAAACATGGTCGAAAATAAAATACTCTATAACCGTCTAGGCACAAAAATATTGATGGAGTGCAAGCAATATTACAAAGCTAATCCAATGAGAAGCCAACAATAACAATTATAACCGCAATTGTTCAAGCTTCCAAAAAAGCTTGCACATCTTATTGGAGTTTTAGATACATTGGTTAGGCTTTACAAGGAGATGCGACTACAGTGGTCACACTCTAGTTCTCTTCTCATTCTTCTACTTTCTCTCTCTATTCGATTGTGGACACAGCATGACCTGATCTTAGAAGGAAATACCCCCTCCTCTAGTAAAGACTAGCTAGATGAAGAATCAATGGGAGTGTATTATTGGGTTGAGGAGTTTATTCACTTCTGTAAGCGGGAAGAGCTAAGAAAATTCACACACTTTACAAGATTGAATTCAAGGACTGACAGAGTTAGCGATATGAATGAGTGTATCTAAGTTGACTGTTGAGGTGAACCTAAATAAGGATTTGTGTAACTTGAGGACTGTTAAAAATAAATTCCTAACCATAGTTAAGTCAACAAAAAAATGCTTGTTTTGGCCCGGCCTAGCTTTGTCCTTTGTGTGTTCTCATTATGGTTTAGGAAAATAAATTCATTTTAACTTTCTTTGTTTTTCCCTTATTTTTTCAACTATTCGAGGATGTCGTAGCATATGTCAAATTATGCATAGGCTATCAGAAAAAGGGATGAACCCATAGTTTAAAAGACTCCATGCCCCTCATATTAATTCAGATTTATGATGTGTTTGATGCTTGTGCCATTGGTTTTATGTGCCGATTTCCTAGCAGACAAGGCTATGAATACATCCTTCTTCTCATAGATTACGTGAGTCATATAGTAGAGGCTATTTCCAGTCGATCCGCTAATAGACGAAGAGTCTCTCAGTTTCTCAAATATAACATCATTTCATGGTTCGAGATTCATATGATTCCCATCATTGATAGGGGTAGAAATTTAGTCAGCAAAGAGGCGAAGAAATCAGTGAAGGCATACGATATTGATCATTTTGTCACATCTCCTTATCATCCTTAGTCTAATGGTTTGGCTGAATTGTCTGACAATGAAATCAAGATAATATTGCAGAAACTTGTTAGTCCGGATAAGAAGAATTGGCCACAAATCTTGGACATAGTTCTATGGGCTTATCGGACCGCCTACAAGTCTCCTTGGTCATGTCACGCCACGATCTAGTATATGGAAAGCCATGCCATCTTCTTGTAGGCTTAATTCATACATCTCATTAGGAAGTGAACATTTACAACCTTGACTTACAAAAAGGTGGTCATAATAGGAAAGTGGATCTGAATCAGCTCCTCGAATTTCGAGACTAAATATATGAAAATAGTTTGATGCACAAGGAGAAGATCAAATGCTGGCATGGCCGTTACATCAAATAAAGTCTTTCGAGCCTGGACAGAATGTCTGGTTATTTGATGTGAAGTTGGGGATATTCCTGGACATACTGTAGAGTAAATGGATAGGGCCCTTCTTCATGAAGATTATGTGTGATAATGAAGCATTTTTTTATTTGAATTGTCTTCTGATGCATTGCTACTTGCTACCAATCGTCGGTTGCTGAGGTCGTATATAGAGCACGATACATTCTTGGTCGTTGTCGACTTTATTCAAGTCTTATTTGTTGAATATATCTCAGTATCTTCAGAATATTCAAATAACGAAACCAAACTTATTTTTCCTTGATTTTCTTCTTTTCTTATTTTCTATTTTTCATTTATTTTTCAATTATTTTGTTCTTCTGTATTTCATTCACCCTATTCATATATTCCATACTTAGGATATTTTTCATCCTATGTATAGGGGGGATGTATGTATTTGGGTTATTCTTTATTTATTATCACGCATGTCTATCCACTTATTGATATTCTATCTATATTTTGGGATATTTCATCGTAAGTATATGGGTGATGTCGAGTCATTGATTTCATATATTCTAATCCTCGATCATCCCCATTTCATATACTTTCTTCTATAGTGAGGATTGGATGATCTTTATTATGAAGGGGATAATCGATTGCTTACTCTTTTATTCAATCGTTGTAGTATAGACTCTTCTATACTCCATACGATTTATGTCTTACTTTATATCTCTTCGATCACTATGAGGACATAGTTCATGCTAAGTATAGGGGTTATATATACATCGTACATACTTTAGCCATAACTTTTACTTTCGAATTTTTAATAATGTGGATAATATAATATATTGGTTAAAGTTATAAAACAAGTCATATATAAAGAATACACTGTAAATACGTACAAGCTTTTTCAATATTATTTGTAAATTTGTTTAGTAAATCGGTTTGAAAATGTTTTATAAAATGATTTGAAAAATGGTTGGAAAATGTAATAACAAAAGTTTGAAATCATTTGGAAAACTTTTGTAAAATGTTTTCAAACCATTGTATAAGTCTCTTTTTAAATATTTGAAAAAAATAATACTTGAATAAAATGCTTTGAGAATTACTTTGCAAATGATTTGGAAAATGATTGTAAAAATAATTTCAAAAATCTATCCATCCCTTTGAAAAATCATTGTAAAAATAAACTTCAAAACTTTGTAAATGTTTGTAAATTATTTGTAAAAATATTATTTGCAAAATAAATCTTTCAAAAGTATTGTAAAAATGTTTTCAAATTAATTTGAAATCCTCGCATATAATCGTAATAAATAACAACTCTATCAAATTTTTTTGTAAAACACATAGATATATATAACCCTTGTATGCATAACTTGTGAATAACAACTGACTTATGTACAAATTCTAGTATTAAATATAGTGTAAATATGCACTTACACCGATGTAAATACTTGTACATGCGCCTTTCACCTACCCTTATAAAAAATCACTAAAAATCTCAAAAAATTCAAAATCTCTAAAATTTTGAAAATTGTTTTGAAAATTTTCATAAAAATTTGAAAAACTTTAGGAAAAAGCCATAAATTTTTAAAAATTAGAAAATAGTTTCATAAAAATATTCGCATTTGCATTTTTCGGAATGGTAATGACAATTGAACAAGTCTAAAAAAGTCTGATGATTAGAGCTTGGTCTAGACCTTAATCCACTCAGTTCCAGAGGAACCTATTAAGGACTGGAATTGAGATGCTTTAGGTCACATTGACTTAATTGTTTAGGTATTATGGTTCAGTGTTTGTTAGTTGATTCAATATGTCTAACTAGAACCTTTCATGCAATTCGTATGACTCTTGAGACAATGGCTTGACTTGAGACATCACACTAAACACGTAGCTCATCCAAGAAGGATTCTTGAAATATCTTGGAGTCTAAGTCAGGACTATACTAGGGTGGCTCCGGAGCCATTCTTAGGGATACCAAAACAGGTACTTCAACACACAGTTCCTCTTTTTCCAAGACCACAAAACATGGGCAGAATAAAAGATTCTATATCTATCAGGGCAAAACAAGAACGTATAGCAATGCCAAAAAAAGACAATACCAAAAAAGAAGCCTATACAGAAAATTCCAAAAAAATTTATGCTTCAAGAAAAGATCTGCTTCTTGGTAAAGAATTGGTCACACAGTCCGAGCTTTACATGGAAAAGAGACTGCATTGGAGTGTTTCCACTTCTTCTCTCTTTTTTATAGTTTCCTCCTCCTTCGTTGTGCATTAGAATGTACCTTAACTTAGAAGGGAATATCCAGCTCCTCTATTTGTTACAGATCTAAAGGACCTCTAAGTAATGCCTGATCTTGTTAGACAATGTATCCAATCTTCTCATTGTATCTAAATCCAACCCAGATGAACGCCAAACCTTTGGAAATATTGGATAACTAGTTCCTCGAGCGAAGTCACTAAAATCAAAACATGTTTCATCACTCCCACAGAATAGAGTTGTCAAGGTATACAATTGGTTAAAGTCATATCACCCTCGAGTTTTCCTAATATTTGTGCATCCTTATAATAGAAGGTTGTGATTAAACCATAAGTTCTAAGCACTATGGATTGTCTCCTTCATGGTTCAATCAATATGTTCATCATTTAGTCATTTGGAGTCGCTATAAAATATATTCCCTCCTAAAACATATATCATACCTTCTAATCTTGTCTTATTTCTAATATGAGAAGACATTATTGGAATTTGGTTTATCCAAATATCTCATTAGTAAGCTTGTGTCTTCTGGTTTAATAGTGAACATGTATCATCATTTTGAGAGATTGTATTACTTATATGTTCAAGGTAGGGTTTAGGCCTCAGCACAACATGGAAGTGTAAAGGTCTCATCACATGCGATCAAGAACAACTAGTCATACTAGTTGAAAGGAGTAGTCGAAATTATTATTTTTAACAGAGATGAAACCACATGATGAGAGAACCATTCTCATATCATTTCATAAGCATTACAAACATCTAGGCTTATCTCTTAAAGTTTGTTTGCGATCGCGTATCTCTAAATGAAGAGACATCCTGTCTCAAGTATGATACAACGAAGGAAAAACTTGCAGGTGAATGGATGAGATGTGTGCTTCCTGCAATCCCAGTTGAAAGTACGAGCATGAAACCACCTGATTTCTTCTCAAGAAATCCATAGCATTCCTTACAAGCAAATAACATAGAAGATGATGGAGATCCACAAGCAGTCGATCCGGCATCACAACGACAATGCAATGATGTCTATACTCTCAATGTCAATATGATGAATGGACACAATAATGAGAGAGAGAGAGAGTTTGGATGTGTATAAGAAGGAGATGGAGAGAGAGAGACTTGTTGCATTGAACTTGTGTGTTGATGTTGTTTGAGAAAGAGCTAGGTCTAGTCTTTCAATTATAGCACATTAGATGAGGGAGATGCACACATAATTTAAATTAATGGCCATGATTTTTCTTGCATAAAGTTTCAATAATAATAAATTAATATAATATAAAATAAATATGTTACATAATATTCAACAAATTTAAATATAATTAAATCATTATATATTGAATAACTTGGAAATAGGAGTAACCTCCTTTCACATATAGAGTGGAAGTCCACCTTGAAAGATCTCTCGGTGGTTTCCCATTCCATACATGGTATGAAGGCTCTCTCATTCCAATTTTGATGAGATACATATCACGTAAATTATTCAACATGTGTAACAACTATTATTGCTTAAATTCTCACAGAAAAACTCCAAATTATTTTGTGACAAATTCAATCATGAGTTGACGATTATAAATCATATTCAACAACCCAATATAAATTGTAAAATACATTTATAATTAATTTTAGAATGTGAATTCAATTCACATTAACATTTAATTTATAAATCTTATTTACAGTTAAATATCTCCATTAAATTATAAATCATATTTTATAACATTTATAACTATTGTGGATAGTGATATCCACATTAATCATATCATCGATAACTAATTCTCATTAAATTTTCTTAGATGACTCTTCTCATGTGTCCAAATAATATGAAACAAAATCACATTATATATGATAATTAAGACACATCTAATTATCAATTCTCCAATTCTCTGATATATGGTCAAAAATAGAATTATTCTCGAATTCTTTCAAGAATAATGCTCCTTCTTCGTAGATACTTGGAGATAAGGATATGATGATTGCACAATTTGTGTATAGTGACTTGGATATTGAGATCTTATCTCTTGTCAAAATCCAGGTGACCTCTCAAAGATGTTTGATTAAATCAAACAAAAAATCTAATATTCTCATTGCATCTGAATCACATTCAAATCAATGTCTAGCATATGGACTGAGATCAGATTGACAATCTTCTAAGAGGAATTTATAAATACAATATTGTTTCATCATTCCCACAAAATGGAAGTGTCATGGTTATATAATCATTTACGATAACATCACCCTTGAATATTCTGAATACTCGTAAATGATACATATTGGAAGACCTAGAATAAACTTGAAGTTTTATGTCATATTTAAATTATATTCGTCATGGTTTTATCTTTATGATTCTCATTCGGTCATCAAGAGTTGGTAACGATCATGTGATTTTCAAAAGTCTATATCATAATTACAAATTCTTATCATGTTTCCAAAGTAAGAAAACCATGAATGGAGTTTGATTGGTCCCAATACCATATGAGTGCGCTCATGTCTACCAATTCAGTAGTTATCTTGTATGATCCCTTTGATATATAGTATTACTCATATGCTTTATATGCACATAAGCTCGTTGGTGTATAGACCTTGACTAGGTCATCAATCTAATGGTCTACTAATGTACATACTTCGACATATAGTAATGCTTCAATCTTCCATTATAGGTACCAGAATATATCAGGACAACATACTACACAAGTCTTAGTTATTTCGATCTCAATAAGTCAACTCCTTGACTTTACTTATATGACTCCTACAAATCTCTATTCCAATGGAGAGGGCCAACATCAAGGGATCGGTTAGATATAAATCTTTAGAGAAGAATTGCCATCTCCTTCTTTGGTTTGAGATCCTTTCTTAATAATCATTTAATGGTGGTTGGTGAGTAATCTATCTAATTACTTAGATATCATCCAAGCACCATCCTATATGATTTAAACATGGAATCACCATCTATATGATTATCAAGATGTCCATGGTACATAACCCTAATGGTATTAAGGGACCTTATAAGTGCATCCATTCATTTAATCTTAGACAAGGAGTGGAATAACTCATTAAACTTTATTAACGTATCAAAAGATTACAATAACATTTATTGTTGAAATAGTTCCCGTGAGGCTTACATGTATAACAATCTCAAACTAGCCCTCAGAACCAGTCAGGTCAAATCTTTAAACCCGTGCTCATTACATATTGGTAGAAAATAATTTGCGATATAGATTTGCTAAGGTTATGGGCAACATTATCAGCAAAGGACATCTTGTTGATGACAATGTCACAACGCTTCTGAATCATCTAAATGATGTGGTATTTCCTTTCGGCATGTTTGCTCTTCTGATGACATTTAGGTTCCTTCGGTAGAGTTAAGGCTACCGTGTTGTTGCATATCCACATGATGGGCGTATAAGAGGAAACTACACTATGTTTTAGGATGAACTTGCCTAACCACACCGCCTCCTTTGTAGCAGCCAATGCGGAAATATATTTGGATTCCATTGTTGAATCAGCCCTAGTATCCTTCTTATTCCTTTTCCAGCTCACAACAACACTATTTAACAAGACACCAGCCCTGAAGTTGACTTGCGATCATCTATATCAAATTAGAAGTCTGAATATGTGTATCCTAAGATTAGATATCACCATCTCCATAGACCAACATGTAAACTTGTGTCCATCTTAGATACTTAAAGATGTTCTTCAGTACATTCTAGTGTTGTTCTCCATATCATGTTTGGTAACGACTTACCAGTCCCACTACATGGCATATATCTAGTTGTGTGCACATCATGGCATACATGGGGAACCAACCATGGATTTCTTATCCTCAAGACTTTAAGGAGCCATCCCTTTAGATATGTGTATATAATTTCATAATGGAAGGAATCATTTCTTGGAAATTTCCCTATGGAAACGTTCCAAGATTTTCTTAATGTACCCATGTTGTGACAATCCCAAAATTTTCTTTTCGCTTTTTGAAAATTGGTTTATACCCACTGTATAATAGCATTTTTCAAGATCTTTCATGTTGAATGTATGAAACAACAAGATCTTGATGATGGTCATCATCGATGTATCATTCCCAATTGTAACGATGTCATCTACATAAAGCACGTTGAATATGATGGTGCTCTCACTAAGCTTCTCGCATGCACACGGTTCATCAGGATTCTTAACCAAATCAGAACTCTTTTTGGCTTCCTCAAATCTGATGTTCCAACTACTAAAACATTGTTTAATCCCATAGATGGATTTCTTCAGCTTGCAGACTTTACGTTCCTAAGTAATGAAGCCCTGGGGATGCTCCATATAGATATCCTCCTCAAGGTATCCCTTGTCGAATGTCGTCTTGACATCCATCTGCCAAATATCATTGTCAAGATTTACAGCTATAGCTAGCAGTGCCTTGATGGATTTGAGCATAGCCATAGGAGAGAATGTCTTATAGTAGTCGGTGCCATCTCTTTGTTTGTAGCCCTTGGCTACGAGTACTGCCTTGAAAGTCTCTACTTCCCATTAGGTCCCATCTTTCTCTTGAAGATCCATTTACATAAAATGGGTTCACACCCCGAGGTGTATCCTCTAGGGTCAATACGTTGTTCTTGTACATGGAGGCTATTTCAGAATTCATTACCAGCATCCATCTATCGATGTCATGATATGCGGGTGCTTCATCAATGAAGTTGGATTATTGTCAAATTCACCTGTGACATAGAATCCGTAACTTTCAAGTGGCATAACCACCTTCGAACTCCGTCAAAGTGGTACGGATGTTTTATCTCCTTTCACATCTTATGTTTTTGGTTGGGGAAGCTAAAAAAACTCAGTGTTTTCTAGGAGTTCCTATGCTTCACTTTTGTCTTTAATCTTAAGGTAGTCATCCTCTAAAAAATATACATCTATAGATATTAAAACCTTTTTAGACTCAGGGTCTTAAAGTTGGTATCCAATATTGTCCTTTATATATGTAATGAAGTAGCACTCACTAGTGCGAATAACATACTTGTATCCATGTTCTTCGCATGGACCAAGTAACCATAAGTCCTCAAGTGTCTAAAACTCAGCTTGGTTTCAAACAAAAACTCATGAGAGGTTTTGAGTACTGATTTGCTAGGAATCTTTTTAATGATATATACTACAATCTCTAATTCATATCCTAAGAAACTAAGAGGTAAATTTGCTTTGCTCGTCATTGAATGGAATGTGTCCATGATGGTCCTATTGCATCTTTTAGCAACAGCAAATAGTTGGGGAGTTCCATGAGTTGTGAGATTGCATATTATTCCTTTTACATCGAGATATTCCTTGAATTCATCTGAGAGGTACTTACACTTCGATCATATGAAATTCATTTAATCTTCCTGTTGATTTGGTTCTCAAACAAAGCCATGAAATCTTTGAACTTTTCAAAGATTTCATATTTATGACATAATAGTAAGATAACCTCAGATCGTGAATGGTCATCGATAAATGTCAAATAATATCGATGTTCATTTCGAGTCGTGATGTTGAAGGGACCACATACATCGGTAAGTATTAGGTCAATAATACCCTCAGAACATGTGCAATTATTTTGGAAGGGTGCTCTGGTTATTTTACCTTGAATGCAATATTCGTAAGTAGGTAATGTTTGGACCTGTAGAAAATCTAAGCATTCATCCTTTATAAATCTATTTATACTATCAATAGATAAATGACCAATGTAGAATCATGTTAGAATGATTCCCATCTTATCATGATTTGTTTGGATTTTTATTAGTGAATGTTACATTAATGATGGATTAGTCAATGCACAATTCAAAGGGTCCACTAGAAGTTAGACTATCATTTACAATATGTTTATCATAACGACTTGTGGCAGGCTTCTCATAGAATGTGAACAAATATCCATTTCTATCTAACTTAGATGCATATAATAAGTTCCTTTTAAAGTCTAGAACATCGAGACATTCTCCAAGTAATAGTACTCTGATGAGCCCTTAATTCAGCCTCTTAAGAGTGTGGTTTTAACACTTCTAATGTCATTGCAGTCGGCCGAATCAGATGTGTCAAAGACCACTTCATTATGATTATTAATTAAAGCAAAGCGGTCGATTTATTTTTTTATTTGTTCAAGCCCAATGTCAAACTCAGGGACACGAGCCTCTTATGTATTATTTAGAATCTTATTACTTGAATTAAGCGTTAAATTAGAAATCCATAGGTCAATATGTACATGAAGACATACTCGATTGCATAAAGATACATGTATCAAACATTTTTTTTTGCTTTTTTAAATAGGCAAGAAAATGCAATGTTACAATGACGCGAATATGCCCTAAGTAGATAAAATACTTGAGCCATAAACATTAGTCAATTTAGGTTCAAATTATGAAGCTAGTCCCATTAATGAAGTAATACAAAGCATAAGAAGCTATATTTGTGAGACACTTGGTTTGAATTAAGGCATCAAAATTAAGAGTTTAGATTAACCTATGCCATAAGAAAGAGAATTAAGCTAGCTTTAAAATGAGACAAAAATCAATTAAAATAGAGCTCACATGCTTAAGTTATTAATAAATAAAAATAGGGGTATAAACGTTAGAAAACATGAAAATAACTAGCAAACAGGTCCCTGGGAAGACCAAAAATGAATTAAAAGTTTGCGCGAGGCCTTCCTTGTAAATTACCTACACGCGTAAAGGTATGTTTGCAATTATTAAAACCCGCAAGGGGTTGGGTGCAAATTACCCTAAGCATTCGTGGGGTGCACATGCTGTAGGAACAACTTGCAATATGGTAAAGCCGGCAAGATATCCCTGCAAATTTCATAGCCATCATGCGACTGGGACACGTGAGGCCAGGCTCGGATGGCTATGCAGAATCAGAGCTGGCTCGGAGGCTGCTGACGTGGACGAATGTGCGCCTTTTATCAATAAGATCGGACGGCGGCTGTAGCTCCTGAAGAAGGTGACGTGTCTCCTCTTGTCCTATCTGATCAAGACCATCGAACGATGCATGTAACTCGAGTTCTTCGTCTCCGCCGCCTCTTGCGGCAGTGATGGCAGTGCTTCGACGAAGCCACTAGGGCTCTGCCTCGCTTAGCAACACCTAATGAAGCTCCCCGGAGTATCTTGGATATTCATAGATGAAGATGGAAGTTTGGGTGAAGCACCGGTTGGCCTGGAAGTGTCCCACGACATTTGGTCATTGGAGGAGAAGCTCACGTGTTTGTCTCCGGTGTGAGTTTTGTAGCCGAAGCGTGCATGGAGTGGAGTGTTGTGAGTGAGCTGAGTCCCCAGTGAGCGGAAGAAAGGGGGACAGAGCTCTAACTCCGTCGAGCGGAGGAGAGTTGGGTAGGTCATGTTCTGTAGCAGAGAAGGGGGAGAAGGTAGTCAGAGGGGTGCGCGAAGATGAAGTCAGAGGAGCATCCTAATTAATTATGAGAAACTAAAAAAACACAAAAGGGACCTAAGAAGATTACATGGGCTATGATAGAGCGAATGCTTGGGCTTGAGGTCCTAGGAGGACTCGGGTCATCGCTGGACCCCCGCAGCAACTTGGGGTAGCATGGCGGTGGCAGAGCACCATGATCCTGGCCTATCATTGCTAGGGGTCATCACCAGGGGCTACCATCATCTTCATGCCTCAATCAGTCCTCCCCCTATCACAAGGAGGAGGAGAGGGGCCAGGTGGAGTCCCACATAATGGCGGACGACGTAGAAGTGGTGTGGAGTTAGGTTATTTGAAGGGAGAAGGTGGCGGTTCTGAAGGTGGTCGATGTGGGTTGCGTGGAGGATATGAAGCGAGATAAAGGAAATCATGGAGGGAGTAGATGCTCGCTAGGATGAGGTTGGATCGAGCTAAGTCATGGGGTGGTTTGAGAGTGGAGAAGATGGTGGTTCTGGTAGAGGAAATAAAAGGGGGAAGCGGTTGCGTGAGGTGGAGTTCGTGGGAGAGAAGGGGCAAACAAAGGAGGAAGATGAGTTCTTGGCCGTTGGATCTCACGATCCAATGGCCATGAGAAGGGCGCTTGAGTGGGGCTGGGATTAAAGCGGGGAGGCAAGATCGAGCAGTGAAGGGGCTAGACACGTGGCGAGCAGGTGAGCAGGCGGTAACGGACAGATGATATGAGATCAGGGGAATGATTGGAGGGCCGAGAATTGAAGTTGGAAGGAGCGGCTGGGATGGAATTGAAGGAAGGTGATCCAACGGTGGCTGATGCGGTGCACGTGGCGTGCAAGGAAGCGAACCACGTAGCTCAACCAGAAAGAGCCACGTGACCCAAACAAGTTATTCAGAGAAGGAATGTGAAATATGAGGGAGAGGGAGGCTGAATTTGGAAAAACTTAAAACATGAAATTGTAGGTCTCGATGATATCTACAAGTTTTATGTTGATAAAAAACGGAAATGAGGTCAAATCAAAGGAGAAATATTTTTGCCAGTGTTTTTAAGGGTATAAAAACACTACGATTTTTATATTTGTTATTTTTATGTATTTTTAATTTATTCCATGACTCGGACAAGTGCAACATTTTATCTGGTGTTTATTGACACTAGTCCAACCTAGGGGGTTAATATCTGCGAATTAAAACCATGAAACTGGATTTCATCAACCCCCTATACTTAAACTATTGCTCTTCCCCGAGCATCTCAAAAAATGAATGAGCTGGATTAACCCTCTTGTGCATGTACATACATGATCTGATTCATTCAAGAATTCCCAATGATAGGAATTCAAAATCTCAGAGCTCAACCCTGCCTTAATCAAGAGGTATCCAATTCCTCTAATTTTCCATACTCTCTCTTTGATACATAGAAACTAAGGATATGGATTTAAGTGTTTGACCAAGTTCACGAGAGTAGAGTCGTAACGTCAACCAAGGTCACGGTAAAGAAATTCTCCTTAGGACCCAATCCTCAACACTATGGAATAAATCAAATCTTATGTCTAATCCACTGTCTCTTTAGTTGCAAGACTTAGAAGTGTAGGTGGTGTGCCAGTTTATGGAGGGTCTAGGATTGTGTCATTTCTTTCTCTCCCTCTCATTGGAACAATAATTCGCTCGAGTGCCTTATTACGCAACGCATATTTATGCTAATGATCAGTGCGTCCGTCAAGAGAAGTTCGAGCCGTATGCACTTGTTTTCCTGGGAATACACTGGGGTGTGCTTTTTTAAGTATCTATCATACCTTTACACCTAGAATTGTAGCTTTTATGATACAGAGCCCTTTTTGGTGAATGCCCGACTCCTGTCCCTAATAGCGATGTTCCAAGTGGACACTTTAAATGGTTGGGAGCGCTCGCCTTTGGTGGAATCTCGGTTGATAATTGATTTTGTGGAATGAGAGCTTTTATTCAACATTGATATTTCTTTACTTTGTATTATTTTTGACTAACTCCACTGCTTTTACCAAGAGTTGGCGTACACTGATCAATATTTTTATTTTATTCACACCTTGGCACTTAGGTAGATATCAAGAGATTAGTACAAGAACCAAGTTCTCATACTGGCTAAAATGCTGACACTCAGGATTAATGAATCCTTCAATGATCTTATCCCATCCTCGAGCATCATTAGATAAATTCCAAACTCAAATCCCTCATCCTAGTACCTCATGTGAAATTTCAACTCATCTCATCGAGACCGCAGTCGTGCATGTGAAGTGTTGATCATATTTTTAAGGTTGGAGACTAAGCATGCAATATAGCATGCAAATCTAACAAACAAGGGAAATATGGATAATTAAGTCTAAGACCCTAATGGCTAAGGCTGGTTAGCCTAAAATCTCAAGACCATACAACCGGGTGTTCTCGAACACCACTGATCCTGTGTGGAAGTGAAAATGTAGGGGATTTAATCCATCTCCTTCATCCAAGTTTTTGAGATTTTTTTTGAAAACTCTAAAAGACAAGACTGCCAAAGTCAAATGACTAGATGCATCTGCTTTCAGCCAGTATAGATGTAAGTACTGGCCGTAGAACGAAACCTGTTGCTTGAGGACGGAGCCTTACGCGATGTCCTCTAAACCACCCACTCTGCTAATGGAAAACCATCCCTGAATAGCAGCTACTTATTTGAGTTAGTAGTCAATTAGACTTTCAAAGGAATTTTATTTTTTTATGGATTTTTATTTAAGGTTAGAACACAAGTTAAACTCACTTTCTTTGAAATCAAGAAAATATTTTCCAAACCATGTCACACAGATAGATTTTTTTACAAACATTTTTCAAATGATTTTTCAAAATAAGTGAAACCCATTTTTCAAATCATTTTCTAAATTGTTTTACTTTGAAAATAGTATAACTAGTATAGCAAAGCCCTGTAAAAATTTTGTCCTCTTAGTTCAAAAGATTGTACTTTAGCCAAAAAAGTTTTAAATTTTCAAAATTTTTCAAAAATATATCTAAAGTACATATACTGTACATACGGTATACCACCCTATACTTAAACTTCACTATGCCCTCATAGCACTAGATGATACAAAGACAGAGCTCTATTTAAGTAGAAAAGAATTTACAGGAACTGGGGCGGACACCCCCTATACTTTGGTTAGAAATAGCTTAAGTATCAGGGAAGGAAAGATGAGTAGAAAAATCACAGGGACTCAGGTCCCCCCTATACTTTGGCAGAGAGTAGACTAAGTACAAAGATTGATAATTGATGTTGGGGAGACCTGAGGGGAATGAAGAAGTTAGGATGGATATACGCATGAGCAGATGAATCTTCAGAGATGAATGGAGTACTTAAGGTCTAGGGGAGGGTGTCGGAGCAATCAAGGCTCAAACAAGCAATGCAATATCCTTTGATTTCACCAACTCACACGTGAAACCAACAAATGTTGATTAATTATCTTGTCATTTTTATTGGTTATTAAAAGATTCTAATTTACGCAAGGATCAAAAACATGTCGAAGCGAAAATCATCCTATGTAAACAAGGGTGTTGCTCTCCCAAAACATTATTTTACTCCATTTTAGGTCACCATGCATTTAATAGTCCCAATTGTTTACTTAAGAGTATCATTGATTAAATGTGAACATAAATCAAGTAATCATCATCTACCCTTCATTCCCAATTTCCATTAACATAGGTGATCAAGCCAGGAAGAGAGGTCGAGAAAAAACCATGCAGTCGATAAATCCATGACCTATGCTAAAAGATAAAACATGCAGTGACTTGAGCAAAATTCATGAAAACTTGGTTGAATTAAAAATCAAAACCTAATGTATGCAAGTCGATAAGAAACCACATCTATCATGCTTCTATTAGTGGGGAAGAACAAATTTTATTTTTGGCTAAGCAAGCGGTGTTTACGTGCGTCTAAATTAAATGTGTGTCCTACCTACGATCAAACACATGAATAAAGTGAAAATAGCTCAGAGAGTCGAATGCCTGATCCTAGGTCGGCACTCAAGTGGGGTGATCCCCACAAAACCACAAATATCTCGTTCATTTACACATGCGAGTCTTCTAACGAAGACCGCTGTAAAGACAACTATTACATGAACTTCAATAAAATTCAAGAATCATTTTTTCCTTCTTCGATTTTTCTCCAAAATTTGCTTCTGTGACTCCTCGCGGCGTGGAACACCTGATCCTCACCTCCTCGAACACCAAGGACCCTACCACAAAAACAAACGTTAGATATCAATCAAAGAAATTTTAGTAATGCAAGATAACAGATGACCTACAAATTAGAAATTAATACTAATTAAATATTAAAAATCTAAATAAAGGAAAGATGATCGTGTGCCTGGCAACAACGCCATTTTAGTGTACCAAAATTCTGCCTCTTAAGATTGTGGTTTTAACACTTCTAATGACAATGGAGTCGGCCGAATCGAATGCGTCAAAGACCACTTCAATATGGTTATCAATTGAAGCAAAGCGATCGATTTATTTTTTTACATGGGCAAGCCCAAGGTCGAACTCAATGACACGAGCCTCTTATGTATTACCTAGACTCTTATTACTTGAAATTTAGCGCTGAATTAGAAATCTATAGGACAATATGCACATGAAGAAAACTCGATTGCATAAAGAAGCATGTATCAAACATTTTTTTATTTGTTTTTTAACATGCAAGAAAATGCAATGTTACAATGATGTGAAAATGCCGAAGTAGACAAAATACTTGAGCCATAAAAATTAGTCAATTCAGGTTATAATTATGAAGCTAGTCCCATTAATGAAGTAATAAAAAGCATAAGAAGCAGTATATGTGAGACACTTGGTTTGAATTATGGCATCAAAATTTAGAGCATAAAAATAGAGATTAGACTATGCCATTAGAAAGAGAATTAAGCTAGCTTCAAAATGAGACCAAAATCAATTAAAACGGAGCTCGCATGCTCAAGTTATTAACAATAGAAACCAGGGGCGTAAACGCAAGAAAACAGGAAAATAACTAGCAAACAGGTCCCTGGAAGGACAAAAATGTAATTGAAAGTTTGTGCGAGGCTTCCCTGTAAATTACCCATACACGTGGGGTATATTTGCAATTATTAAAACCCGCAAGGGGTCGGTTGCAAATTACCTTAGGCGCGCATATGGTGCACGTGCAATAGGACCTACTTGCAATATGGAAATGTCGGTTGGGTAACCGCTGCAAATTTCCCAGCCATCACGTGACTGGGACACGTGAGGCCAGGCTCGTGTGTCTATGCAGGATCGAAGCTGGCTCGAAGGTTGATGACTTGGACGAATGTGGGCCTTCCGATGGCCTTTCCGATCAAGACCAATTAACGATGTCTGTAACTCGAGTTCTTCCTCCCCGCCACCTCCTGCGGTGATGATGGTTGTACTCCGATGAAGCCACTTGTGTTCTGCCTCACTTGGCAGGACCCTATGGAGCTCCCCAGAGTATCAAGAATGTTCGTATATAAAGGATGGAAGTCCGGGCAAAGCACCGGTTGGCATGGAAGTGTCCCACGATGTCTAGTCGCCGGAGGAGAAGCTCGCGCGTTTAGCTACGGTGAAGCTCTGACCAATCATCATTCGGGTACCTACAGGTGTGAGTTTTGTAGATGAAGCGTGCATGGAGTGGAGTGTTGCGAGTAAGGTGAATCCTCAACGAGCAGAGGAGTGGGGGACAGAGCTCTAACTCCGGCGAAAAAATAATGCACAGCGAGAACTTATTGTATTCGAATCTTTACCCAGTAATCGGAGGGGTGCACGAAGACGGGGGTGGATAGATGAAGCTAAATCGATGGTCAATGGAATATGATGATGCGAGGAGCGTCCTAATTAATTCTGAGAAACTAAAAGAAAAAAACAAAAGGGTTATTGGAAGCTTACCTGGGTTATGTCGGAGCGAATGCTTGGGCTTGAGGCCCTAGGAGGACCTCGGGTCATCGATGGACCCCCGCAGTAACTGGAGGCAGCTTGGCGGTGGCAGAGCACCTCTATCCTGGCCTACCATGGCCAGGTGTCATCGTTGTGGGATATTGTCATATTCGCGCCTCGATCGGTCCTCCCCCTGTCACAAGGAGGAGGAGAGGGGGTGGGCGGAACACCACGTAAAGGCAGACGGCGTGGAAGTGGGGCAGAGTTAGGTTGTTTGAAGGGTGAAGGTTGTGGTTCTGAGGGTGGTCGACGTGGGTTGCGTGGAAGATATGAAGTGAGATAAATGGAATCATGGAGGGAGTAGATGCCCGCAAGGATGAGGGTGGAACAAGCTAAGTCATGAGGTGGTTCGCAAGTTGAGAAGAAGGCGGTTCTGGTGGAGTAAATAAAACAGGGGAAGCGGTTGTGCGAGGTGGAGTTTATGGGAGAGAAGGGACGAATGGATGAGGAAGATGAGATCTTGGCCGTTGGATCATGCGATCCAATGGCCATGAGATTGTCTCTTGAGTGTGTATGGGACTAGAGCGAGAAGGCGAGATCGAGAGGCGAAGGGGCTAGCCACGTGGCAAGCAGGTGAGCGGGCGGTAACTGACGGATGATATGAGATCAGGGGTATGATCGGAGGGCCGAGTATTGAAGCGTGAAGGAGCGGTTGGAATGGAAGGGAAGGAAGGTGATCCAACAGTGGTTGATGCGGTGCATGTGGCGTGTAAGGAAGCAGGCCACGTGGCTCAACCAGAAAGATCCACGTGGCCCAATCAGGTTATTCAGAGAAGGAATGTAAAATATGAGTGAGAAGGAGGTCAAATTTGGAAAAACTCAAAACATGAAAAAGTTGTAGATCTCGATGAGATCTACAAGATTCATGTTGACTAAAAACAGAAACGAAGAAATCAAAGGAAAATAGTTTTTCGAGTGGTTTTAAGAGTATTATTGACACTAGTCCAAGCTAGGGGGTTTAAATTTGCGAATTGAAACCATGAAACTAGGTTTCATCATACTCCCCTCTAGATAATGATAGTCTGCATGTCCCGATGGCAACTGCTTCAATAGTCGTGTTATATCCTATATGGATGATTATATCCCCTTCATCAAAATTTTTGATCTCTTGAAATATATGCAACTGATTGCATACATGAATAGCAGCACCAGAATCTATGACCCTACTAAATTCTTGTCCTACAGGAAAATTGGTTTTAATGATGAAAGTAGATTGTATATACATACTAGGGAATTATCTTTACCCTTCTCTAATGTTTTTTGATATCATCTCTTTTCCCAATGACTAGCCTATTATAGTGATAACATACATCTATTTTATTGGATGTCGGATGTGTGGAATCTTGAGAGATGAGTCAACAATTTATCTTATTCTTCATATGTTGGGCCAGATTCTTATGGAATCCATGCTTCCGACTATTCTCTATGTAGTTCACATAATCGATCATCTCTTTTGGATTCATTATTATATTATGGGCATTGTCTATTTTCAAATATTGCATCCAAAGAACATTAGATAGATACCCCAGAATATAACATCAAACTAACGAGAGGCCCTTATTAAAATTATCATTAAGTTGTCAGTACATTTTAATTATTCGATTGACATAGGGTTTGTATGCTTGTTCTCGGTGAGCACACAACTAATGCACTCCACAGAGAGAACAAGCTCCAAATTATAGATCTCGTCAGAATAATTTGGTCCGATTAATAGTTTACCCAAGAAGCTTACTGAGCAGGTTCATGGATTACATATCTAAGATTAAGAAATCATTTATTAGAACATAAAATTATTATATATTAAAATTGATCTTGTTTGATTAAGTATTTTTAAATCCATGGAGTCTAGCCTTTTAAACTTTGTAATTCCATTCCCTTATTTAACTTTCAGTGGAAGAGATGTGCTTATCACTATATCTCAAGTAAGATCTGGGATCTCCTATATTCTTTTGTTACATACCAATAATATGAGAAATTGTAACTTAGGCAAAGGAAGCGGGAACTCATTCTGCCTCGCAAGTCCAACTTGCATTTTCCAATTTGGGCTTTAGCACCTGGGCCCATATCCCCTAAGGTGATATTGACCTGTTATTTATTGAATCTAACATTAATAAGAATGGAACTTGTTATATGCAATAGAATACCTCCTCAGTTATATAAGGAACAATTTGGGGTAACTGTGCATACAGCCTTACTCTTTCGAGAAGAAAAGATCCTGATCCATGCGCACATGTATGTTAGAGACATGACTTCACCTAGGCATCTCCAGTGTACAATCCAAGGCGATGGAACCCTTCACCTTGATGGAAGACCATGGATGTCATTTATACGATCCTCCATACCTCATTTAAATTTTACTTAATCCTTATGAATCAAATTTATTATTATTAATTCTTCCAAGGGAATTACAGCTCTGTTTATAATAGATTATTTACTTTAATTGTATCTAATATATTTAATAATATTATAAAATATTTTTAATCAAATTCAACCAACAAACAATTACGATTTTCTTGATATTACTACATAGTATTAGCTCTCACAAGTACATAATATTTCACATTTTTTTATTAATTAGACTACAATTTGACTTACTCATATTACATTTTCCTCAAAAATGGATCCAACCAGAACACTCAAGTAATGATAGGAAGGGAGCATTTCCTTGAAATTAAAGCATTCATTTTGAAACCAAGCCAGCATACTCGATCTAGATACCTTCACCATCTTGATTCAAAACAATACAAATTGAATCAATTCACTTATAGTTTTATCGATCATTCTTTTTATGACTAGCACAATTATATATAGTATACACTGAGAAATCTTAGGCATCTTAGAAACATTTTTAAAGATCCTAAATTTCTAGTCATTTGAAGCAAACATGTTTTTGTTTTGCCGGTGAAAGTTGTCCTACAACTTTTATAGGTTAAATTAGGGTTTTGTCATGAAACAATCCTTCAATAGTGATTAATGTTTGTAATTAAAATGTTTCAATAACATTTATGAAGCATAAATTAATCATGGTAAATTCATAATTTTCTTTATTGATATTGAATGACAAACACAATAAGAAAGTTCTTGTGAAAATCCAATCATCTTCCTACCCATCTCCACTAAATATGGAATATCCAGGGCAAATGGATTTGGAATCACATGAAATAAATTCAAGTGGTTTTCTTATTTAATTCTAACTTAATTAGTGTGTTTCCACCATTTTTAATGCAAAAAATAATATCATAGATTCATGTATACATACAAAAATGAATTTATTGTAGTAACTTTTCACATCAAATTAATGCATCTTAGACGCCATCCTTTGGCAAATATTTTGAAAAATATGTAGATAGTCTAAATAAATTTTATATTTACAAAAAAAATGTTCAAAAAGTATGTAAACAATAGCTTCTCCTTTTAGATAAAATAGATTCGAAATAAGCATCATATGCATAACAACGAGTCACCGTGCTTCTTATATAGAAAACCTCATTCCCTTAAGGTTTGAATCATATCCTAGTACTTCAACCTGGCTTTATAATCACTTTAAGACTTTAATACCATGATTTAGGCCTTTCGCATCCCGGAAACGTGAATATTGCATCACACACGATCAAGAACTAGTCATACTAGTTGTAAGGGGCAGAGAAAGTTGGAATTTCTTTTAAAAAGATGAAACCACATGATATAAGAACTATTCTCAAATCGCTTCATCATGATCACATGTATGTAATAGAATTACTTCTTGAAGCATGTTTACGATCACGTGTCTATAAGCGAAGAGACATCATGTCTCAAGTCTGATCCAATAAAGGAAGCACTTGCAGGCATGTAGATGAGACACGTGCTTCCTGTAATCCAAGTTGATGGTCTGAGGGTGAAACCTCCTAATTTTGCCTCATGAAATCTATATCCCTCCTCACGAGCAAGAAGCATCAAGAAGGCAGAGATCCATAAGTAATCAATCCAGCATCACAACGGTGATGCAACGATGACGATGCTCTCAATATCAATATGGTTGACGACCATAATATTGAGAGAGATAGAGAAAGAGATTTATGACATGTATGGGAAAAAGAGATAGAGACTTGTTGCTTTCAACTTGTGTGTTGATTTTGTTAGAGAAAGAGCTAGGTCTAGCCTTTCTTCTCTAATGAATTAGATGGTGAAGATTGAAACCTAATTCAATGGTTGTGATATTGTTGCATAAAATTGCCATAATAATTAATTGATTTAAAAGAAAATAAATATATTGAATAATATTTATAAAATTTAAATTCATTTAAATCAATCAATATGGAATAACTTGGAAAGCGGAGTAGCCTCCTTCCACGTATAGAATGGACGACCACCATGGATAGATCTCTTTGTGTTTGCCCACTCCAAACATGGTATGTAGGCTCCCTCATTCCAATTTTGGTGAGATCTCATATATCATCAAATATTACACATGTGCAACAACCATTATTGCTTCAATTCTGAAAAAAATAATTCCAAATTATTTATTGACAATTATGAATCAGATTCAACTAGCCAATATAAGATATAAATTACATTTATAATTAATTGTACAATGTGAATCCAATTTACAATACCATTAACTTGTAAGTCCTATTTACAAGTTAATATATCCATTATATCAGAAATCGTATTTATATTATTTATGATTATTGTAGATAGTAATATCCACTTTAATCATAACTTTGATAATTAAACCTCATTTAGGTATCTTAGATGACTCTTATAATGTGTCCAAATAATAATAATCACATTCACATTATTTGTGATAATTAAATGACATTTAATTGTCAATTTTCCAAAGATCAGGTATATTGTCTACAATAGAATTATTCTTGAACTCTTTCAAGAATATTTTGCCTTCTCCGCAGATACTTGGAGATAAGGACATGATTGTACTATCCACGTATAGTAACTTTGATATTGAGATCTTATCTCAAATCCACATCCATGTGACCTATCAAAGATGTTTTATTAAATATAGTCTTCTCATTGCCTCTGAATCACATTCATATAAATGTCCAACATTTGTACTATGATCAGATTACCAATCCTTCGAGAGGAGTCCCTAAAATCCAATCATGTTTAGCCACTCCCTCGAAATGGAAATGTCATGGTTATAGAGTCATTTATGATCACATCACCCTCAAGTATTTTTAATACACGTACATCCTACTTAACTGACGATCTATAATAAACTCAATGTTGTAGATAATATTTAAATTGTCTTCTTCAAGGTTTTGTCAATAATTTTCTCATTCGACCATCGAGAGTTGGTATTGATCATATGTTTTTCCAAAAGCATATATCTTACCTGCAAATTCTTGTCATACTTCGAAACCAAGATGACCATGCGTGGAATTTAATCGGTCCCAATACTTTATGAGTTAGCTCGTGTCTTCTTCCAATTCAGTAGTGAACCTGTATGATCCATTGACAGATCATATTACTCAAATGCCCTTGTATGCACACCAACTCGATGGTGTATATACCTTAATTAGGTAATCAATTTAATGGTATGCTCATGAAACCTTGTTTCATGCTATTAATTTGCAGATATTAACCCCCTATCTTAGACTAAGTGTCAATAAAACCAGATAAATCTATGTTTATATCAGAGTCATGGAACAAATTGAAAATATTAAAAATAGCAAAAATAAATCGTAGTGTTTTTATACCCTTAAAATCACTCACAAAAATATTTCTCCCTATGTTTGACCTCATCTCAGTTTTTGTTAATATAAAACTTGTAGAGCTCATCAAGATCAATAGTTGTCTTGTTTTGAGTTTTTCCAGATTCAGCCATATTGACCCTCTTTTGCGGGGTGTTATATCTGAATAATCTGTTTGGGCCACGTGGCTTTTTCTGGTTGAGCCATGTTGTCGCTTCTCATCTCGCTACCCGCCCTCCATTTCCACCGTCTGATCGTTTCTGGAGAGTTAATCTCCACCACTGGCACCCGCCTCTGATATCAACCATCCGATCATCCTTCATATGCTATCCGAACCATCCGGTCCCGCCTTCTTCTCCTTTCTCCACATGTCTTCATTCCAGCCTCCAGATCGTCTCCAGATCTTCTCCATCTGCATCGCACATCCAAGCCGTGCTCTCCACCCTTCGATTTTTCCTTCAGATTAAATCTCATCCGCCCGTTACCGCCCACTCACCCGCTCACCACGTGGCTAGCCTCTTCACTGTTCGATCTCGCCTCCCCTCTCTACTCCTATCTGCATTCGAGCGCCATCTTCTCCGCCATTGGATCATTATATCCAATGGCCGAGGACTCTTCATCAACCTCCCACTGCTCCCTCACCCACGACTCCCATCATCGCACGTACCTTACCCCCTTTCCATTTTTTCCACCACCTCGACGCTCCCCTCATCTCGCCAATCACCCCACGATGAAGCCCCATCTTCCACCATCTTCACGCGAGCCCACGTTCACCATATCATCCCCTTTCTCGCTCCATATTCCCCACGCAACCCACTCATTCCGTCACCAGAACTGCAACCTCCAATCGTTAAATACAGTGTCGCTTCCCCACTTCAAACCCGTCCACCTTTACAAGGTGCTCCGACCAGCCCTTCTCCTCCTCCCATGATAGGGGTAGGATCGATCGAGGTGCAACGATGGTGACAACCACCGGTGACGACCCCTGGCCATGGTAGGACAAGATTGCAGAGCTCCGCCACCGCCTAGCTGTCACTAGTAGCTACGGTGGTCCAGCAATGACCAGAGCATCTCCCGGACGCTCGAGCCCAAGCACTCGATCCGCCATTGCCCTAGTAAGTATCTCCGATCTCCTTTTGCTTTTCAGTCGATTTTCTCTAAATTATTTAGACTTTTCCGTGCAAGATCGTCCTCCATGGTTCATCCCTTTAGCTTAACATGTTCATCACCATCCTCGTGCATCTCTTCCCTCACGATCTTCCCTTCTCCATCATCTGAACACCTCCGACCCATCTCCTCCGCCCTTCACGGTGGAGGAGCATCGAGACTTCATCTCCTTCATCGGCATAGGCTCCCATTTTTACCCTCTTCACGATACACACACCATTGCTTGTGCTTCGGCTATTTGTACACTAACATTGTAGGTCTTCTTCATTGACCGGAGCCCTCGTCGGAACTCTTTCAAGCAGTTGTGTCTTCGAGTCTCTTACACAGCCCAGCTACTCTGCCAAGCTTCAATGATGATCTGTAGAGGCTCAGGAACGGCTGGGGGTCTTTGTCGAGCTTGGTAGAAGATGGCGAAGCATGGGCGCCCTCGCTCGAGACCCAAGTCTGCAACCAACCTATCGGAGAAGGAGCATCTCCAGAGAGAATACATACCATTCGATTTGCAAGATCGAACGGTTCACCAGGAGCCACGTCGCCATCTTCGCTCGCAACAGCCATCGTCTGATCTTTCATGAACATACAGCCCATAGGTGTCCACGACAGCAACCCCAAGTCTCGTCCACGTTCCTTTAGTCTCGGGGTGCCTGAGACTCCCCCGAGCCTCAAGAGCCTACCTTCGACACTGAGCCCAGCAACCGAAGCACCAGATCCACCCCGGGCCTCCTCCGAGCCTGCTCATCCACCGAGCCTAGCACCCACGTGCTAGTCATGTGAACGCTGGATACATTTGCAAGGAGGCCCTCACGAAGTCTTCAATTTGCACACAAGTCCTCAAAGAATGTGCCATCCACGCGCTCATGGGGTATTTTCACTCGACCCCCTACGGGTTCAAATAATTGCAAATATACCCTCGTACATGTGAGTAATTTATAGGGAAGGCCTCATGATAATTGTTATTAAATTTTTAGTCCCTTCCAAGGACCTGTTTGCTAGTTATTTTTATATTTTTCTTGCATTTATGCCTCTAGTTTGTTTATTGCATATCTTGAGCATCCGAGCCCCGTTTGAGGTTATTTTGGTCTTATTTTGAAGCTATTTTAATTCCCTTTCTAATGGCATAACTATTGTTCTATTTTGGCACTTTTAATTTTATTAACTAAATCTAACTATCTAGTGTCATTTATTAAGTGATTTTCATGCCATTGGGTAGCTTATAAATGAAAATGGTTTCATGACCCCTTTTTGAAATTGACTATTATTTATTGCTCCTTGCTTCTATATAGTCTGAGCATATTTGCATTATTCTCATTTTACATTTCCTTGCATATAAAAAAAGCCAACAAAAAGTGTATTTTTCATGTATTTGCATTCTATGTCCCCTTCATGCATTTATTGACCTACGAGTTGTTAATTTGACACTTAATGTAATTAATTTAAGTTTAAATAATACTTAAAAGGCTCGTGTCCCTGAATTCGACATTGGCTTGCCAAAGTAAAAATTTAAATTCGTCCGCTTTTGCCTTTAATCAATAATTTTTAAAAGTGGTCTTTGACAAACCCGATTTTACCCGACTGCAACGAAAATGGTTAATTCTACATAATTAAGAGGGTGAAATCATGGTTCGTAAAATGACGCCATTTTCGGGGACACGTCTCATCTTTTGTTTTGATCGAATTTTTTTATTTAATTAAGTGATTGTTTTTAATTCATAGGTCATGAGTTTGTCATGCATTATATATGATAGTTTCTTTGATGGACATCTAACTTTTGTTTTTGTGGCAAGGCCCTTGGTGTTCAAGGAGGCGAGGAGCAAAAGTTCCCGCAGCGAGGAGCCGCAGAAGCAACTTTGGAGAAAAATCGAAGAGAAAAAAATGTGTTGGGCTGCATCTTAGATTTCTTGTAAATAATCGTCTTTATAGCGGTCTTCGTTCGACGACTTGTGCGTGTAAATGAACGAAGTTCTCTGTGGTTGTGTGGGGATCGCCCCACTTGAGTGTCGACCTAGGATCAGGCACGCAACTCTTCGAGCTTCTTTCACATTCTCTATCTATTGTGTTTGATCGTAGGTAGGACACACTTTAATTCTAGACGCACATAGACATCGCTTCACTTATCCCAAATTAAAATATGTTCTTTCCCGCTAATAGAAGCATGTTAGGTGTGGTTTTTCATTGGCTTGTATACTTTAGGTTTTGGTTTTAATTAGGTCCGAGTTTTCACGAATCTAACTCAAGGCACTGCATGTTTTCTCTCTTAGCATATGTCATGAATTTATCGATTGCATGGCATTTCTCAACCTCCCTTTCTAGCTTGATCACCTAGGTTAATAGAAAATGGGAATGAGCGGTAAATGATGATTGCTTGATTTATGTTCAAATTTAATCAGTGATGACCTTAAGCAAATAATTGGTACTATTAAATGCACGTTGACTTAAAATGGAGTAAAACATTGTTTTGGGAGCGCATATGGTTTTCGTTGACATGATTCTTGATCATAACGTAAACTAGAATGTTTTAATCACCAATAAAAATGACAAGATAATTCACCATTATTTGTTGGTTTCTCATGTAAGTTGGTGAAATCAAAGGGTATTGCATGCTTGTTTGAGCCTTGATTGCTCTAACACCCTCCCCTAGACCTCAGGTACTCCATTGATCTCCGAAGATTCATCCGCTCATGTGTACATCCATCCTACTTCTTCATTCCCCTCGAGTCTCCCCATCATTAATTATCAATCTTTATACATAGGCTAATCTCATCCTAAGTATACTGGGGACCTGAGTCCCTGTGATTTTTCTTAGTCATCTTTCCTTTCCTTAATACCTAGGTTTTATCTAACCTAAGTATAGGGGGAGACCACCTCAGTTCCCATATATTTTTCTATACTTAAATAGAGCTATGGCTTTTCATCATATTGTGTTATGAGGACAAAGCAAAGTTTATGTATAGGGGGGTATACCGTATTATACATTATTTATACTTTGGCTATATTTTGAAAAATTTTGAAAAATTTAAAAATTTTTTGGCTAAAGTAAAATCTTTTGAACTAAGTGGACAAAATTAATTTCAAGGCTTTTCTATATTCCGTCACACTATTTAAAAAAAAAATTTTTGAAAATGATTTGAAAAATGAGTTTCTCTTATTTTTGAAAAATCGTTTGAAAAAAATGTTTGAAAAATTTATAAGTGTGGCATAGTCTTGAAAAAATATTTTCTTGATTTTAAGGAAAATGAGCCTAACTCATGTTCTAACTTTATTCAAAAAAATCATAAAAATGAAAAAAACCAAAATTCTTTAAAAGTCAAAGTTGAATACTAAACCTAAATAAGTAGCTGCATTCAGTGAGGGTTTCCCTTAGCAGAGTAGGTGGTTTAGAGGACATCATGTAAGGCTCCGTCCTCAAGCAATGGGTTATGTCCTATACTTACACCTATACTGGCTGAATGCAGATGCATCTACTCATTTGAGTTTAGGCAGTCATTATGTATTTTAACGACTTCATAAAAATTTGGCAAAAAAGGAAAAAAAAAGGAAAAAAAAAACAGGATAAAGGAGTTGGATTAAATCCCCTACATTTTCACATCCACACAGGATCAGAAATATTCAAGAACACTTGGTTTATGAGGTCTTGAGATTATAGGTTAACCACCATTAGCCATCAGGGTCTTAGACTTAATTATCCATATTTCCCTAGTTTGCTAGATGTGCATGCTATATTGCATGCTTAGTCTCCTACGTTAAGAATATTATCAACACTTCACATACACGATTGCGGTATCGATGAGATGAATTGAGATTTCACTTGAGGGAACGGGATGAGAGATTCAAGTCTGGATTTGATCTAATGATGCTCGAGGATGGGATAAAATCATTGAAGACCTCATGAAACCTGAGTGTCACCATTTTAGCCATTATGAGAACTTGGTTTTTTTACTAATATCTTGATATTTACGTAAGTGTCAGGGTGTGAAATAACTAAAAAATTGTTGATCAGTGTGTGCCAACTCTTGGAAAAAGCAGTGGAGCTAGCCAAAAATAATACAAAGCAAAGAAATATCATTGTTGAAAGAAAAGCTCTCATTCCACAAAGTCAATCATCAAAGATATTCCACCAAAAGAGAGCCCTCCCAAACATTTAAAAGTGTCCACTTGGACCACCGCTATTAGGGCCAGGAGTCAGGCTTGCACCAAAAAAGGGCCCTGCATCATAAATGCTACAAGTCTGGTTGTAGAATGTACGATAGGTACTCAAAAAAGGCACTCCCAGGAGTATTCCCAGGAAAACAAGTGCAGATGACTCCAACTTCTCTTGACGGGCACACTGATCAACATTAAAAATATGCATTGAGTAATAAGGCACAAGAGTGGATCCTTGTTCCAATGAGAGGGAGAGAAGAAATGACAGAATCTGAAACCCTCCATCAACCGACCTGCCATCCACACTTCTAAGTCTGACAACTAAAGAGACGATGGATTGGACATAATATTTGATTTATTTCCTATTGTTGAGGATTGGGTCCTTAGGAGAAATTCTTGGATTGGGACCTTGGGTGACGTTGTAACTCTACTCTCTTGATCGCGGTCAACACCTTAATTCATATCTTTACTTTATATGTATCAACGAGAGTCCAGAAAATTAGAGAAATTGGATGCCTCTTGATTAAGGATGGGTTAAACTTTGAGATTTTTGATCTCTAAAATTGAGAGGACTTGAATGGATCAGGTCTTGTATGCACATTTACAATGGGGTTAATCCAGCTCATTCAATTTTGAGATGATTGGTAAGAGCATAGTTTAAGTATAGGGGGTGATAAACCTAGTTTCATGCTTTTGATTCGTAGAAATTATCCCCGTAGCTTAGACTAAGTGTCAATAAAAATCATATAAATCCATGTTTAAATCAGAGTCGTGGAATAAATTAAAAAGATAAAAAAAATAGCAAAACTAAAATCGTAGTGTTTTTATACCCTTAAAAATGCTCACAAAAATATTTCTCCCTTTATTTAACCTCATCTCCATTTTTGGTAAACATGAAACATGTAGAGCTCGTTGAGATATATAACTTTCATGTTTTGAGTTTTTCCAAATTCAGCCATATTGACCCTCTTTTGTGAGGTTTTATATATGAATAATCTGATTGGGCCACGTGGCTCTTTCTGGTTGAGCCACGTGGCCGCTTCTCATCTAGCCACCCACCCTCCATTTCCCATTGTCTGATCATTTCTGGAGAGTTAATCTCCGCCACTAGATCTCGTCTCTGATATCAACCATCCGATCATCCTTCAGATGTTATCTGGACCATCTGCTCCCGCCTTCTTCTCCTTTCTCCACATGTCTTCATTTCGGACGCCTGATTGTCTCCAGACCATCTCCATCTGCACCGCACATCCGATCCGTTCTCTCCACCCTTAGATTTCCCTTCAGATTACATCTCATACGCCCGTTACTGCTCGCTCAACCGCTTGCCACGTGGCTAGCCTCTTCACCGTTCGATCTAGCCTCCCCGCGCTAATCATAGCCACATTAGAGCACCATCTTGTCTGCCATTGGATTGTTAGATCCAACATCCGAGGACCCTTCATTAACCTCCAGCTGTTCCCTCGCCCACGATGCCCATCATCGCATGCACCTCACCCCTTTTCATTTTTTCCACCACCTCGATGCTCCCCTCATATTGACAACCACCCCACAATGAGCTCCATCTTCCATCAACTTCACGCGAACCTATGTTCGCCATAGCATCCCCCCTCTTGCTCCATATTCCCCACGCATTCAACTAATTCCGTCGCCGGAACCGCAACCTCCACTCGTTAAATACGCCGTAGCCGCCCCACTTCAAACCCGTCCACCATTACGAGGGGCTCCACCCAACCCTTCTACTCCTCCTCATGATAGGGGGAGGATCAATCAAGGCGCGATGACGATGGCAGCCCCTGGTGATGACCCCTGCCCATGGTAGGCCAAGATCACGGAGCTCAGCCTCTGCCTAGCTACCACAAGTAGCTGTGGTGGTCCAGCAATGACCAGAGCATCTCCGGGATGCTCAAGGCCAAGCACTCGATCTTCCATTTCCCATGTAAGTATTTTTTATTTCCTTTTGCTTTTCAGTCGATTTTCTCTAAATTTATTAGGCTTTTCCATGCAAGATCATCCTCCATGGTTCATCCCTTTAACTTCACATGTTCATCACCATCCTCACGCATCTCTTCCCTCACGATCTTCCCTTCTCCATAATCTGACACAGTAAGGGAGCATCGAGCCTTCACCTCCTTCATCCGCATGTGCTCACATTTTCACCCTCTTCGCGACACACACACACCATTGCTTGTGCTCCGGTGATTGGTACACTGACAATATAGGTCTTCTTCATTGGCCGGATCCATCACCGGAGCTCTTTCATGCAGTTGTGTCCCCCGCATCCAGGCATCTCCTGAGTCTCTCACATAGCCCAGCTGCTCTGCCAAGCTTCAACGATGCTCTCTAGAGGTTCAGGAATGGTTGGGGGTCTTCGTCAAGCTTGGTAGAAGGTTGTGGAGCATGGATACCCTCGCCGGAGTCCCATGTCCGCCGCCAGCCTCTCGGAGGAGTAGGATCACCAGAGAAAACAGATACCGTCTGATTCTCAAGATCGGGCGGTTCACCAGGAGTCACGTCGCCATCTTCGCGCGCAGTAGCCACAGTCTAATCTTTCGTGATCATAAGACCCATAGGTGTCCACGAAAGAAACCCCGATCCTCGTCCCCGCACTATTAGGTTCGCGGTGCTCGAGCCTCACGAACTTGCCTTCGACACCGAGCCTAGCATCCGAAGCACTAGAGCAACCCCGAGCCTCCTCCGAGCATGCTCAACCACCGCGCCTAGCGCCCACGTGCTAGTCACGTGCACGCTGAGTAAATTTGCAAGGAGGCCCTCATGAAGTCTTCAATTCGCACACAGGTCCTCAATGCACGTGCCACCCACGCACGACAGGGGTATTTTGCACCCGACCACCTGCTGGTACAAATAATTGCAAATATACCCCTGCGTGAAAGTGTAATTTACAGGGAAGGCCTCCCAAAAATTGTTAATTACATTTTAGTCCCTCCTAAGGACATGTTTGCTAGTTTTTTTTATATTTTCTTGCATTTATGCCTCTAATGTGTTTATTGCATATCTTGAGCATCCGAGCTCCGTTTGAGTTGATTTTAGTCTTATTTTGAAGCTATTTATATTCCATCTCTAATGGCATAACTATTGTTCTATTTTGGTACTTTTGATTTTATTAACTAAATCTAATTATCTAGTGTCATTTATTCAGTGATTTTCATGCCATTGGGTAGCTTATAAATGAAAATGGCTTCATAACCCGTTTTTAAATTGACTATTATTTATTGCTCCTTGATTCTCTATAGTCCGAGCATATTTTCATTATTCTCATTTTACATTTCCTTGCATAAAAAAGCCAACAAAAAGTGTATTTTTCATGTATTTGCATTCTATGTCCCCTTCATGCATTTATGGACCTACGAGTTGCTAATCTGATACTTAATCTAAGTAATATAAGTCTAAATAATTCTTAAGAGGCTTGTGTCCCTAAGTTCGACCTTGGGCTTGCCTAAGTAAAAATATAAATTCGACTGCTTTTTCCTTTAATTAATACATTATTTAAAGCGGTCTTTGACAAACCCGATTTTACTCGACTGAAACGAAAATGGTTTTTTCTGCATAATTAAAAGGGTAAAATTGCGGTTCATCATATGCCTAATATGCATATTTAGACATATAGTAATACATTGGTGTACGGTGAGAGAATGCTTCCTATATCGTGACATCATACGACATAGGACTAGGTTATCTCCATCTCATTAAGTCAACTCCATGTCCTAACTTATCTGACACCTCTAAATCTCTATTCTTACGTAGTGGACCCGCATGAAGAAGTTGATCAAATATTAGTCTTTAGAGAAGAATTGCCATCCCCTTCTCAAGTTGGTGATCCTTTCTCGACAGTATTTTAATAGTGCTTGATGAGTCCTCAATCTAACTCTTTAGATATCATACAAGCACCAGCCTCTATGATTCAACCATTGAACCAACAACTATATGATTATCAAGATGGCTATGGTACATAACCCTGATTGTACAATGGGACCTTACAAGTGAGTACATTCATTTAATCTCAGATATGGAGTGAATTAAGTTAATAACTTTTATTGATATATCAAAATAAATAAGGAGTAAAATAAATTAATATCCTTTATTGATATATCAAAAGACTACAATAATATTTATTGTAGAAATGGTTCGCCCGGGGCTCACATCTCTAAAAATATACCCTTATATGCAAATTAGCACATCGGTGTCTAGACCTTTTTTAGGTCATCAACCTAATGTTATGTCAAATATACATATTCAGATTTATGGTAATACATCTATCTCTGATTACATGATACGTGCCTGTATCGTGACAACATATGATATATGTTTGGGTTATCTTGATCTCGCTAAGTCAACTCTTTGATCGATCTCATCTGACCCCTTTGAATCTCTATTCCAGTGCAGTGGGCTTGCATCAAGATGTTAGTTGGATGTCAACATTTAGATTAAGGATTTCTGCCTTCTTTTCATACAGGAGATCTTTTCTTCATAGTCATTAATAGTGTGGTTGAGTCCTAAATCTAACCCTTTAGATATTCAAACATGCACCAACTTCTAGTATCCAACATTTTGATCAACAATTGTATGATATCAAGATGGACTTCGTATATAATTATAAATGTATAAAGGATTGCTTTTTCAAACTAGCTATTCTTTATTTTAGATTAAGGAGTGATTCACAATGATTTTTTATTGCATAATAGCTCACCACTAGCTCACATGTCTACCACATTCCTCATTACTACATTATGGTCATGTATTTTGATTTAAAGAAAAGAGGATCTAGTTCCTCAAGTGGCAACACTAGGTGTACATCCGTCAAAGCAGCGAGACACATCTATCGGAGATGGAGGGGCTAACGGAGATGAGTAATGTGGGTGGTAGGTTGGGATGGAATGGCATCATTTATATATATTATATATTTTAGGGAGTAATTGTCGACATTTAACGTCTCCCGTAGAAGTTATCAAAGAAAATAAATATAAGTTAACACATGATAATGTCACGTAAGGGTGAACCATTATTCATTGTTTTGAGTATAATTCTTGACTACCGAGGGTTATATATATAAGAATGAAAAAATTTAGGATTATGAGGTCCCAAAAAAAATACTGGAAATAAGAAAAAGGAAAAAGGCCCTTAGTTTTGAAGACAAGATGTAATAAAGATAAAGGTGGTCGTGCTCGGCCACCTAGCAAGTGTTATTAGCAGAGATGGAGTGTCTCACGTTTTGGCAGGCAAGAACAAGCAGTGAAAGTCACTATGTGTCTACGATGAGTGAGAACAGAGGGGAGTTGTTGAAAGAAGAGCCAATGATGTGATGGGTTCCATGAACATTGAGTTGGGTGTGAAGATTTGGTTGTTACCTTGCATCATTGGAATGGAGGATAAGAGGGAAACATGACCGAGTGTCAATGGTTTTTGAAGGTGGATATGGTGCTGAAGCTCTCCGACGGATTCTTTTTCTATGTTGGGTTTTCAGATGGTAGGAGGACAAACCCCCAGATTGGATCCCCTTTCCTTTGGCATCCCCTTGCCCTTTTTGTAGCCTACAACGAGGGGAGGGAATGTGGTGGTAGTTAGGACGGGAGAGGAAGACGAAGCACTGGATGAAGTGGCATTCGGCTAGAGACCAATAGCCTCTGTGGTAATTACATGAATAGGAGATCAAGGGGTGTCAAGAGCGTGGAGCAGACATTCTTCCTACGCATGGCGAATAAGATGGTGGCTGACGTCAACCCCCTTTGTTTTTAGCAAAGAAGTATGGCTTTTGGCCCAATCGACCTAACTTAATAAGTAAGAAGAAAATGATTAGTAAATAATATAAAATAAAATGGGATTTAAGCCTAATAGAAAATTATTCTACGAATGTGCACTTATAAGGACGAGATGCATGCAATTGCAAAATTTGATTATTATTTTTATTTGTGAATTTTTTAGTTTTTTATTGTAGTGTATGTGAGACAATATAATAGGAATTATGCGTAAAAGATATTGGAAATTATTGAAAATAGCCATGGATTTCTCATAATTATGCATGTTGATATGATAAATAACTTATTCGTCAATGATTTACATAAATATAGTAACGCTAACATGTATAGGGTTCATATTCTCTGTTAATTAAATGTGGATAGAATTACAATTACTATGTTAGTGTAAGATGAATGTAATTCATATTAAAAAGGGAGTCTACAATATTTCCTCCAAATAGATATTGATGGATCTACCCATAAAGAGATGATTAAATATCAAAATATCTCCACCAGTTTTTAATATGAATGGAGAAGACCTAGCCTCTCAATCCCCACATATATGGCCACTCCTCATTACTATATAAGAGTGGTTTGGCCTTTCTTCCCAGCAAAATTTATTCTATATTCACGAGAGAAGAGGAGTCTCAAAAGTAAGACTCATTATATATCTCCCTCTCCTCTCCATTGTCATCCATCTCTCGCTTCCTCTCCATAAGGTGGTCATCCCCCACTTCTTCTTATTATCTCTATATTGTGACCATTCACTAGAGAAGAAGAAAACAATAAACTTCTTCGTATCATTGTGCTCATGGAGAATAAGGTGACCTCGTAAGATGATGACTATGTTGGAGGATTACCAAGATAACAAAAAAGAGATAAACCCTATACATGGAGAAAGAAACACATCTCTTGTGCATACCTATTAATCATATGAATCATCACGTCCCACACACGTTCTTCATTCACGAACCATACTTGATTATGGATGTCTATTACCTTGGAAACTACATGCATCAAAGTTATTGTTCGCTTACTCATGTGATTTGATAATGGGGTCAAAAATTTTTTCACGTCCTTGTGATTTTACAGTGTATAGATTTTTTTATTGTATTTCTATATTGCTCGTATGAGAAGCACTTGTTTTTATTCAGCTATGACCTACAAGGTTAAACTGGCTTTCTAATGTAATCATACGCTTTCCAGAAGTCATGACCACATCCCCAACCTCGGAAGAATGTTCATCTACATGTGACAGATGATGTTACCGTGGCAGAAGTGGTCTCAGTTCTGTGTTGAGGAAAGGAGAATTATAATCTACTCAATTGTATGCAACCTGCAGGGAGAAAATCTCAAATCGAGTAATCATTTATGAGTGAAATGCATCATAACAAGGATCTAGATTATACCACGTGCATTTTGCATTCTTGTAGTGTGTAATGTGATGAATCATTAATCGACAATAATAATATGCTCTCATTGTAGCATAGGCCAATGTATAGTCAACAAAATCGAGGGAAATTCTCCATGAAGAGTGCTCGGATTTATTTTTTAATTGGACATGTCCAGGATCGAACATAGAGACACAAGTAATTATCTAACTAAATTCAATAATTAGTTAATTATCGAAGTAATTTATAGGATCTAGGTCAATCAGAATGCAAATTAACATAAAGAGAATGCATTTTTTAACACATTTTAATTATATAAGTTTACATAACAAACAATAATACAATAAATTCACAAATACATACAACAAACACTATGATCATGATTTAATAAAATAAATACTTGTGAGATCAATTATTTGATTAATGATAAATTAATGTAGAGAAGAAAGCAAATTCAACCTACATTTTCAATTTATTTTTCAATAAATAATAAGATCGAATAGACAAGATGACCACCCTAAGATTTAATGCGTGAAATATAGATCAAATTAGCAAATAAATTTCACTAAATTAAAGAGCGTAGAGAAGCTTTCCAATAACACCAATTCATTAAAAATAGATAAATAGTTCACAAGTAATTAGTAAAACAATGTAAGGGCATAAATGCAAGAAAACAAGAATTATTTTATTATGAAAAGTTCCTAATTGGATTAAAATGCACACACAGAAATCTGTTCGATATAAATATAATTTTTCCAAAGGGCGGGACTTATCTGCTATTTTTTATCTTTTCTAAGCATGTCTACAAAATACTCACCGTCGCATGTGCTCTAATTGTGATTCGTCAGGCTCGGTTGGCCTAGCTTGGTCACATGTGGCACTCGTTGATGGCTCGACATAGGCTTGGATGCTCTAGATCGTAGGGTTGATACGATGTTGCAGAGTGAGGCTTTGAAATGACGCCAGTCGTCGGATCTGATCTTGATGGTTAGATCTATGGCATTTGCTACGCGACTTCTTCCCTTGCCTCCTTAGATGACAGTGCATGTTTGGAGCTCCGTCGATAGTTTTCTTGCTCCACATGGCTCCTTTGTAAGTTATGAGGGTTTCTACACATCCGTAAAGGCCTAGTGAGGATGGCAATATCTTGATGAAGGTTAGACGTGTGCTGGGAAGCTCCGTTGATGAAGTGTCTCTGGTGGCAAATGTCTAGATCGGAGCTTGACTATTTCTCTGATCATCTAAGGTCCCTTATCACCTGTAGGTGTTAAAGGAACAAGAGCAAGATGCTCTGAATCTATATGGATGTAAGGGAATGAAATGGAGGGCATAATTTGGCGATGGAATTGATGCCTAAGGTGGATCTCTAATCTTTGGAAGATTTGAGAAGGATCAATGTGATACGAATCATGGAGAAATGAAGTGGGTTAACTAGGAAGTAAGCGTGGATGATGGATGAGCAGAGATGGTAGACAAAGGAATGAATGTGTAATATATTGACATAATGGGAAAACTGATAGAAAATAATAAATAATAAAAAAAAGAAGTATTACCTAGAAATGGAAATGGATGTGATGATGGATTGAAGATAAATTGAGGAATGTTTTGATGCATGGATGCTTCGCGATCCTCGCTTGAAATTCTGACCATAGACCCAAGCTCAAGAAGTGTCTCAAGGACCTGCAATTAGGCCAACGAGGCCAAGGATCACGTCAGTGATTGGTTCTCTTTCTTTGCACTCTTTATCTGCCTCTGTCATAGAGGGTAGTTGGATGCTCAAAGAAGTCGCACAATGTGGCAGATGGTGGTTATAGTGATCAGAGGAGGAGTTTCGATAGGGGTGTTTGGTGGTTGATAGAAATTACTGAGGTGGTTTCAACCACCCCTAGATGGCACACGTGAGGTTGAAGAAAGCAACAAGGAATAAGGCAAAGAAAAGGGATAATCGAGGAAAAGATTAATAAGGGTTGTTGAGAGAGAAGTTATTGGAGGTTAATTGGAAAAGTTGTTGAAGAGTGGTATGCGCAAAAAGTTGCAACTCATCAGAAGACAAGACTGGAGGCGAGGACTCTCAACTATTGGATGGGATTATCCAATGTTTGCAGTGAGGCGGGTGGTAACAAAGAGGTCGGACCATGTGGTTCTCTAAGATGACATCATATGGCCCAATAGGAATTCAAAGAAAATTGAATAATACTAAAAATAAAAAATAAAATAAAAGATTTACAAAAAACAGAAACCATGAAAGCAGTAGATCTCGATGAGATGTACAACTTATATGCAAAACTCAAAGAAAAAATAAGTCATCTATATACAGAAAATATTTTTATAATTAATTTAATGTTTTAAATTAATTAAATTTTTTTCTTTTACTATTTTTTAGGATTTTTATTTTATAAGCTAGAATAAATTAATTATATACAATATTATACTAATATTTAATGCATTTTTAATAATAATAAATACATAAAATGATATCCTAATAATAGGTATAATAATATACGGTAATTATGGGTAATTATTTACAACATAATATTAAATAATTAATGTTATTTGTTAGTGTTTTTTGTTGGTTTTCTTAAGCAAGAGAGATAATACTAGAGAATAATGTAGATCAATATGGCATTCATCACCCCCATATACTTAAGCTAAGCTCATCCTAAAACTAATAAACAAGGAATAATTTAGAGAGTTAGATTAATCAGTGAGTTCCCTAGCATGTGCATGTGAATAGACAAGGCTTAAGAAAATTAGAACACTTGGTTTTAGACATCCTAAGACTCTAAGCTGAACTTGTCATAATAAAAAACAATTCAACTCCTCTAATTATTGTACTCATAATATATACAAATATGTAAGAGATATGATTAAATGTATTAACTGCATTCATAAGAGTATAGTTGAGGTGTCACATAAAGTTCCAATACCAGAGAATCTCATAAGGACATAATCCTCGACACTAGGGATTAAATATAGTCTAGCTTCAATCCACCATCTCTTTAGTTCATCAGACTTCAATGTGTCGATGATAGGGCATGTAGTGGAGAAAATAAGATTGTGTTAGTTCTTTACTGCCTTTCACAGGAATAAGGTATCCCTCCAGTGCCTTATTATATAAACACAACTTATTTTTTTTGTTAGTCCGTATGTTCATCAAAAGAAGTTAAGTCGTTTGTACTTATTTTCCTGGGAGTACACTGGGGTGCATCTTTTTCAAGTATTTAATATACTTGCACCTAGACTTGTATTGCTTACGATGCATAACCCTTTTTTTAGGTACTAGCCCGACTCGTAAAAGCATAATATTTTGGTCCAACTGGACACTTAATGGTTGGGAGCACACACCAATGGTGTAATCTCATATCAATGTAACTTTGTAGTGCTTTGAGCTTTTCTTTTCATCGTCATATTTCTTTGGGTAACTCTACTTATTTTACTAAGGATTGTTGCACACTAGTAAACAAATTAATTTAATAATTACACACCCTGGCACTTAGGTTTGATCAAGAGATTGATGTGTGAGCCATGTCCCATACTGGCAAAAACGTTGATAATCATGTTTTGTGGAGCCTTAATTGATCTCATCCCATCCTCGAGTATCATAAATCAACTCCAAACTTGAATCTTAAGTCCCACTTCCTCATGTGAGACGTCGACTCAACTCAATCATGAATGATGTTGTATAAGTGAGGGATGGTCATATTCTTTAAAGAAGAGATTAAAAGTGCAATGTAGTACACAAATCTTTCTAACTAGGGACATTTTAGTTATTAAGTCTAAGACCCTAATGATTAAGCCTTGTTAACTCTAAGTTCCTAGACCTTATAAACCACATGTTAAAAATCTCAAAATTCCTTGAGTGCAAAGTGAAAATATTATCAATCAGTAAGTTAATTATTTACAGAAATTCTTGAAGAAGTTTTTATTAAAAAGAATTAGAGAACAAGTACCCTTAAGGACAACAATAAGACACAACAGACTAGAACACAAAAAACACTTACAGGACATTACAAGGATACCCACACAACACAACAAACATCAGACTATCAAAGATTAGTCTTGAATCTTCATGTTCTAAAATCAAAGGCTTCCTTATGTTTATCTCATTTTCTCATCACAGAGTAAACCTCATAATCGAAGTAAGAAAGATCTTCACAAATTTGGAAAATGAATTTCTCGAAATGGTGCCATTCTTCCTCAAATGTAATACACATAACGACGTGGGAAGATCTAACCTTCTCCAAAATAGAAAGGAGACAAATCCAACCCTTAAATCCTGGAACAGGCTTATGGGTTTTCCTTAAAAGAGAAAAACTAGATATAAGAGGTAACCCTAACTTGCAAATAAGGCGACACTTAGGTGAATATCCTCATGAAAAGGTGTAAGTTCCTTCATATCTAACTCTTCTAATAAATAGCATCTTCCTCAAGAAGCATCACTCTCTTCAAAGAACTCTTTATAGACTTGATCTTCCAAAATATAGATTTTAAATCCGAGCTCTCTTCCATGATTGACTCCATGAATAACTAATCTACACAATCTCTTATAGATTAAGAATCCGACAGTTCAAAAATCTAACTGTTACACCCAAGGCACCCTTTCAGAAATTATGACTTCTCTTGGAAAACTAATGTAAGCTATGATTTTTAATTCATTCTCATTTTTTAACCTTTTTTAATAAAATAATAATTGTAAATATATACAAAAATAATGAGAATATTGTAATAAGAAGTATACCCATTTGAAAATAATTTGTAAAAAAACAACAAACCTAGTAAAATATATATATAATTTCCAAATATTTTACAAGCTATTTCACAAAAAGTTTTCAAATCTCCATATACGTATCCCAAAATAAATATATAAAATATGTGAAAGTAAGAGCTACGATAGAAAGTATATATGCAATATATGCAAACACCCCCTATATTTAGCTTGTGCAATGTCCTCATGGCACAGAGTGGAATGAATGACATAGCTCGTACTAAGAATAAAGAGGATAGAGAAAAGAAGGGATAAGTCAACAGGTCAGACCGCCATTGGAAAGCGGAATAATCAATCGCTAAAATGAGCTGACAACTCAGCTTCACTTGTTGCTGAAGCGACTACTCAAATATCTCTGCAGTTTCAACAATTAACCCACACAAAGAATAAATCAAGAAAAATAGTGTGAACCAAAATTTATTATACCCTACTACAGATTTATAGTGACAAGCAAGTAGGGGTCGAACTCATGAAGCAAGGGTGTAAATCAAGGCAAGATAGAAAAACCAAACTCAATTTGCCGCTTAATCACATAACCAAACTCTAGTTTTGGTGGGTTTTTTTTAATTTTAAATTTTTTTTATTTCCTTTTTGTTTTATACTTTTCATTTTACTTTTTAATTGTATATTTTTATACTTTTATATATTTATATTTCCTTTTTCTTTTAAATATATAATATAGGATATAAAAGAGTATGTATACAATAATATATAAAAGATATATAAAGATAACTAAAAATAACAAAAAATGAAGAATTGTTTCTTTTATTGTAAAGAATTTTTTACTGTTTTTTTTATTTTTTTAGTGAATATTTCTAGTTTTTATATATTTTCAAAATTGAAAATAGCTTAAAACAGATATAAAGTAATAGGCCAAGATTAAAATGGAAATTAAAAATATAAAATTGATTCCAAAACATTCCAAATCAATTTCAATGAATAGATAATAATATAGAGAAAAATAAAAAACATAAAACACTATTTTTGGAATTTTTAGGAAATTTAAAATTTATTTATACAGGATTTTGGGGTTTTCTAATTTTTAAGAGCTTCCTTTTTCTATTTTTATTATTTCTGATCTGGGTTTTTTCAAAAAGTTTTATATTTTTTATGAGTTTTATATGCTAAACAAGAATAATCATACTATTTTATTTTTATAAAATAGGGAAAATCATAAAATGAAGATCTAAAATCTTGGCGTGAATCTACAACACATCAGGAGCTAAACCCAAATTTTGCATGAACATAGCAGCACAATAGCTATTTTAAGTATATACAACAAACAAACAAAAATGCAAGGCCTGCTAGGGGTGTAAATGAAATTAAAATAAAATGCAGATCAAAACATGTAATTTCACCAAAAAAACATACAACTAAAGTTCAATTTAATGGACTAAAGACAAATAACAAAAATTGTAGGGGACTTTGTGCAAAATGCACACCTCACGTGGATGGCCACGTGTGGTGAGTTGGCTAAGGACTAAGTTGTAAATATAGATAGTTATGGGGGTTTGTTTGCAAAAACTATAGAAAGTAAATAACGACATATGAATGTTTCTGAATTAGATATTAAATAAAAAAACTGAGATGGGCAATCGTGCAAAATACCCAACTCATGTAAAATACCCACGTGTCGTGTCCTCAACATGCGATACCGGTTCATCACGGACGGGGGAGATTAGATCCTCCGGGGATGATCCACAGCTGAACAACAACTGCTAAGACCCAAACTAGGGGCATGACTCAAACGAACAATTGTTGCTTCCTATGAAGAGCAGGGAAGAACAATCGTTCTCCTCGCTTTTATCTGCAAAACCTCGCTACTCCAGTGGTTGTTCCTAATGTTGACGGTCTCGATACATCGCGTGAGCTCCTCCGCAGCGGCCGACGATGTCAAAGTGCTTCGTAGGGCTCCAGAGGCATTGGATGGAGGAACTGCACCTGCGAGGACTCCTGGGGCTTGTTGTACCCTAAAAGTGTATCTTTCTTTGTTGTTTCCTACAGGAGACTGTTAGGGGGTGAAACACGAAGCAACTGGAGGCTTCCAATGACAGAAAGAGTGAAGATAGGGTAGGACGAAGTCCTCCAACGGGCGGTGGAGAAAGAAGACTCGATCACCAGATCTTTGCAAGATCTGGGTGATTGGTTGTGTTGGGGGAGAAGGACTGTGGAAGGGGAAGAAAGTCGACGCAATTGCAGATGCGGAGGATGATCGTAATGGGCGGAGTTGAACGACGGAGCTTGGGCTCCGTCGATCGAAGGAAGTGTAAAAACGGGAAATCCCTTAGGCTAATTATTAAATACAAAGTTACGCTAAGCTATTGCTATCCTACAGAAGGGGGTAGAGTTTACCGGCGAGAAACAATGTGGAGCAGCAGCTCTGGAAAGCCAGCGGCAGACCCAGATTGCTTCGATTCAACCCCCCCTCCCCCTGCACACCCTCGATGAGTGGATCTCGTCCCTTCTGTCACCTAGAGCAAGGTTCGACACTTAGGGTTAGGGTTCAAGGGGTGGAAGAAGGTTCAAGTCTTGAACTTTGGACAGAGGAGGACTTTTATACAAATGGTGGAACGGTGTCAAAGAACAAGGTGGTGGTAGTGATTTAGAGTTGCATTCCACGAGGAATCATGTCCGCGTAAATATGATAGATCGAGCTTTAAAAGTGCATAAGAGATCAATCCAAGTCGATGCTTGGATTGACCAGTAAAACAGGGAGATGGTGTGATCAAATGTAGGCTCTAGAAGGTGTAGCTGGATGTCAGAGGAGTTGACCTTGGTCAACCCTTGACGCGCTATGGTTGGTCCATGTGGACCAACCAGAAATATCCAACAAAATATTGTTTGGAAAATAAATAATAATTAATAAACGATTTTATTAAAATAATTTTATAAAATAAAAGTTGTTTCTTATTTTTCTTAGAATTTTATTATTTTTTATTTATTTTCTGAGGGGTTTAGTTATAAGTTAGTTTTTAGTATTTAATTATAGGTGTATTCATCTATGTTTTAGAGTATTTTATTCTTATTTTGTAATTCTAATTTTATTATTTTTATTTAACATTTTATATATTTATAACTTATTTTCATATACATAAATATTTTTTTATAATTTTCTGATATACCATGTACACTTAAAAAAATATATGTGTATAGTACATAGGTATGTATATTGTATATTCATTTATGTATTTAGTATACATATTATATTTTAATGTTTTATTTAAGTTTTTATTCTAGTTTTAATTTGTACATATACTATAAACAATATTTACAAAATTATAAAAATATAAAAGCATAAAAATAATAAAGAATAAATAAAATGTTTATTTTACTCATGTATATTATACAATAGGGGTCCAAAATCTATCTTTCACATCTTAATTCCAAAAAATATGAAACCACCTTGATTAAATAGCTTATTACAAGTCACATAAAATTAAGATGATTTTGATTCATTTAGAGTTTTTATTTGAGAGATATGTGTCTAGGAAGTTGGGATTTTGTCTTTTTATTTAGAGTATAACTTTTATGCAATATATTATTTTTGTATGAAATCAATTTCTATTTTTCTATATATTATTATCTACAACTTTCATGTACAAAGTTTCTTTTTTTGAGGCATAAAAAGTGGAAATAACATAGGTCCTAAAAATGCATTATTGACGAATTAATAAAGGAGAATATTATTGTATTTATGGCCCTCATCTCCCGCTACTTTATTCCTTGTTGACCTAGTCATCAAGATGCTTAAGTCTCAGGGTTAGGGTCATAAAATACCTTTGGCATTTTATTCTTTTTCTTTTCTTTTTTTATTCTATAATTTTTTCATTAAAAAATATTTTATACAATATTTATACAACCAATGAATTAATGTTAATTTGCACAAGTTAAGGCTATTTACATGCAATATCTAAGGCTTTTAAGGACAAAATAATAGAATAAAGGTGATGAAATAGAGATTCATCACCCCTATATTTAAGCATTGAATGGCCTAAGTGTAGGACAAGAAGACATCAAATGAGGGTACAAAAAGAATAAGTTAAAAAGGATAATAGGGGCTCAGTCTACTCTATACATAGCCGGAAAATAGTCTAAGTATAAAAAGTGGATAAATAATGAAGAGACTGAGGATAATATGTGATAGACTAAGTGGTATTTCTCCTTATACTTAGGCTCTCATAAACCAATGTTAGGAGAAACAAAGAAGTAAGAGAAGAATTCACATCCACAAAAGAGTACGGTCAGAGTGAAAAAATTAATAAATGAATCTATCTGATATGAATCTTTCAGTTGAAACTTCTTGTTGTATCTAAAATATCTGAAAAATGAATCAATTAGCATGTTGTCAACCACTTCAACTGGTCTTAGTCGTTCTTTGGATTCAATAAAATTGTCCAACAATTGTCCGTTGACCAATAAGTAAGGTGCACCATCGGTGAGATCAGATATCTATACAATGTAATTTCCATGTACTTCCCTAACTATATAAGGACCCTTCCGTTTACACTTAATTTTCCTATGGAAGATCTTTAACTTCACAGTAAACAACCATACCTTCTACCTAGGGACAAAGTTATTGCTTTCAATATGTGAATCATGCAACTTCTTAATGTTGTCCTCATAGATCATTATGTTGTCATATGCTTGGTTGCTTATCTTTACATGGTTATTAAGGTTAAGGTATCTATACAATTTTCCTAAATGACAGCTCCAATTAATCTTTTTTTATTGCTCACTCAAACTTATGAACCAATTTAGCGGGCAAATGACATGGCTTGCCATATACATTCTAAAAGGTGAAGTGCTCAAATGGTCTTGTATGCTATCCTATTGGGCCACAGAACTTGGTCCAACAATTGAGTCCAGTTCTTCCTATTGGGATGGAATAGCTTCTGAAAAATACTCTTCACCTCCCTATTGTAAACCTCTATCGTATCATTCGATTGAGTGTGGTAAGGACTAGTTACTCGATGTTCAAATTGATAGTCCATTGCTAATGATTTTCTCTCTATTCACAAAATAGCTACCCTCGTCAGATATGAGAACGTTTGGAACCATGAGCCTTAAAATAATGAGATCTTTTATGAACTTACATACAATCTTACTATGTCGCTCGGGTTGGGATAGCCTCCACCCATCTCAAAAGGTAGTCCACCGCTTACAAGATCTACTCAAATCCATTTTGATTACGCCATCACCTTCACATGAATTTTCTCCATACCTTCCACCATTTGAACACCCTTAGATCATCCCAGATCCGAGCTCGACTCCCTGTTCGACCACCTACGCTGGAGACGTCCTTCAAGCCTGAGCATTTCATTATAGGGTAGAAGAACTTACAAGGATCAGTTAATTAAGGAGAAGAGGTCCATATGAAGCAGAATATTCCCAGAACTCCAGATCGTGATCACATCGCTTCTGACCACTGTGAAGCTATTAGGTCAATAGAGCGTCGCTGCAGGAAGATATACTACTAGTTCGGGGCTGATTTGGGCGAGCAATGACCGAGTTCTCCTCGATCGAAGTTCGTCAAAGATGCCCATCTTTCGAGTTCCTCCACAAGACTTTAGAACCACACAATCAAGAACGTCCATCCAGTTTCAATCTCGGTCGTTGATTTTACCCAAAAGCTGAGTCGTTGATTAAGTTTCTAGATCCTACACGTGCCATTCACATACGAGTGACCCTTAACCGTTGGATCATATTTGCATCGCCATCCATCCATCAGAGTGCCACATCAATAAGGGGTATAATTGTGCCCATACCCTCTACCTTTATTTTATTTTTATATAAGTCCATTAGGAAACGTGTTTGCATGTCATAAATTGAATAATTGCATTTTATGTCATGCACTTTATTGCAATTGCATTTATGTCCTGCTTGAACCGGAAACATGCTTAGCACGTGATTTCTTAGGTAAATTGCAATAAACAGTCTACATTTTTGTGTTATTAATTGGTCTCTGAAAGTATTTAAATTACAAATAGGTCCAATCTAGCGGGGCGTACATCGTTGAGCATGCTTTTTCTTGGGAATTAGCACATTTCGCCTCGTACTTTTTATATTTATTATCATTTAGTCTCCAAACTTTAAATAATTGCATTTACAAGCCTATGCTTCTGCACTTAATTTGAATGTTAAAAATTAAATAAAAATTATCAAACCACATTTAAAATTCCATAAAAAATTATTTTAACATTCTGATAATTAGATCTTGCATTTATAATTTTTATTTTGCTTTTTCATCTCTTTCATTATATTTAAAAGTTCAAAAACCAAATATAAATTCCTGAAAATCAATAAAAATAAAAACCTTTTTAAAAAATTCTAAAAAAATCATTTATTCTTCTTTTGATTTATTTTAATTATTATATAATTTTGGCATTTATTTTCCTCGTAAAAGTTATAAAAATCATTAAACACTTAAAAATATTATAATTCATAAATATTCAGAGAAAATTTCAAGAAATATAAAATATCTTTCTAGAAAATACAAAAATTCCTCTTTCATTGTGTATATATTTCAATTATTTTTGACGTTATTTAATATTTTAAAAATCCAAAAACATTCTGTTTGTGTTCTAATTATTTTATGTTTTGTTTTTGATTTATTTAAAGGCTTTAAAAATTGTAGAAAATTCTAGAAAATCATAAAAACGTTCAAAATTTGTCAAAACTCAAAAATAATTTTGTTTGAATTTTCTGTGTATTTTAACACTTTGTAAAAATCCAAGAGTTGCCTCCCTCTTTCTTTTTATTGATTTTTTATTCATTCTCTAACTTTTTAAAAAATTATAAAATAAGAAAAATAAGAAAAACAAATAAAAAATATATAAACAAAGTTTTATAAAAAATACAAACATCAAAAACATAAAAACCAAGAATAGTGTGCATAGAAATTCCTTTATTCTTTTCATTGATTTTTCTCTACATTGAATACCATCGGGATTTTTGTAGCCTCCCTGAGTTCGACCATGTACATTATACATGTAAATTAAATAGCAAAATTTTCTTGCAATATTTTCTTTATTAATTTTGGCTTGAGAAATGAATAAATTTTTGCATTACGCTTCCTTTGGTTGCGACGATCACAATTTCATTTGTGAATAATTCATTTAAAGAAAACCAGAAACTTAGCGCTCAACAAAATGGCACTGTTGCTAGGGAAATATGGTGAGGGTAGTTAGGTTTTCTCTTGACCTATTATTCTTGGTTGTTTTTTACTTATTTTCTTTTTATTATTTTTGTCTATAATTTTCTAACATTCATTTCATTGTCTATACCAATGTCACTTATTCTTTCTATACATTTTTCTATCAATTACTCCATTCATTTATTTTTTCTATATTTTTGTGTATATATATTGTGGCTTTGCATATTGTTGAGGAGCGAGCACCCAAATTGAATACCGTGTGTCGTTAGGGATCTGATACAACGCTTGCAGGATAAGATGTGTCAGACAGCTAAAGCTTCCAGAGATCAGACTTAGGATTTCATAGATCTATTTTCACTTGCTCTTCTCACTTTCCTAAAGATCCACTTCATTGTTTACCCCTATCTATATTCACTGTATTTATTTTCAAATTATTTTCGCTCATATTTTTATAATTGTCTCTTACACATTCGTGTGTTTTCTCTTTCTTGTGAGGGCCCAACGAGTGAGGGTGGCATTCTTAGAAATGCAGTGCACTCGAGTGAAGCGGAGTCAACTTGTTTCTTCATCAAGTTGCAAGAGAGCGTTGGAGGTGGAGAAGATGATTCGGAGAAGACCAGTCACTTGGAGCACACTACGTACAATTTTTTTATTTTGATTCAACATTTTATTCATTCATTATTCATGTAATAATTTGGCATTTGCCTCCTTTTCTGTTTTCTAAAAGGCCACTATATACCTTGTGTTTGCGAGGTATGTTTCACCAAGTGCCGGTGCACTTGGGGGACCTCACCGATTTTGTTTTCATTGCCTTCTTTTTCTTTGTTTTCTCACGATTTTGTGTGCTTAAGACATTAGAAGTAGTTTTTATTATCTTTCTTGATCTAGGTAATTAATTATGTCCAAATCCCCTAAACAAAAATATATGTACCCATAGAGTCGAGCATAGCTTGGACTTATTCAAATTAACATGTTCTTGCTCATTAATAGAAGTTGCTTCTAGGATGGTTCTCGTGCATCATATAGGTTAGTTTATTTTCTGTATTTATTTTCTATGCGGAACACCCTACATATAGCGTATTGGAAACAAGGTACGCGTTCCCTATCTCCTGCAAGAATCATTTAATTTTCTCGCACATTAGCATTTCTGAATTCCATCCATGTTTTCACTCATATATTATCAAAAGGAAATTGGAAATTTGATAGACACCTTCTTGAAAAAACTCAAAAAAGGTGAAAATTGTATAAAATCGGAAATGCTATAGAAAACATGACCCAAAAACAATACGTAAGGACAAATTCATTATTTTGGGGGGAGTAACACCCTCATTGTTTGCAAGTACATACCTCCAGATAGAGTGGTGAGGACATAGCCATAAGGATCGAGCCCAAATCTCTAGATTTGTACCTTAAGTACCTGTACATCTTTTTGGTGTATGGTTGCAACTTTGAACACTTGCCTCCGACCATAGTAAATCGTTTTGGTGTGTTAATCCTCAAATCTCCCTTTGGGCCTGATATTGAACCCAGAAGCCTGGGAAGATGGTACCACTATTTGGGGAGGTTTGAGTATGTACACTGGGCGATAGCGGTGATTCACCTTGTCTGTTTGGTAGTAAGCAACTTTTTGTAAATTCACTAAACTTAAACTTAAAAGTTAAAAGAATGAACTCTTACGTTTTCCATTTGTAATCAGTTGGTGAATTGGGGGTTTGTATTGTGTTTATTTGCTAGTGCTAGATATCCCTCCGCGAACTTCGTGCCTTTTTCTCACTTTATCTTCTTGTGTTGACCATCGTGTTCTCTCATCGTTCCTATTGAAATTGAGGATGTTGGATTGGAGCATTTCTCGTTCGGACTTTGTGAACTCGTTTCACACTACAACAGGTCAACTTCTATTCGAGAAAACTCACTTCTCGAGTATTCCTCTTTCTGCACCTCACTCACATCATCAATCAATCCATTGTTCAAGATTGAATCTAATCTTCAACTATCATTTGAGACTCCACCATTTTTAAGGACTAATTCAGTGCCGAGTACATTTTCAGAAAACAAGTCAGTACACTTGATGATACCTAAGAGTTCCATGGTAGTAGAGAGAGATCAATAATACGATGTTAGCCTACATACATGCCATTCAGGCGCAGTTGGCCGAATAGGATGACATCCAAGCCAGATTGAGAGACATGATCTTGGAGCTAAGACAAAACAGACAAGAGAGGAGAGAGGAGGATAGAAACCCTGGAGGAAGTGGGAATGGGGGAGATGATCTATTACTTGAACCAGTGGCTAAGATCACATTGAAAGATGCCTATAATCCAGGGGCAGTATAGACCAACTCATTAAGATCCATGCGATTCATGGGCCTTTTGAGCTCAAGCCCACTATTATGCCACTACTCCCAATATTCCACGAACAGATAAATGAAGAACCATATGTACACCACCTACAGTTTGATGACATATGTGGCATTATACACTACTCAAATGTCCCATTTGAGGTAGTGAGATGATAGCTTTCCCATTCCGCCTCATGGACAAGGCTTTATACTGGATCAACCACTTGGGAAGGGTTGTCACTACTTGGAAAGAGTTGAGGTCCGCATTTTTGAACAAGTAATACCCACTCAGACGACTCAACCAAATGCAATCATTGATTGCCAACTTCTCCCAGATGTCCCAAGAGCCTATTCACGAGGCATGGGAAAGATTCAAAGACTTGACAGAGAAGTGCCCCCATCATGATATTCCAAAGACAAATCTTGTACAGAACTTCTTTAGTGGTTTGAGCATAGAAAACCAGAAACTAGTAGATGTCGCTTGTGGGGAAGTCATTTCATCAAGGACGGGGATGTCCTATACCATATTTTTGTGTAGATGGCAGAGATCTCTACAACTCTTTCTTCTTGTGCATTCTAGAAGCATCATGTTCCTTCTTCTTCTTATTCTGCAGCACCCCACATTTGTCAACATGATGGCATCACGTGATGTGGATAGGGTGGACAGTTCAGATCTGCCCATCATTGGAAATAACCTATCCAAAGTGGACATAATTGAGAAACAATCCAAGGATCTTAAGAAACTCCAAGTAATCGAATAGAGGACAGAGAACCTGGATAAGCTGGATGGGATTACGAAGCATCTAAAGCTTCTATTGACTACGATCAGCGCATGCTATAGTACGAGTGCAGCAGCCGAGACTTCTGCTCGTGAGCAGACTTCTTCCACTTCCACACAAAAGAGTACCAGAGGGTCATCAATAGTTCAGCACATTTACTATGTGTAGACCCTAACTAGGTCCAGCAGCAGTCACACTAGATAATATTATACCATCATGAGATTCCATAAATTACTGAGCACCAGTCTCCATCTCGACCTCTCATTTGGGAGGTGAACGGTATTTGGTTCGACCAAGAGCACAACATGCCCCGTCCATAAGGGCAAGGTCAGTTTGTCTCCCAGCAGGTTTGATGTCTCGCCCAAAAAGTTTCAAGAAGGAGATAGCAGCAATACTAATACCAGCAGTTTCAGCCTCACTTTCAGTCTCCACCTCACTTCCAGAAAAGGAGACATGTCCATTAGTAGATGCATTTCGCATATTTCCCAAAGCACTACCATCAGCAGCACTCTGCATCGTATGGACATTATTCACACCCTCTTCCTCCTCATTATCAGCCACATTATGGATACCAACATCCTCTTCACTACCATTCTCAATGATAACCAGTCATTGAGCACCCCTAGGCACCTTCGATGAATACCGCACTTGATCAATTTGCACTGCTGATGAAGAACATGAATGATGTGACTTCGAGGATCGACGACCTGACCACCACAAAAACATTGATTCCTGCATAGATCGAAGCCAATCCCAACAATTTCCGATGCAAGGAGAAAGTAGTCCATGATCCATCCACCCCTGAGACAGGTATGGCCCTTGATTTTACATGTTTATCTGACGTCATTAATCTCAGGAGCGATAGGAGATTGCATCTACCTTCACAGCTTTGGGATTCGAAGAGCGAGCCACTGAGAGAGCTTCACCAACGACATCATTATCTTCTTCACCAGCAAAGCAGCAATCCAGTGTAGCAGCACCAGATTTTGGAGTTTCACCATCTTCATATCCACTACCACCACCTTCCTCGTCCAGAGAGAGATGCAGTTCGATGTTAGCACTGAATGAGTACACACCATCGCGGAATCTCCTTCTCCGTTAGTAGCTGCATCCCATCCTATTTTTATTTTATTTCTTCTACCCTTGTTTTGGATAACACTATGAGGAATGATTCTGGTTGTCAATTGTATATGAGGATTCTATTCTGAATAAGAGAAAAGAGCAGATGAATGTTTTTTCTGATTCTATGCCATTTCCTTCTACATTGGATAAAATAAAGAATATTCAAAAACTAAAAACAACCCTAATTCTAGAGATGTCACTTCTTAAGGCCATGGAGTACATACCTGCAGTGAAAAAGGGAATGAAAGAAGCATGTACTCAAAAGCGTCAACCCAAGAAGAACAGATGAAAGAAGACAGAGAAACACATCTTGAGCGTTGCCACAATACATGCCATTAGCAACCCACTGCCCAAAAAGAAAGATAAGGGAACACCTCGCAGACATTGACACATATTTGATCAAGAATTTCATCATACTCATCTCGGTAGCGGATCCTCCATTAATCTCATGCCATCCTTGCTACTCATTGAGTTTGTATGGAGGCCTCTTAAATCCATCAAAATGAACATTCAGTTTGCTCATAGATCAATTAAGAGGTCGAGAGGCCCATTAGAGGATGTTATTGTAACGGTGCAAGGAATGAGATTCCCAGTTGATTTTGTTTTCATGGATATGGAAAACTCTGCACAATTACTCCATACCCCAATCATACTAGGTCGGTCATTTTTTTGAACAGCTGAAGCGGTAGTTGGTTATGGTACTAGATAGACCATCTTTCACTCTCGTAGTGAAAAGGTGAAAATTGAGACGATCCCCGATCCTAGAGCATCTCTGCTACCAATAGCAACAGGTGAGAGATAAACAGTTACACCAAACCTTGAGGACTGTAATTTTCTTATTGGGTTTAAAGAGACAGATCTTTTTGATGATTTCATAGATACCTAGGATATCCTTGCTGAGAAGGAATCCTTGGTTAGCACGGTCAACATGAGTTCCCTTGTTGATCCTACTGAGTTGTTTGATGATGGGAAGTTTGAGCTGATTTTTTAGGACCGTTATGAGATTTCAGAGGTACATTATGATATTTCTTTGACACATCATTATGAGATTATTGATGAGATGCCTCCTACTGATATTTTTGAGTGTTTTGTTGTGGATTCTAACTGTTTGATGAGCCATTCCTTTCTGAGCAGAGATCATTTGTTGCAGATCTTTTTGAGATTTTACTTGCTGAGCCGATAGTAGCCATGGTGGATAGTTCGTAGAGTACAGATACCATCTACTAGTGCAGTTGTAGAAGTTGTCACATAGCCGATTCAGACCCCACCTAAGCTCAAGGCTTTACCATAAACGTTGAAGTATGCCTTCCTTGCAGGTCCCCCCTAAATGTTCCCGGTCATCCTCATCTCGCAGTTGATCGAAGAACAAGAATCTCGTGTTATAGAGGTTCTTGAGAGAAGTTGCAAGGCCATTGGATGGAATATTTACGATCTTCATGGGATTAGTCTAGCTTCTCGCATCATATCTACTTAGAGGATGACAGCGAACCCTCCCGTGAGTGTCAATGACGTCTCAATTCAAACCTCCAAGATGTTGTCATGAAAGAGATCAGGAAATGGTGTGATGCTGGATTTATTTATCCCATTTCAGATTCCAAGTAGGTCAGTCCTTTACATGTGGTCCTGAAGAAATCCGGGATTACTACTTGAAGAATGACCGTGGTGAAGAGATTTCAACCTATGTACCTACTTCATGTCATGTCTATGTAGATTAACAGTGCCTGAACGCAGCTACCAAGAGAGATCACTTTCCACTACCCTCTATTGTTCAGGTTATTGAGAGGTTGGTGGAGAAATGTGGTCTCGAAGCTAGAGACACCATAGAATTTGAAGCAGTTGTGGTCATTTCTTGGACATGTTAGATTTTATAGGCGATTCATTAAGGACTTCAACAAGATCACCAGACCTTTGACTGAGCTTCTTTGCACGGAGAGTGAGTTTGTTGTTGATGAGAAAGTCCTCTGTGCATTTCACCAGATGAAAGAAATGGTTACTAGTGCTACTGTCCTACAATCACTTGATTGGTCTCTCCCCTTTGAGATCGTGATGGATGCCTCAGATTATAAAGTTGGAGTTGTGTTAGGACAGAGAAGGGATGGGATATTGTTTGCCATACACTATGCTAGCAAGACTCTGGATGAGGCGCATCGTAATTACATAATCACAGAGAATGAGATGTTAGCAGTGGTATTTGCAATAGAGAAGTTCACATCGTAACTACTTAGATCACATGTAATTGTATACACGGAGTACACTGCCATACGATACCTACAGTCGAAGAAGGATGCCAAAATACACCTTATCAGATGGATCCTTCTTCTCGATGAGTTTCATTTGGAGATTACAGATAAACCTGAAGTAAAGAATGTTGTGGCAGATCACCTTTCATGTATTACATATGCAGAGACTCCTTAGAAGACTATTCTTCGCATATAAGAGAGCTTCCCTGATGATACCATTTTTTCTGTGGACTCACTCCAATGGTATGCCGATATTGTGAACTATCTTGTCTCCAAGAAAGTTCCACAAGATTGGTCGAAGCATAAGGTAGACAGATTCATGTCAGAGATACATTTTTACCAATGGGAGGATATGTACCTGTTTCGTGAGGTGTGGATTGTATCTGGAGAAGGTGCATTCCTCAGGAGGAATACACCAGTGTACTTGAGCACTGTCACAAATTAGAGTCTCATGGACTTCATTCAGGGAAGTGCATTACAACAAAGATTTTACTGAGCAGTCTATGGTGGACAATATTATTTAAGGATGCTATAGAATATGCTCAAGGTTGTACTGACTGTCAGAAGATGGGAGGAACCGTTGGTTCCAAAGATACCATGTCCATGAGATATATATAGATTTCAGATGTTTTTTATTCTTGGAGTATAGACTTCTTGAGCGCATTTCTTGTCAGTCAAGGATTTCACTACATCCTGCTTGTTGTGCATTAGTCGATGGGTTGGGGCTATCCCCACCCGAGCCACTGATAGTCATATGGTGTGTTCCTTTCTTAAGGACCATATTATTGTGTGGTTTAGGATTCCCGAGATACTCATTTCAGATGGGGGATCCGTTTCATTAATCGATAAGTCAAGAAGCTTGTGAAGGAGTATGCCATTGAGCATAGAGTTGAGTTTCCTTACCACCCACAGACTAATGTCACAGCTAAGATTTCAAATAGGGAGATAAAAACGATATTGCAAAAACATGTACGTCCAGATAGAAAGAATTGGTCCCAGATGCTTGACTCAGTTCTACGGCATTATCGGACGGTATACAAGTCTGCATTGGGTATGTCTCCCTACATATTGGTGTAAAGAAATCCTTGTCACCTTGATGAATCTCCATTTCATCACCTTTATTCTATCATTTTGGCCTTAAAACCCCTAGATAATGCATGTAAATAACCCTAGTTTGTACAAAATAGCATTCATCATTTGTTGTATTTATTGTGTACATAATGTGGTTCTTAATGTCAAAATTATAGAATAAAGAGAAGAAAAGAAAAAGAATAAAATATCGAAGATATTTTATGATCCTAATCCCCAAGACCAAGTCAAGAATTGAGTTGGTCGACAAGGAATAAAGTAGGAGGAGATAAGTACCGAATACACAATAATAATTTCATTCTTTTATTCATTTTTGACACCTATTTTATTCTTTATTATTTATACATCAAATGAAAAAACTTTGTACGTGAAAGTTGTAGATAATAATGTAAATGAAAATATAAAATTGACTTTGTACAAAAATAATGAAAAGTATACATTTTATACACAAAATAAAAAGTCAAAATCCCAACTTCACGTACCCATGTCTTCCAAATAAAAACTCAAAATATATCAAAATCATCTATAATTGTGTATAACTTTTCATAAGCTATTTTATGGAGGTGGTTTCATATTTTTTAGAGTTATGGTGTGAAAGTTAGGTTTTGGACCCTCATTGTACATGATACCAGATAAAATATTCATTATATTCATTCTTCATTATTTTTACAAATGCATATTTTTATAATTTTATAATTATTATATATAACTTATGTTTATATTAAAAAATTAAAACCTAAAAGAACACACAAAATAAATTAAGTATATGTAAAAACATAGGCAAAATACATATGATAGTACATGTATATAAATAAAAGTGAATCATATTCATTCATTCTTTATTCTTTTATATTTTATACTACTTTAAATATCATTTATATTCTATTAAAAATATAAATACAAAATAAAGTCCAATAAAATACATTAAAATAAAATAATGTATATAATACATAGATGAATTACCTATGAGTATACCTTTAATTATACATACCTATTTATTTAAGTGTACAAATAATATCACGAAAATATAGTAAAAATATATTTTTGTACATAAAAATAAGATATAAATATATAAAATAAAAGAATAAACTGGTAAAATAAACAAAAAAAACAAATAAAAATGAAATAGTCAAAATATAGATAAATATACTTATAAATAAACACTCAAAAATTAACTCATAATAAATGATGCAAAAAAAATAAAAATCATAATAAAATACTACATTAAATAATAAACATTTTTATTCTATATGCAAAAATTGATAAAATCATGTATTAATTTTAATTATTTGTTCTTTAAAAAACATGTTTTGTCCTGTACTGAGCCTACATGGACCAGTGGCAAGGTTCCCTCTGTTGACCTCCGGTGAGCTCTCCCCCCAATCCCCTGATTTGACGTATTCATGCCTTTTTCCTGCATGATCCATGACTCAATCGTGATCGATCCCTTCATGAAAAACCATCATTGATCATCATACATGCACGTCATCTCATTTAATCCAGTGTATATAGCTTCGATTCATTAATTTTGCCCGGTCAATAAGGATGCTTCGCCATGTGGTTAAATAAAACCTCCTCTCCTCCATTGATTCTTTGGTCATCCCCCAAGCCCATAGAGCCCCAGATCTCGGGAAAAGCGAGCACTCTTGTGACAGGATAGGATCCCCTGAGGTCTTGGAAGCTCAAGGAGGAGGAAGTTGCACCCAAGATATCGTTGCCGGCGATCTCTGCTCCGTGGCCCTCAGCCAGGTATGAGCTGCGCACTTTACTCTTTTTTAGGTGTAATTTAATTATTGTTTTTTAATGATGAAATTAGTTTAGTGTTTAAATGAGTTATTTACCCTAAATCACTCATTTCGTATATCACTGGAGCTCTGCTCCGATAAACGTTTTCCCATGTGTCCAATTGTCTTCCGACCATGCTTTCACCCTCACCTCATCACTTTTCGCCCTCTCGTCACCCCAGTCACTCCAGTTCCCCTAGATCCCTAGTGGATCTGGCGATCCACTCTCACTTCTCTGTCGTTCGCTGGAGATCATCGCCCATCGTCTTCCCTTCGCCTATATTCCCTTCTAACAATATGAGGTAGTTTTCCCTCATCCCTAGTTTCCTTTCCTGTAGGTCCCACGAGCCTTCATACACAGTTGGAGCCCCTTTGAGATTCGCCAAAGGCACCTGGAGCTCCACCTTGTCTCCGACCATTGGGAGAGCTCTATCGACCATCTGGACACTTTGATGCCACCAGTAGCTAGGGGGCCATCCGCCTCCTTTTTGCACTCAATTTCAACCTTCTAGGAAGCCGGGCGAAGGAGAGTAGCTCGATCGAAGCTCGGGAGAGGAGTGTTCTTGGCTTGTTCTTCCATCGAGTCTCTCTGTCATCTGATCAGGAGTTGTAGCACAGTTTGAACGACCGCCTTCTGATCTAGCCCAGTCTTGACCATCAGATCATGCTCCACGATCTGATTTCGACCAACATTGACAAACCGGTATCGACGCACAGGAACTCAAAGCGTGGCAAGTGGATGGCTCTACACTGTTGGATCTACGACTCGTTAGGGGTAAATTGCACACATTCCCTACCTTTTTTATATATACTTTTAATTCAGTATATAAAATATAATGTTTAGAATAAATTGGAAATTTTGCACATGACCCATGTACCTATTGTAATTTCATCTGGTTCCATTCCACGTCACCTCACGTGTTGTTCCACGTGAGGTGGCGAATTTGTATATCAAGCACTTGCATTTTTGTAATTGTAAAATAGTTAATAAAATTAATAAATGTTGTATTATGTTGCGATATTTGCATGGAAGCCCCTGGAATAAATTTTATTTACAAATATGCCCCTGCTAGGACATATAATTTTATATTTTTTTGTCTATTTATTAAAAATATCTAACATGCTCCTAGAAATACGCAAAAATAGGAATAGATGACTTATACATGTACATTCACGCCCGTATTTTTATTCGTATTTTTGAGCATTTAGTCTATTTATTAAAAATCGCAAGGAACCTATTTTGTTCTTTCTAGCTTAGAAAATACCAAAAAACATAAAAAGTGTCTAAAAATTCCAAAATATATATATAGTATATTTTGTCATATTTTAATTACATATAAAAATTCACTAAAAATGGAAAAATAAAAAGCTTAAAAAATAAAAAACCCCAAAATCCCTTTTAAAAATACAAAAAATCATTAAAAAAATACAAAAATATGTTTTTCTGTCTTATAATTATCTATATAAATATTTATATAGTAAAATTGATTTGGGTTATTTTGGAGATTATTTATTTTTTAATATTCAAATAAATTTTAGCCTATTTATTTAATTACTTACTTGGGATATTTTTTGGAATTTAAAAATACATAAAAAATTAAAAAAATTACAAGAAAATTACAAAAACAATAGAAGAATATATAAAACATAAAAGCTAATTTTATATTGAATTTTATTGATACATATTAGTATTTATAAATATATTATTCTAAATGTATATATATATACCCTTATGTATTATATATTTGTATTTAAAGGAAAAAGAAATAGAAAAATCTAAAAATATAAAAAGGAAATATAATATTATAATATTATAAATAAAATACGAAAATATAAAACAAAAATAAAACAAAAAAAATCTAAAATCTAAAATTCGACAAAAACAATAAAAATGGCAAGAGATAAAAAGATAAATTTTTTGTGTGCATTCATTCGCACCCTTTCTACCATTTGCTTCCTGAGTTCAACCTCTACACATACTTACACACTATACACATTGTTGTAGAGTTATAATACATTTTAACTCCGTAATTTTGATATTCATTGATTCATACATATTGTGGTTAATTGTTGATTGAAGATTGGGTTTCGTATGAGGTCGCCTTGACGATTGTCCGTTCGCCTTGTCGATAGACAGGACCTCGGTGAATTCCAATTAATCAAATGGCACCATTGCTGTGGAGCTACACCTCATAGATTGGGATTCTTTTATTTTGTCATATTGCTCTTGTTCATTATTTATTTCTTGTATTTATTTATTCATGTTGCATATTAATTTTTCATAATTATTTAATATTGATTGTGATTGTTCTAAACATTCTCTTTGTTTGACTTTGTTGCGAGGGATTGCCATACGAGGGAGGACCTCGTAGGAGGACCAGTGCACCCGAGCAAGGCAGAGCCAGCCTTCAGACTATGCTGGCAGGAGAGAGCAGCAAGGGAAAATAAGAAGAGTTTTGAAGACGAACTCTTTTCTTTATTATTTTATTTTGCATTATTATTTATAATTCATGTGTGTGAGAGTAACATTTATATGTGATAATTTGGACTCTCACAGGTACATCGACGTCGCGAGGTCCATTGCCCGAGGGATTGTACCCTTAGGGGCCTCGCCTGCTTTTTCGTGTTTTTATCGCTTTATTTTTTTTATTTTTGTTTTCTTTATTTTGTGTGAATGAGCCCAAGTTTAGGAATTGTTTGATTGATAAATTAAGGTCCAAAGCCCTAATAAATTTGCATGTACCTATAGCTTCGCTTCTAGACTTAGTCAAATTTTAAATTTCTCTTTATTTGGATTTAAGATCGAGCACCGAGAGAAGTGCTATACAGTGCTTGCAAGATCCGTTGTGGCGAACACCGATGCACTTCAGAGACCAGACTTTTGGAGCTCATATCTAGATATTTAGCATATGGTTCTTCACGATAGTAATAATTTCTTTACCTAGGGCGATTTCATCGGATTGCATTTGCATGTAATGTAGGTTTCAATTCTGTTATGCATCCCACATGATGAGAGCTGGGAAGCACTGTAAGTCTTCTGACTTTGCATGCATCATCGATTTCTGACTTGCACGGCTTTTCCGACCTCCTCCCTCTAATTTTGCTCACTTAGGATGCTAAATGGAATTGAAAACATCGTTAGGCACGTGCATTGAAAAAATAAACAAAAAAAGTGATAACATACATAAAATTGGGACTGCCGACTCTATTATACTTTAAAATAAAATGTAATGGATTCATTGCTTCAGGGAGAGCAACCCCCTCATTGTTTGTGTAGTTTATTCCTACGTACACGCTAAGGATTAGCGCCCAAATCCCAAGCCGTTATTCGATGTTTAAAACTTCTTGAAAATCACCTAACTCTAAAAATGAAAAGATAAAAGACCAATATCCCGGTCTTCATTATGTTAAGTTAGCGAATTGGGGGTCTGTTGTGTTCATTGATTGTGCCTTAAGTCCATCTGCATTTTCATCTCTCTTTGAGTCTATGATCCCATTTGTGTGAGTCATAATTTTTTATTATTGAGTCTCTGTATCTCTCTTATGTATCTATTTCCTCACTTGCATGTGAGTCGTGATATTGGGTCTTGAGCTTCATCGTCTTCGTCGGATTTTGTGGCTTTTCTCCTTGCCCATGTCACCCATATCTGGTCCGGTTCAAGGGGACCCTCTCCTTGATCCACATTTTTGTATATGTCCACGTTCATCTCGCCCACCCTCCTCGTTCTCTTTGTATTACCCCTTCTTCTACTTGGGAGCGTTGTGCTTGTAGATAGAGCACGCATCAGGGTTTATGACTTACAGTGATTATTTGAGTAAGCAGGGCACATTTTGAGGATGTTGAGAGTGGCATGTTAATTTTGATGGATATAACTTCAGAGCTGTGCATAGAGCGTATTGAGGATTTTTGAAATTTGAACGATTAACAGGTGTGATTCTTATCTGAGGAATTCTGATCCATCCTAGATCTCCTGATTCTTTCATTCACCTTTAGCACTTAGAGGAGTTCTGATTACATCTTGATCCATCTCAGCGGGTTTGACTGACTTGAGGGATCGTACTGTGATTGACCTGGCTTTCTCATCCCTCACATGATCTTATGCCCTCCTGAGGATTGATTGATTGATGAATTTGAAGACCTAGGATTTGATGTCAGCATTCCCATGACTCGATTGATTTAGTTTGCATTACTCCCCAAGGACTATCTGTAGGAGGATCCAATACGGTGGCATCACAAGTAGCTCGGTTCACTCACTGCTTGTGATGCCACCATATTGGAGCACGGAACCGAGTCGTCGGATGTATGTATTGGCCTCCCTCTCAGATTGTGTGCCTGATCTATCGGTGCACGAGGCCAATTTTATGGACTCCTTCGAGTCTACACACCTTGACAGTCCTCGCAGGGATGAGTCTCACGTCTATTGACTATTCCACTGCCTAGTTCATGAAGCTCTCCGAGGGTTATCTACGAGAGACTATGACATTTGTAGGATCCTTCGGTCTCTTCTGTTGGTAGCCAATCTGTCGTCTACCGAGACCAATCTTTCAGACTCCTCTAAGTATTCCCACCTTGATTACCCTCGCAAGGACAGGATCTGTTCTGACTATTATTTGCTTAGTTTTCTTCAATCCCCGAGGACTATCTGTAGAAGGATGCAACAAATTCTTTATGCCCAGCTCCTCTTGTAGATTGTGCCTCTTCTATGTTGGAGCATGGAACCGGGTCATCTGATATATATACTATCGGTCTCACTGCCTTGATGTATATACGATCTTTCAAATGGGACTGATTTTTCCATACTCCTTTGAGTCTGCTCCACTTAACAGTCCTTGAAAGGGTGAGCCATCTCTCTCTGATTATTCTCTACTTAGTTGGCAGCATGTTCCTTGAGGGTTATCTGCGGGACGCTGCCTCATTTTCTCGCTCTATCGGTCTCTTCTGCTGGTAGCTGATCTTTTACCTACCGAGACAATTTCTGTTGATCCGTCTGATGGATCTGACACATTTGAGTCCTCGCACCTTGATGGCCCTCGCAAGGGTGAGCCTTGTCTGATTATTCATTGACTAGTATGTACCCTCCCCAAGGGTAATCTACGGGAGGATACATCATTCTCTTGGTACTCACCTTCACTCCCGGTGTCTCCAATCAGGTGGAGCATGAAGCTGAGTCTCCAGATATGTGTACTCAGTCTCCTATCTGGTTGTGTCTCCTCTCTGTTGAAGCATGGAGCTGAGTATCTTTATTATTCTGAGATATTTGACTGATCTGAGGCTGCTCACCTTGAGGACCCTCGTAGGGTTAAGCCATGTTTTCAGGTATTCTCCGTGTCCCTTTGACTTTTTTGATCTTATGACCACCAGATATCTTGTCATTGCATTGAGAGTTCCTTTTTATTCACCTTTTCTATCTTCCTGAGACCTTGATTGACCTAGAGGATTGTGTGTTGCTCACTCTTCCTCCATGTCTTATGGTATCGGCTCTGATCTATCATCCTTCCCTATGAGCCGATGATCTACTTCAAGCTACTAGTCACTGGTTTCATTCTCTATATGTTTTCTCGGTAGCTGATACCCACTTGATTGTATACCTGGGTGTCTTTTCACTTTCTGACTACGTCACTGTTCTCCCTGGGAGACGATGACAAGAGTAAGATATTCACTTATTAGACATCGTCCCGTACTTCACCATTCTTTACTTGTTGTATATATTTGTTTGTTTTACATTCCTTCTTTCTCTCGTATGTCGTGTGTACCCTAGATCTTTCACTATATATTTGTATCAAGACTAAGGACATACCTTGTCCTCGGTATAGGGGGGTACACACTATGTTGTTCTTTGTCTGTTTTGTTTCATCACTCTTGTCGTTGCTTATACTTAGGGATCTTTACCCTAAGTATGGGGGGTGATGCGTACATTCTCTACAATCTTTTCATCTTTCCTCATTTATCTTTTCTTCTTTTCGTTTTCATTTTTCTTTTTCTACCAGAGAGGTGTCACCCCTTTTTGTCAGTCTTCTATACTTAAGACGTATTTTATCCTAAGTATAGGGGGGTGAAGGATATGGAATAATCCTCAAGCGCATCATGGAAGCATGAGCGTCGTATCGAATACGACGAAGAACGACTAGTCGTACTAGTTGTTCGGTGCAGCGGAATTTAAAAAATTTCATGCGATGAAACCACATGATCCAAGAACGATTCTCTGATCATTTCATCTATAACCACAACAAGTATAAAAGAATACCTCTTGAAGCGTGGTTGATCGAGTCTCTACGAAAAGAGACCTCCTGTCTCAAGTACGATCGTCGGAGAAGAAGCTTGCGAGCGCGGGGATGAGTCGTGTTGTCCTCGCAATCCAACGAGTTGATCCAAGCACAGTGAAATCCTGATCTCGTCGTACGAGATTGAACGTCTCCTTCATGAGCGCAGCACTCTAAGAAGATGGAGAATCTAAGAACGTCGAAGCAGCGGTGTGGTGGCGTAGGCGACGACGATGACCTCCCCTAGGGTTTGGTGGACGGCCACCAAGTAGAGGGAGAGAGGGTTAGCGTGTGGGGGAAAAGAGAGAGAGAGAGAGAGAGAGAGATGTGCTTCCAAAAGCATGTACAAGAGAGCATGGTATGCCTCTCTGTTTATAGGGTTTTAGGATCCATGGATCTCAATCCATGGGACATATAAAATCAATGGATGAGATTGATTTATGTCAATCCAATGGTCAAGATTGTTGTTGGTAAAAGCCAACAACTTATGATTTAATTTAGATCAAATATATTTGACAAATCAAATATACATCAATCCTAAAAATTAAATCAATCAAATAAGGAAGCAATGACATGGAGATTACATCTCCCATGTCAACATGGTGGACGGCCACCAATTCCATATAGGACTTGGTAGCCGTCCACATGTTACCATGTGGAGGCAGTCTCATGAGATTGCATATCTCCATGTAATTCTCCTTTATTTAATCCCAACAACTTTTGTTGTGATTTATTCTCCAAAAATAATTCATAATTAATTTTGAGAATATTGTAATCTTGCCATTGGAAAATTGTGAATCATATTCACAGCCCAAAACAAAATATAATTTACATTTTCAATTAATTAAACAATGTGTATCCAATACACATTAATAATTAATTAACAATATAAATTATAATTAGTTCTCTAATACATTATAAATCACATTTATAATATATTTTGAATAATTGGATATTACTATCCACATTATTCTTATCCACAATTATTTAATCACATTTAATTATATTGGATAATTTCCACACACATCAAGATAATTAAATCATAATTAATTATCAATTTCTTAATGCTTAGATCTTATAGAATTATTCTTGAACCCTTTCAAGAATAATGCTATTTCTCCTCAGATACTTGGAGATAAGGACAGGGCGATTGTATTGTTTCACGTATAGTGACTTGGATATTGAGATCACATTGAAAATCCATATCCCATGGACCACTCATAGATGCTTGATTAAATCAAGACCGCAAACATAATCTTCTCATTTCATCTGAATCTTATTCATATCAATGTCCAATACACGGGCTAAGATTAGGTTAATTCTCTACTAAGAGGAGTCACAAAAATCCAGACCTGTTTCATCACTCCCTCGGAATGGAAGCGTCATGGTTATACAATCGTTTATGATCAAATCACCCTCAAGTATTCCTAACAACAGTACATCCTGCATACTGGAAGACCTATCATCATCCTGAAGATATAGATCACTTTTACACTATCATCTTCAGGGTTTGATCAACAAGTTTCTCAACCTTGGTCCTTGGGATTTGGTACAGATTATATGCTTTCACAAAACATATATCTTACCTTCAAATTCATGTCATGCTTCCAAAGCATGACGACCATGCATGGAATTTGATCAGTCCCAATACCTCATGAGTGAGCTCATGTCTCCCGGTTCACATGAACCTATATGATCCCTTTGAGATATCATATTACTCATATGTCCTTATATGCACACCAGCTCGCCGGTGTATAGACCTTGGTTAGGTCATCAACCTATTGGTCTGCCAAATGTACATACTCAGACATATAGCAATGCATCTGTCTCTGGACAGAGGATGTTTGCCTATGATGTGACAATATTCATCATAGGACTTGGGTTATCTCGATCTCGTTAAGTCAACCCATTGACTCAACTAATCGGATACCTTCGAATCACTATTCCCATGCAGAGGACCTGCATCAAGAGGTCGATCAGATATCAGCCTAATGAGAAAGGATTGCCATCTCCTACTCAGGCAGGAGATAATCACTTGACAATGATTTAATGATGCCTGATGAGTCCTCTATCTAACTCCTTAGATATTCATCTAAGCATCAGCCTCTACGATTAATCAATGAATCAACAACTATATGATTATCATGTTGGCCATGGTACATAACCCTTATTGTATAAAGGGACCTTATAGTGCATTCATTCAATCAATTTAAGAAAGGGAGTGAAACATAATCAATAACTTTTATTGATTAATCATGTATTACAATAACATTTATTGTAGGAATGGTTTTCCTCGGGGTCACATTGCTAACAATCTCCCACTAGCCCACAGAACCATTCAGGAACAATCCTTAAACCCATACTCATTACATGCTGGTCGAAAACCTTCTGTGTCAGTGGTTTGGTAAGAGGATCAACAACGTTGTCGGTAGAGGCCACCTTAGTGATGATGATGTCACCACGCTTTTGAATCTTCCAAATGATGTGGTATTTGCTTTCCACGTGCTTGCTCTCCTGATGCCATCTGGGTTCCTTCGCCTAGGCAATGGCTCCCTTGTTATCAAAGAGTAGCGGGATGGGAATATCAGAGGAAACTACGTCAAGCTCCAGGATGAGCTTGCGCAACCACACCGCCTCCTTTGCAGCATCCGATGTAGCAATGTACTCGGCTTTTGTTGTTGAATCTGTTGTAGTGTCATGCTTCTTGCTTCTCCAGCTCACAGCACCACCATTCAATAGGAATACAAACCCTGATGTCAACTTTCGATCATCAATATCCGATTAGAAGTCAGAATCTATATATCCCAAGACTTGGAGATCACCTTCTCCATAGACCAAGATGTAATCTTGCGTCCGTCTTTGATATTTGAATATGTTCTTTACTGCATTCCAATGTTGTTCTCCATAGCAGTATTGGTAACGAATTACCACTCCCACTGCATGGCATATATCTGGCCTTGTACACATCATAGCATACATTACGCTTCCTACGACTGATGCATAAGGGCATCCAGCCATGGCTTTCTTTTCCTCAACAGTTTGAGTAGCCATTCCTTTAGACAGGTGGATACCATGTCTTAAGGGTAGGAATCCTTTCTTGGAACTATCCATACAAAATCGTTCAAGAATCATCTTAATGTATCCATGTTGTGACAATCCCAATATCCTCTTTTCTCGGTTTCTGAACAACTTCAGATCGAAGATGTAAGAGGCTTCTCCAAGATCTTTCATCTCAAAGGTATGGGATAGCCAAATCTTCACACTAGTCATCATCAATGTATCATTCCCAATGATAAGGATGTCATCTACGTAAAGAACGGCGCTCCCACTAAGCTTCTTGTACAAACAAGGTTCATCAGGATTCTGAACAAAATCATAACTCTTTATGGTTTCATCAAATCTGATGTTCCAGCTACGAGAAGCTTGCTTGAGCCCATAGATGGATTTCTTCAGCTTGCATACTTTGCCATCCTCAGTTATGAAGCCCTGGGGCTGCTCCATATAGATATCCTCCTCGAGGTATCCATTTAGGAAAGCCATCTTGACGTCCATCTGCCAGATATCGTAGTCAAGATATGCAGCTATAGCTAGCATTGTCCGGATGGATTTAAGTATAGCCACAGGAGAGAATGTCTCATCGTAGTCGTTGCCTTCTCTCTGTGTGTAGCCCTTGGCTACATGTCGTGCCTTAAAAGTCTCTACTTTCCCATCAGGTCCCCTCTTTCTCTTGAAGATCCATTTGCACCTAATGGGTTTTACCACTTTAGGTGCTGGGGTCCATACACCATTCTTATGCATGGAGTCAATTTCTAACTTCATTGCTAGCATCCATCTATCCATGTCATGATCTGCGAGTGCTTCATCAAATGAAGTAGGATCATTGTCAGTCTCACTTAACACATGGAATCCATACCTTTCAGGTGGTGCGACCACCCTCGAACTCTTTCGAAGAGGTATGGGTGTTTCATCTTTATTTACTTCTTCAGTTTCTGGTCTAGGAAGCTCAGAATCCTCAAGGGATTCTATGAGTTCCTCTACTTCACTTTTGTCTTGACCTTTAAGGAAATCATCCTCCATAAATTTCACATCTCTAGAGACAAAAAACTTTTGGGTCTCAGGATCATAGAGTTGGTATCCAATACCATCTCTAACATACCCAATGAAGTAACACTCACGAGTGCGAGATTCCAGCTTACTTGCATCCGTGTTCTTTGCATAAACCAAGCAACCCCAAACCCTCAAGTGATTAACACTAGGTTTGGTTCCATACCAGAGCTCATGAGGAGTCTTAGGTATAGATTTTCTAGGAATCTTATTCAGGATATATATTGTAGTCTCTACTGCATATCCCCGGAAACTAAGTGGTAAATGTGCTTTGCTCATCATTAAACGGACCATATCCATGATGGTCCTGTTGCGTCTTTTAGCAACACCATTAAGTTGGGGAGTTCCAGGAGTAGTGAGATTGGAGAGTATTCCATTCTCTTTAAGGTATTCATTGAATTCATCTGAGAGGTACTCGCCACCTCGATTAGATCGAATTCGTTTAATCTTCCTATCGGGTTGGTTCTCAACCAAAGCCTTGAATTCTTTGAACTTTTCAAAGGTTTCAGATTTATGACATAATAGGAAGACAAACCCGTATCGTGAATGGTCATCAATAAATATCAAATAATATCGATATCCATTTCGAGTAGCTGTACTGAAGGGACCACATACATCTGTATGTATTAGGTCAATAATACCTTCGCATCTTGTAACCTTGTTACGGAAAGGCATCCTAGTCATTTTACCTCGAATGCAATGTTCATAGGTAGGTTAAGATTGAACCTGTAGAAAATCCAAAGGTCCATCCTTTATCAATTTATTGATCCTATCAACAGATAAATGACCAAGCCTTTGATGCCAAATCATATTTGAATGATTTTTATTCTCCCTGGATCTTTTAGAGTTTTTATTAGTGGTTGTAACATTCATGACATGCTCATTAATGCACAATTCATAGAGTCCACCAGAAGTCAAAATACCATCTGTAATATATTTATCATAATGATTTATGACTAATTTATTACAGAAAAGGAATGAATATCCACTTCTAACTAGCTCATATACATATATCAAATTCCTCTTGTCTTCGTGTACATAAAGACACCCTTTAAGTACTAGGGATAATGATAGCCGACAAGTCCCGACGGCGACTGCTGCAACACTTGCATCAGATCCCATCTGGATGACTATCTCCCCTTCCTCAAGTTTTCTAGTTTCCTGAAACAAATGCAACAAATGGCATACACGAACAAAAGCACCAGAATCAACAACCCAACTTCCTTCTCGTCCAATGAGAAAACTGATTTCAATGATAAAAGTAGATTTCATACCTGTTGGGTCTTTACCTTTATTGACCAACTTCAGGTAATACGGACAATTACGCCTCCAGTGCCCCAGCTTCTTGCAGTGGTGACAGATGTCGGTTTTCATCGACGTCATTAGAGTGGATGCATTGGAAGATGAGCCAACATCTTGTCCCTTCTTCTTTCTATTTTGGGCCTGGTCCTTCCGAGAACCTTGCTTCCGACTGCGCTTCCCTCTGACCTGTGCAACCATTGCACTGCCAGCGGGACCATCTTTCTTCATTACGTCTTCTGCAGACTTTAATGCAGCAAGAAGCCCATCATTTGTCAATTCCAGCTTGTTCATGTGGAATGAAAACACAAAGTTATTGAAAGACTTGGGCAACGACAGTAGAATGAAATCAGATTGCATGTCTGCATCCATGGTTGCCCCAAGAGTCTCCAGCTCCGACAAGTACCCAAACATTTTCAGTACATGTTCACGGACCAAAGTTCCTTCCTGCATCTTCCAACGAACGGGTTCTTTCATAATGTTGTATCGCTGGGTGCGGTTAATGTCACCAAACATATCATTCAGATTCTGCATTATCTCCTGGCAAGTACTCATCTCCACATGTTGTTTCTGAAGAACATTGGAGAGAGAACCCAAGATATAGCATCCAGCCAAGACATGATCTTCATCATACTTGTCATTTTATGCTTTTTCTTCCTTTGATTTAGGGTTTTCATGCTTCTCTTCTGAGAGCACATAACTTATGCGCTCAGCCGAGAGTACAAGCTCCAAATTACGGATCCAATCTGAGTAATTCGGTCCGATCAACTGGTTGACCTCTAGAATCCTGCTTAGTGGGTTCATGGAATTCATTTTCTGAAATTAATTATGCATTATATTAGAACATATAATCATACATTCAACTTATGATATTTGATTAAGGCATTTTAAATCAAATTAGTCTTGCTCTGTCGACTATGAAAGTTTATTCCCTTAATCACTTTCAAAGTAAGATATATACTTACCGCTATATCTCAAGCAAGATCTGGGATCTCCTCTTTATCTTTGTCATATCCCAAAAATATGAGAACCTATGACTCCAATAAAGAGAAGCAGGAATAGATTCCGCCTTGCAAGTCCAACTTGCATTTCCCAATTCGGTCTTTAATACCCAGGCCCACCACCACTAAGGTGATGTTGACCCGTCATTAATTGAGCCAACCGTCAACAGGAATACAACTCGTTATGCGCAATCCAATATCGCCCCAATAATATGAGGACCCGATATTGGGGCCAGTACGCATACGTCCTTACTCTTTCGAGAAGCGACGAGTCCGATCCAAATAGATCATATGCATGAACTGTCACTTCGGACATGCGTCTCCTACATATAATATCTGGCGACGAAACCCTTCGCCTTGACGGGAGACCATGGATGCCACTTGTGTGATCCTCCATTTCATATTCAAATTTTAATTAATTATTATGAATCATATTCATGTAATTAATTCTTCCAAGGGAATCAACAACTCTATTCATAATAGAGTGTTTTAGTTGGACATAATTAATTCATTCATATTAAATTAATTATCAATCCAATTCAATCAACAAGCTTGATTGTTTTACTTGAATATATATATATATATGGCAATATTCTCAAAGTGCATATTAATTCGAATTTTAATAATTAGAAAATACATCTTGATTTCTTTGGCATTATCAAGTCCCTACCCGCTGTCATGGCCAGTACCGACGAGAGTGGGACGGACCACATACGATGCAACCCGCTACCCCAGCGATCTCCGATTAGACACCATATCCGCCTCGGGAAAGGATAATGCCAAATAGACCAATTTTTACTTGAGATGATCATTGGTTCTTCAAACAAAATTATACCATATAGTAATAATCAAAACATTTTTTATTATAAGGAAATTTGCTAGACAAATTCCCAATCCTATTCAAGCAAGGAGTTTGATGATTATGTTTCCAATTATGATCTAGATCAAATTTAATCAATTTATTGGTTGAGGCCAAGTCAATTAAGGAAATAATCATCTTCCAATATTTCTCAAATATTTTCCATAATTTTTTCATGAAACTAACAATTAATTTCACTAATTGACAATCACATGGTTCTTGATTAGTACTGTAATTTCAGCAGTGACCCCTACTTAATAAAATTAACATATCTCAATCAATATAAATCCAAATTAGACAAAACCAATTTTCAAAGATTGCCAATTTGATTTAGGACAGAACCTAAGTGATACTTCACGCATTTCTACGCAGATCATATCAGTAATTAATTCATTAATCATGTTATGATTTGCAGTTCCCGCAACAATGCATACATGTTCATTAAAACAACCATATCTTGAACAAACAGAATCCAAATTACGTAAACTCAGATCCTATGATTTCCTTATTTAATGGGAACAAAATCCAAGTGATTAACTCGTGTTTAAACAGTTTAAACATGGCCTAATTTGTTCACTAAATAGAAGTGCAAAAACAAATGCGACAAAAACTTTCACGGCCTCCACGAACCCAAGTCATCCTAGGATTACGGATCATATCCAAAACCTTCGACCTAAAGTTCTGACACCACTTGAAGGATATGGAATAATACTCAAGAGCATCACGGAAGCGTGAGCGTCGTAGAGTACGACGAAGAACGACTAGTCGTACTTGTTGTTCGGTGCAGCGGAATTTAAAAAATTTCATGCGATGAAACCACATGATCCAAGAACGATTCTCGGATCGTTTCATCTATAACCACAACAAGTATAAAGGAATAACTCTTGAAACGTGGTTGATCGAGTCTCTACGAAAAGAGACCTCCTATCTCAAGTACGATCGTCGGAGAAGAAGCTTGCGAGCGCGGGGATGAGTGATGTTTCACAATCCAACGAGTTGATCCAAGCACGGTGAACTCCTGATCTCGTCGTATGAGATTGAACGTATCCTTCGTGAGCACAACACTCCAAGAAGTTGGAGAACCGAAGAACGTCGAAGTAGCGACGCGGTGGCATTGGAGACAATGATGACCTCCCCTAGGATATAGTGGATGGCCACCAAGTAGAGGGAGAGAGGGTTGGCGTGTGGTGAGAAAAGAGAGAGAGAGAGAGAGAGGAGAGAGAGAGATGTGCTTCCAAAAGCATGTACAAGAGAGCATGGTAAGCCTCTCTATGTATAGGGTTTTAGGATCCATGGATCTCAATCCTTGGGACATATAAAACCAATGGATGAGATTGATTTATGTCAATCCAACCGCTAAGATTGTTGTTGGTAAAAGCCAACAACTTATGATTTAATTTAGATAAAATATATTTGAAAAATCAAATATACATCAATCCTAAAAATTAAATCAATTAAATAAGGAAGCGATGACATGGAGATTACATCTCCCATGTCAACATGGTGGACGGCCACCAATTCCATATAGGATTTGGTAGCCGTTCACATGTTACAATGTGGAGGCAATCTCATGAGATTTCATGAGATTGCATATCTCCATGTATTTCTCCTTTATTTAATCCCAACAACTTTTGTTATGATTTATTCTCCAAAAATAATTCATAAATAATTTTGAGAATATTGCAATCTTGCCATTGACAAATTGTGAATCATATTCACAACCCAAAACAAAATATAATTTACATTTTCAATTAATTAAACAATGTGTATCCAATACACATTAATAATTAATTAACAAATATAAATTATAATTAGCTATCTCTAATACATTATAAATCACATTTATAATATATTATGAATAATTGGATATTACTATCTACATTATTCTTATCCACAATAATTAAATCACATTTAATTATATTGGATAATTTTCACACACATAAAGATAATTAAATCACATTTAATTATCAATTTCTTAATGCTTAGATCTTATGGAATTATTCTTGAACCCTTTCAAGAATAATTCTATTTCTCCCTAGATAATTGGAGATAAGGACAGGGCGATTGTATTGTTCCACGTTTAGTGACTTGAATATTGAGATCGCATCTCAAATCCTGATCCCATGGACCTCTTATAGATGCTTGATTAAATCAAGATCGTAAACCTAAAATTTGCATCTGAATCTTATTCGGATCAAAGTTCAATACATGGACTAAGATTAGGTCACTTCTCTACTGAGAGGAGTCACTAAAATCCAGACATGTTTCATAATTCCCTCGGAATGGAAGCGTCATGGTTATACAATCGTTTATGATCAAATCACCCTCAGGTATTCCTAACACCTGTACATCCTGCATACTGGAAGACCTATGATCATCCTGAAGATATAGATCACTTTTACACTGTCATCTTCAGGGTTTGATCAACAAGTTTCTCAATCTTGGTCCTTGGGATTAGGTACAGATCATATGATTTCACAAAGCATATATCTTACCTTCAAATTCATGTCATGCTTCCAAAGTATGACGACCACGCATGAAATTTGATCAGTCCCAATACCTCATGAGTGAGCTCATGTCTCCCGGTTCACAAGTGAACCTGTATGATCCCTTTGAGAGATCGTATTACTCATATGTCCTTACATGCACACCAGCTCGTCGGTGTATAGACCTTGGTTAGGTCATCAACCTATTAGTCTGCCAAATGTACATACTCAGACATATAGCAATACATCTGTCTCTGGTCAGAGGATGTTTGCCTATGATGTGACAGTATTCATCATAGGACTTTGGTTATCTCGATCTCGTTAAGTCAACCCATTGACTCAACTAATCTGATACCTTCGAATCACTGTTTCCATGCAGAGGACCTGCATCATGAGGTCAATCAGATATCAGCCTAATGAGAAAGGATTTTCATCTCCTACTCAGGCTGGAGATCATCACTTGACAATCAGTTGATGATGCTCGATGAGTCCTCTATCTAACTCCTTAGATATTCATCCAAGCATCAGCCTCTACGATTAATCAATGAATCAACAGTTGTATGATTATCAAGTTGGCCATGGTACATAACCCTTATTGTACAGAGGGACGTTATAATGCATTCATTCAATCAATTTCAGAAAGGGAGTGAAACATAATCAATAACTTTTATTGATAAATCATTTATTACAATAACATTTATTGTAGGAATGGTTCACCTCGGGCTCACATTGCTGATAGGGGGTGTACCCCAAATTCTTTCATTCTTTGATCCCCTCCGCTGGCTCCTCACTTGTTGATTTGCTCTGCTATACTTAGGGATATCTCTCCCTAAGTATAGGGGGAGACAGACCGAGCTATGATCTATTTATTCCCACCCTTGACCCTCCATGCTTGGTGCACAGTCTGCGATACTTAGGATTATTTGATCCTAAGTATAGGGGACGGTCACCTTCTAATTCATTTATCTCTTCATTTCATTCACCGTTGTCGTATAGGCTTTTCTATACTCAGTACGAGTTATGTCTTCTCTTTTCCTTTTTCGATCTATGAGGACATAGCTCAAGCTATGTATAGGGGGTCGTAAATACTCTATATATATGGTAGCCATAACTCGTACGTTCATATATTTAATAATAATTATGGCTAATATACTACATATACACATAGGTAAATCATTAAATCAATTAATAACAAATGTAGTTTCATTCCTCAAATTCTTTTTGTATATATTGATTAATAAATCTGGTAAAAAATACTTTTACAAAATGATTTGAAAAATGGTTTGACCCGTTTGGAAAACTTTTCGTAAAATATTTTCAACCTTTGTAAATTATTTTGATTTGAAAAAAAAATCTCTGTGTGAAAAAAAAAACTTCTTTGAAAACCTATTTGCAAAGGATTTTGAAAATGGTTGTCAAAATATTTTTAAAAATCTATATATACTGTTTGAAAAATCTTTGCAAAATAGATTTCAGATGTTTGTAAATATTTGCAAAGATTATTTTGTACTATAGTTTTCAAAATTGTTTGCAAATAAATTTGAGGAATAAATGCATCATTAAGAATAAACATAAATATATATATATATATATATATATATTTATATACAAAAAAAATATTTACCGATTGTATATATGTATACCTATAAAAATAAAATAACATTTTTAAACTTGTAAATTCTTTAAATTCCCAATCCTTGTAAATAAATAAAAGGCAGCACGCCCATGTAAATAGTTGTACATATTTTCTTCTTGTGCCAATTTTTTTTCAAAAAATCTTTGGAAAAATTACATCATTTTTTCTGCATTGTACATAGTAGTTGCATAGCATTCACAATTATTCAGTATTGAGCTTGATATTTAAACTAGCCCAAATAAAGTCGAAGATTAGAGCTTGGTTGGACCTTACTATACCTAACTGCACTAGAACCTTTTGGGAACTAGACTTAAGGTACTTCAGGTCTATTAAGACTTAATTCTTTGGGACTCAAGGCAGGGTTCAAGTCACCTCAACTGACTAACTAGATTTTTTTGAGACAGACGCATGACTCTTGTCGGTTGTGAACTAACTTGCACACTTGCACCTTTTACTTGGCTCAACTTAGTTAGAGTGATGAGGGGAATGGATTTTCCGGTTTGAGAGCACACGAATGGAAACATTCGTCCTCGTTTAGGGAGGGAAGTGTACCCCAACCCTATCCAGTAGCCATGAGGTCTAAAGACAGGAGAGTGTGGGTTGCAATAATGCTTCAAAAGAGAAATAGTCTTCGGGTTCAAGAGGAAAAACACCTTATGTAAATGCTGCTATAAATAGTATGTTGAAAAAAAACTCCAAAAAAGTGGACAAGCCTGATTGAAAATAAAATGCATGCTGGAGTAAGTATATATGTTGTATAGAAAATAAGCAAGCTTGAGCATCAAAGTTATACCATGTAAGCCTACAGCTAGATGACTTGACTACACTGGTCATGCATCCCAAGATAGGTAGCTACACTGGCTACCATCCATTCTTCTCCTCACCCCCTCCTCTTGAGTCGGATGCCACCTGAACTTAGAAGGGAATACCCCGCTCCTCAAGGGAAGAGTTGCTAGATTGGGGAATCATTGGGTTGTCATTCTGGAGAAGTCAGTTCTCTTGTCATTTCAGTTGGGGAGAGCCACTATCACTTACATTGTACATGTAAGATTCATAATCATAAGGGTTTGCATATGATGTATGCTAGTTCTGACTTGGCTATTGAGGTGGTTTGAATAAAGTTCTGTGACTCTCAAAGGCTGTTGTGTTTTAAACTTAGTTTCCAACTAGGTTTCACACACATTCTCACACCCAGGTCTAACTTGAGCTCCAAACTTTGATTTTGTAAAGACAAGTTTAATAATAAAAATCAATTCCATTTATTTTTTTTCTTTTTTCTTTTCTTCTTTATTCTTTTTTGTAATTATTGCATAAGTGTTTGCAAGGGACTAGCAAAGGCAAGTATAGGGGGGAGATGAATCTCAATTTCATCACCTTTATTCTATCATTTTGGCCTTAAAACCCCTTGCTAATGCATGTAAATATCCTTAATTTATACAAAATAGCATTCATCATTTGTTGTATTCATTGTGTAAATAATGTGATTTTTAATGCCATAATTTTAGAATAAAGAGAAGAAAAGAAAAATAATAAAATATAGAAGATATTTTTTCATCCTAAACCCCGAGACCAAGTCAAGAATTGAGTTGGTCAACAAGGAATAATGTTGGGGAGATAAGGGCCAAATACACAATAATAATTTCATTATTTTATTCATTACTTATTCATTTTTGACACCTATTTTATTTTTTATTATTTATACATCAAATGAATAAACTTTGTACATGAAAGTTGTAAATAATAATGTAAATAAAAATACAAAAATAATGCACAGTGTACATTTTATATGCAAAATAAAAAGCCAAAATCCCAACTTCACAGACCCATATCTTCCAAATAAAAACTCAAAATATATCAAAATCACTCTCTAATTTGTGTATAAATTTTCATAAGCTATTTTATGGAGGTGGTTTCATATTTGTTAGAGCTAAGGTGTGAAAGTTGGGTTTTGGACCATCATTGTACATGATACCCGAATAAAATATTCATTGTATTCATTCTTCATTATTTTTACAAATATATCTTTTTATAATTTCATAATTATTTTGTATAACTTATGTATATATTGAAACCAAAATAAAACCTATGAACACACAAAATAAAATAAGTATATGTAAAAACATATGGAAAATACCTATGATAGTACATGTATATAAATAAAAGTGAACACTATTCTATCATTCTTTATTCTTTTATATTTTATAACACTTTAAATATCATTTATTTTCTACTAAAAATATAAACCCAAAATAATGCCCAGTAAAATACATTAAAATAAAATAATGTATATAAGTCATAGAAGAAATACCTATGAGTATGCATATAAATTATGCATTCCTATTTATTTAAGTGTACAAATAATATCATAAAAATATAATAAATATATATTTATGTACAAAAATTTAAGATATAAATATATAAACTAAAATAAGTAAAATAATAAATTAAAATAGTCAAAATATAGACAAATATACCTATAAATAATAAAAAATAACTTGTAATAAATAATAACCAAAAAAATAAAAATCATATTAAAATACTAAATTAAATAATAAACATTTTTTATTTTAAAAATTAAAAAAATCATTTATTATTTTTTATCATTTATTCGTTAATAAACATGTTGTTTTTTGCTGTAGTGAGCCTATATGGACCAATGGCAGGGTTCCCTCTATTGACCTCCGGTCAACTCTCCCCCTAGTCCTCTGATTTGACGTATCACGTTGCATCCCGTGTATTCATGCCTTTTTTCTCGCATGATCCATCGTTCAATCGCAATTGATCCCTTTCATGAAAAATCATAATTGAACATCGTACATCCACACCATCTCATTTAATCCAGTCTATATAGCTCCGATTCGTTAATTTTGGTCGGTCAATAAGGGTGCTTCGCCATGTGGTTAAATAAAACCTCCTCTCCTCCATTGATTCTTTGGTAATCGCCCTGGCCCTAGAGCCCCAGATCTCAGACAAAGCGAGCACTCTTGTGACAAAAGAGGATCCCTTGAGGTCCTAGAAGCTTGCGGAGGAGGGAGTTTCACCCAGGCCGTCATCGCCAACGACCTCTGCTCCTTGGCCCTCGACCAGGTATGAGCTGCGCACATTACTCATTTTTAAGTATATTTTAATTCTTGATTTTTAATGATACATTTATTTTAGTTTTTAACCAAGTTATTTATTCTAAAACACTCATTTCTTAGTTTGTCGGAGCTCAGCTCCAACGAACGTTTTCCCTTGTGCCCGACTGTCTTCCGACCAAGCTCTCACCCTCACCTCATCACCTTTCACCCTCTCGTCACTCCAGTCACTCCAGTTCCCTCAGATCCCTAGTGGATCTGGCGACCCACTCTCACTTCTCTGCCGCTCGCTAGAGAGAGCTGCCCATCATCTTCCCTTCGCCCATTCTCCCTTCAAATGGGACGAGGCAGTTATCCCTCGTCCCCAATTTCATTTGTTGCGGGTCCCATGAGCCTTCACACACAACTGGAGCCCCTTCGAGACTCTCCAAAGGCACCTGGATATCAACCTCATCTCCGAGCCTTTGGGAGAGTTCCGGTGGCCTTAAGGCATTTTACACTCGATTTCAGCCTTCTACGAGGCCGGGCGAAGGATAGTAGATCGATCAAAACATAGGCGAGGAGTGTTCTTAGCCTATTCTTCCATCGAGTCTCTCTACCATCCTATCAGGAGCTGCAACCCAGTTTGAATGACAGTCGTCTGATCTGGCCGGCCCTCGACCATCAAATCGCGCTCCGTGATCTGATCTCGACCGTCATCGACGAACTGGAACTCGACGTGTGGTTAGTGGATGGCTCTACACCATTGGATCCGTACCTCGTTAGGGGTAAATTGCACACATGCACCGCCTTTTTTTCTATTTACTATCTAATTCTTTAAATAAAATATAACATTTAGAATAAATTGGAAATTTTGCACATGGCCCCTTGTACTTATTGCAATTGCATCTATGAATTTGCATATCAAGCCCTAGCAATTTTGTAATTATAAAATAGTATAATAAAATTAAATAGATGTTGTATTATGTTGGGATGTTTCCACATAAGCCCTTGGACTTTATTTTATTTGCAAATATGCCCCTGCTAGGACATATGGCTTTATGTTTTTTTGTCTATTTATGAAAAATATATAACATGCTCCTAAAAATAATCAAAAATAGCTATAGATTCCTTATGCTATGTACATTCACGCCGATATTTTTATTTGCATTTTGAGCATTTACTCTATTTATTAAAAATCACAAGGAGCTTATTTTTATACTGTCTAGCTTAGAAAATACCAAATAATATAAAAATTCCAAAAAAAATTATAGATAGTACATTTTATCAAATTTTAATTATAGATAAAAACTCACTAAAAATCGAAAAAGAAAAGACTTAAAAATTGAAAACCTCCAAAATCTCTTTTTAAAATCTAAAAAAATCATTAAAAACATAAAAATATGTTTTTCAATCTTATATTTTTCTTTGTATAAATATTTATATATTAAAATTGATTTGGGTAATTTTGGATCTTATTTACTATTTTTATATTGAAATCAATTTCAACCTATTTATTTAATCCCTTATTTGGGATATTTTATGGAATTTAAAATTCAATAAAAATTAGCAAAAAATCCAAAAAAACAATAACAATGGAAAAATATATAAAACCAAAAATAATTTATATTTTTAATTTTATTTATTTTTATTAATATTTATAAATATATTACTCTAAATGTATATATATATACCCTTATGTATTATATATATATGTGTATGTGTGTATTTAAAGGAAAAAAGGAATCTAAAAATCTAAAAATATTAAAAGGAAATATAAAATTATATAATAAAAAATAAAATACAAAAATGTAAAACAAAAATAAAAAAATATAAAATCCAAAAACCCACAAAAACAATAAAAATGGGTAAGAGATAAAAACACAAAATCTTTGTGCGCATTCATTCGCCCCCTTTCTACCATTTGTTCCCTGAGTTCGACCTCTACATAAACTTACACAATGTACACATTGTTGTAGAGTTGTAATAAATTTTAACTCCAATTTTTTATATTCATTTATTTATACATATTGTGGGTTAATTGTTGATTGAAGATTGGGTTTCGTCTGAGATCACCACGACAACTGTTTGTCCGCCTTGTGGATAGACATGACCTCGGCGAATTCCTCTTTATCACACCTGCCGATTGAATTATTCACAAATCTTTATGGGCACTCCATGTATGCAGTTTGGATTTTGAGAAGGCAGGATATAATAGGAAGTCTAATCTGAATAAATTGCTGGTGTTCTGAGATTTTGCATATGACAACTCACTCATGTATAAGGAAAAAGTCAAGCATTGGTATGATAATCACACTAGAAGGAAAACTCTCTCCTCTGGTCAGAAAATTTGGTTGTTTGATTTTAAATTGAAGTTGTTTCCAGGCCAATTGAAAAGCAAATGGTTAGGATTGTTCATTATGAGAGTTGTGCATGACAATGATAGTATTGTCATATCTGGGTTATCATCTGATGCACAACCATTTGTTATGAACGGATTGTTGTTGAAGCCATATCTAGATCATGATACATTCCTTTCCGTGGTTGACTCTATATCTGTGGTTTGAGACGATGACCTTTTGACATCTTCTCTGTCTGATACATGAGTTGATTTTCTCTTGTATATATTCTTCCGATTTATTCCTTCTCCCTACGTCTTTATCGTTCACCTCTTTTCCGTGTGTATATCCTATACATAGGATGTACTTTATCCTAAGTATGGGGGTCGAATGATTTAAGTAGTTCATATTTGTTATGTTTCATCACTCATGTTGTTGTTTATACTCAGGGATCCTTTACCCTGAGTATAGTGGGAGTGATGTTGTTCATATCGTCTCTTTCGTGTTTTTTATTTCATTTAATTTTTCTGATCTCTCGTTAATCCTTCAATTTGTTAATTTTTTTTATATAAGGGATCTTTTAACCTAAGTATAGGGTAGGATGATTCGAGTCGTTGAGTTTGTTCATTCTTTTCCTCGATTTTCCATGTTTGTACAGTCATCTATACATAGGATTTTTTGATCCTAAGTACAGGGGGATCACCGACATATATCTTTTTGTCGATTATTTGAGTTGTTGTTGTATAGGATTCTTTTCACTTTTCTATACTTAACACGAGTTATATCTTCCATTGTAGCTCATTGGTCACTATGAGGACATAGTTCGAGCTAAGTATATAGGGTGTCGTGCATATTGTATATATACTTTAGCCATAACTTGTACTTTTATTAATAATATGGATATTATTACTCTTAAAAAAAGGTGTTGATAAATGATTTGTAAAAATCTTGTGCATAATGTTTGCAGAAATTGTTTGTAAAATATTTGCAAAAACCTTTTGTAAAATTGTGTGTAAAATTGTTTGTAAAAATGTTTGTAAAACTATTTTTGTACAAATCTTTGCAAAATTGTTTTTAAAAATGTTTTGTTTGTAAATTGTTTGTAAAATTATTTTCTGTATCAAAACTAAGTATACTATACAAATGTTAGTAAAATGTTTGAATGCAAAAAGTTTGTAAAAACCTATTTGGCAAAACATTTGGAAAATAGTTTGCAAAAATGTTTGTAAAACATTTTTTGAAAAATCATTGCAAAATGTTTTGAAAAATGTTTGAAAAGCTTTTGTAAATTGTTTTGAAAAAAGGTTTGAAAATGTTTGTAAAATATGGGATGTGTGTATATTCGTAAAATCCACATGTGTATAAAAAACTTGATCACTTATTCTCATGTAAATAAAATTCCTCTTTGTATATGAAATTCTTTTATTAAACTTGTATCTAAAACATGTACATAAAATCTTCGTGTAAAATCTTGTATAAAATCTATATAAGCATTGAAGTGTATACTTATATAAATTCAGTTTACCAACCTTTTATTTATTAAAAAAAATGCTTAAAATTCATAAAAAATTGCAAAAAAGATCTTTGGAAAAAATTTTCAAAAAGTTTTTTCTTTTATTTCTTTTCAAAAAATATTTTGTATATACTTCTTGCATTTGCATGTGCATTTTTCAGAATAGTATTAACACTTAAAGTAGTCTGGAATAAAGTCGAAGAGTGGAGCTTAGTTGGACCTTAATCCACTTAAATTCATAGGAATCTTATAGGAAATGGGATTGAGATTCTTCAGGTCTATAGACTTAATTCTTTGGGAACCACAAGACTTAGTTCAGTGTCATCATGACTGCCTAGGTAGAGTCCTTCGGAGCACACTCATAATTCTTGTTGGAAATGACCTATCTTCGACACCTGCACTTACACTTTGCTCACCTCAGTTGAAGTGGTAGAGGGTTGGATTTGCTGACATGAGATACAAGCCAACTGTAACATCGGTAGTCACACAGTTATGGCCATTGTACCCCCAACCCGATCTAGTAGCAGTGAGGCCTAAAGACAAGACATTTTGGGTTGCAATAAAGCTTCAAAAGAGGGATATTCTACTGGCTCAAGAGGAAAACTACTAATGTACATGTTGCACCGTGTATTTATTCAAAGAAATATGCAAAAATCAGAAACCCCAAAAAATTGGACAGACATGATTGAAAATAAAATGGCTGCTGGAGTATGTATTTGTATAGTCAAATAAGCAAGCTTGAGCTTTCAAGTCAGATATTTATGAGCCTTCAGCTGGATGACTTGGCTACACTGGGCATGGATGCAAGGATAGGAATATACACTTGCTATCATCCATTCTTTCCTCCACCTCCTCTTCTTGAGCTTGTTGTACTTAAATGTAGAAGGGAATACACTGCTTCTCAAGGAAATAGTTACTGAATTGGGGAATTAGGGTCACCATGTTGGAGAGGACTGACTTTTACCGCTTCAGCCGAGGAGAGCTACCTATCACTTACACTATACAAGAAAGATTTATAATCATAAGGGTTTGCGTATGAGTTGATCTACTCTAACATGGCTGTTGAGGAGACCTGAGCAGAGTTGTGTGGTTTCTAGAGGCTGTTGAGTGTCAAGTCTGTTTCCCACTAAGGTTTCGCCCTAACTAATAATCCTAAGGTCTGACAGAGCACCATACTTTGATTTTATGAAGATAAGGTTAATACTCAATATTGTTCTAAGTTATTTAATTTTCCTTTATTCTCCTTTTTTTCTTTTAGTCACTTTTTATTCAAATAAGTGCTTTCTAAGGGACTAGCAAAAGTAAAGCATAAGGAGATGATGAATTTGTATTTGTTCATCTTTATTCATTTATTTTAGCTTAAAACCTCTTATAAAAACATGTAAAGAACAATAAATCCATTCTTTTACTAACCGTAATTTTTGTGTAAATATTGTATATTTATCATTATTTTAACCTAAAACAATAAATAAAGGAATATAAAGAAAAAAGAAGATTGTATATTTGTAATATATGCATGATGACTCTAACCCCGAGAGAAGGTCAAGATTTCACTTGATCGATAAGGAATAAAGTGAGGGGAGATAAGGCCCAAAAATACCGAAACTTCTTGAAGACCATATATCACTTGTATATTCAAGATCTGCACATGATTGTATATAATACACATGCATTTCTTTATTTTATTCACTGCCAAATTCTTTGTAAATAAAAATTATTTCTTCTTAAAATTTGTGAATAAAATTCTTTCGCAAATAAGAAGAATAATTACAATAAAAATATGTATATATTAGTTAAATAACAACACTCTTAAAAAGCCAAAAGATCAAACTTACAAGACCAATATCTTCATCACCAACACTCCAAATTCATCAAGCTTGCTTTCATCGTACTCCAAATTAAATTATCCTTAAAAAGGATGTGAATTCATAAAAATCTGAATTAAGGTGTGAAGTGTGGCTAATTGGGGTATTATTGTATAATATACATAAGTATACTATATTCTTTCTTTATTTTCTTGTGCATAATTTTAAATATCATATTTTTTATTAATTGTAAATATTGTATTTAACTTATTTAAATTGTAAATAAAAAACACAAATCAAAAATACAAAAAAAATCATAAATATATTTTATAAGTATCGCTATGTATATATTGTATATAGATATTTGATTATCCTACTAAATTAAATTCTAAAAATCAAATAAAAACTTCACTAAAACCATTGAAAAAAATTGTAAATAATAAAAATATTAAATTATGTATATATTTGTATAAATAATTAATTAAAAAAATGAAAACCTTGTATATATAGGTATACATGTCTATAAATAACCATTTATATGTATTTTAACCCTTGTATATATATAATTACATTAATTAAAAATCGCCAAAATTATCTTTATTTTATTCTTAACCATTTTCATTTAAATTATTTATTCATTTAAAATCGTTTTTGATTTTTTATTAAATTATTTAACTTTTTCTTCCTATTTGTCGTCTAGCCTATTTTGGCATTTTCCTCTACGCCTAGTGATTGGTCGGCCCGGGTTCATTACCCAGGGGCAACTGCCTAGTCTGCGTGTGACCCCCGCTCATCTCGTCATCGCCACCCTTTCACCCAATTTTCCCATAAGCCTCACTCACTAATTTCTCCTGACTCCTTTTATGATCTTTTCTTCCATTCACTCATCTCCATCGCCAGCTCTCCTTATCCATCGATTAATCCATGATTTGCTCTCAATTTAATTTTCAGAAGTCGGTGGAGTTCACTATATAAATAATTCCCTTCCTCCTCCGTCGTGAGGTTGTTCCCCATGTTTCTTTATTTTATGCATACGAGGTTTATCCCTGGAGTCGAGGTATTTATAGTTCTTCCTTCTCCACAGCTGGGAGTACGCGAGAGGGCTTGCAACCCAACATCCAGCCACACACCGGAGGTCTCCGCCACATGTTTCGCCACTCTTTTCATACCCGCTGATCGAGGTGAATTTCCTCCTTATTTTTTCGATGTAGAAAACTTAGGTATTCCATCTTCGATTTTAAATTTCATTTTTGTCTTGATTTCCATTAAATCACCTAGATCAGATCTTCTCCATCAACCTTTGATCCGTAAGATCAGAGGGGTTATGTTCATCTTCAATCAATTTCGATTACGGCATCACCTTTGCATGACTTTTCTCCATCCCTTGCACCATCTGAGCACCCTTAGATCCTCCTAGATTCAAGGTTAGACCCCTTGTTCGACCACTTTCGTCGGAGTCTCCATTCATTCACCATAGCTTGTGTTTTTGACCTGTTAACTTGTTCGGAGACATCCTTCGAGCCAGAGCATTTCTTTGCAGGGACGAAGAACGCATAAGAATCAATTAATTGAGGAGAAGAGGTCCATTTGAAGAAGAATATTCCCAGACCTCCAAATCGCGATCGCGTTACTTTCGACCACCATGAACCTATCAGGTCGATAGAGCATCACTGTAGGAAGCTATACCACCAGTCAGTAGCTGATTTGGGCGAGCAACGACCGAGTTCTCCTCAATTGAAGTTCACTGCAGATGCCCATCTTCCTAGTTCTCCAGGGTCCTTCAGAACCACGTGATCAAGAACAGTCGTCCAGTTTCAATCTTGGTTGTTGATTTTCCCCCAAAATTGAGTCGTTGATCAAGTTTCCATATCCCATCCGCACCATTCATGCACAAGCCATTTTACCCATTGGATCTGATCTGCATTGCCATCCAGCCATCCAGAGCGCCACATGAATTAAGGGTATAATTGCGCCCATACCGTTTGCATTTATTTTATTTTCAAATAAGACTGTTTGGACACGTGTTTGCATGTAATAAATTTAACAATTGCATTTCGAGTCCTGTACATTAATTTAATTGCATTTTGTCCTGTTTGAACTGCAAGTGTGCTTAGCATGTGATTTCTTAGGTAAATTGCAATAAACAGTCTTCATTTTTATGTTATTGATTGGTCCCTAGAAGTATTTCAATTACATATATGATCAATCCAGCAGGATACACGTGCTCGAGCACGCGTTCCTAGGGAATTTTGTATATTTCACGCATACTTTTTTTATTCGTTACAATTAGTGCGCAAACTTTAAATTATTACATTTATACCCCCTTACGTCTGCATTTATTTTGATTGTTAAAAACTAAATAAAAAATATCAGAACCTCATCAAAAATTCCATAAAAAGTCATTATAGCATTTTAATAATTAGATCTTGCATCCATAATTTTTATTTTAAGTTTTCATCATTTTAATTATTTTTAAAAATTCAAAAACCTCATATAAATTCCCTGTTTGCATTTGAAAATCAATAAAAAATATAAAAAAAACTTTTCTAAAAATTCTAAAAAAAATACATGTTTGCTTCTTATGATTTATTTTAATTTTCGTATATTTAAGGTATTTATTTTCCTCATAAAATCCATAAAATCCATAAAACATTTAAAAACATTAGAAATTAATAAAAAAATTAGAGAAAATTCATAATATTATAAAATATCTTTCTGCAAAATACAAAAATTCCTCTTTCATTCTATTTATATTTCTTTATTTTTGATATTATTTGATATTTTAAAATCCAAAAACATTCAGTTTGTGTTCTGTTTATTTTATATTGCTTAAAGGCTTTAAAATTGTGTAAAATTCTTGAAAGATCATAAAGACATTAAAAAATTGTCAAAAACTCAAAAATATTTTGGTTTGAATTTTCTATGTATTTTAACACATTGTAAAAATCCAAGAGTTGCCTCCCTCTTTCCTTTTTATTGATTTTTTATTCATTCTTCATTCACTTTTGTATTATTTATTTTAAAAAAAATGCAAAATTTAAAAAAAAAGGTGAAAACCAAATAAAAATATGAAATTAAGATTCCATAAAAAATCTAAAAACACAAAAATCACGACTAGTATGCATAGAAATTCCTTGATTCTTTTCATTGATTTTTCACTACGTTGAATAACCCTCGGGATTTTTGTAGCCTCCCTGAGTTCGACCATGTGTGTTATACTAGTAAATTAAATAGCAAAATTATCTTGCTACATTCTCTTTATTTATTTTGGCTTCATAAACGAACAAATTTTTTCTTGACTCTTCTTTGGGTTGCGATGACCACAATTTCATTGTGAATAATTCATCTAAATAAAATCCCAAAAATAGCGCTCTACAGAAAGGAATCCCAATCAGTCTTGAATGGTGCCCCGTATATAGAGATGTATTCGAGATTAGTGTCAATTCTGAACATTATTCAACTTAGCAATGTGTATGGAGAAAGGTCGATCTCCATCCACAAAGGGGAAATGTCAGGATAAGAGTGGTTCATGTTTATTGGAGATGAAGAAGATTAGGTGTCTTGAGAGTGGCTCGCAAAATCCGAACCAGTCTCTCTTGAATCGCCCAAAATTATTGGAGATATCAGGGTCATGGAATCGATGTGGTCATCTCCGGAGTCAAGACTAAGCCTTCCAAGACCCGACATCTTGAGAGAGAATGAAATGAGATAAGGATTAATAAGAACTGAGATTCACAAGAAATGAAGTTAAAAAATGAGAAAGGCTCAAATGAGCAAAGTGAAAGGGAATTATATAAGAAGCAAAAAGAAAAGGTGCTAGTACGCAAGACTGTGATCTTTGACCTGAATCTAAATCCAAACAAACACCAAAACAATTGTATTCACCAAAATAACACAAATAAAGTCGTTAGTGGTCGGTTATTATCTTTGCAATTTTAGTTGGTTGTTTTTTAGGCAATCTTCTCACAAATCCTTATCGGCTAACCCTATAGGAGAGTGAGTACTGCTAGACAAGTGCCATGTACTTCCCACTTCCTTTATAACTTGTAGCCTATACTTTTTTAATATTCCTTCTGATTGGGTCTGGATCACCTAATCATCCAAAGAATAGAGGAATTGATAGGTGAAACCGTTACTTCCCCCTTGTAGGGTATTTGTCGTGGTATGATGAGACAAGGACCCATCGTCACAATTCCCCTATTCTCAATACTTCTAACTAATCCTTCAAGCAGATTCATCCCTACTCACCTATGCACCGATAAAAGTGTCAATACTTAGTGAATCCAGTCAATCGACAAGGCAGTATCAAGGCTGGGATTTGGGCTCTATCTCCTAAGGTCGTGCCTCACTCTATTTGGAATATACCTGAATATAATGTGGGGTTTATGAACCCAATACAATGAAGTCCATTATGAATTTTAAATAAGGTTGAAGTTTATTTAGCAGTCCCTTTTTTAAATTTTTTATGTTTTCACTTTTTTGAGTATTTTTCAATAATAATCGCCTAATGAGATTTTCACTTTTCGGATTATCCTAGGAACTCTAAATTAGAGGGAGATGTCATGAAATCAATGCATGGCAAAATGATGATGTATGCTAAGTCAAAAATGCTCACGATGTTTCTCAGCTCTCTAAATATGGGATTTTAGACAGGAATTGAAAATCTACACTATATGTTTTCTCGATTAAATAACCTTAAAATAAAAATTCCTATTGTCGTGAATCACAAATTTAATTTGATCTAAGTCCAAATGTATCAGAGAGTATAGGCACATGAGATAATTAGGGATTTGGACCTAGATTAATCGATCAAACATTCCTAATATCTAAGGGCTCATTCACAAAATATGTAAAATATAAAAAGGGCCAAAAGCATAAATCATTGAAAAAAATGTAAACAAGAGGAAAATAGGGAAGAATAAAATGAAGAAGGTTATGAAAAAATGAAAAGCTTTGCAGGCCCCCAAGTGAACAAACACTTGGTTAAATAAGCCCAAAAGTGTCAAAGTGTCCTGAGAGTCTATCCTAGTATTATTAGAAAAAAATAAGGTCTCTCTCTCATCAAAAATAAAAATAAGAATCTACACTACTGCTAATCTGCTCCTATCTCTCCTAGTATTATTTCTGCTCTCACATATCGACTTGGTCAGAAAAGCGGATCTACGCTTCATGAGGTTGCCTAGGTCCTTATAAGAAGTCCTCCTCAGTTTGTGGTCCCTAGTAGAGAAGTCAAACAAGAGATGGCTTGTAACAGATAAAAAATTATTAATAAAGACAGAAAATAAAAATATGCATATATATGTAGAATATCCTACGCGTTGCTCCCCCAACAATGGTGTCATTTGTTGAATTAGCTCAGATCACGGATACCATGGTTCAGTCTTGGAGGGCATGTAGTATCCGATAAGTCGTATCTAATAATTATTGTATCGGTCGCTCTCGGCGTGCGGCACCCAATCCAAGCTAATTGGCAACAATCAACCTATTGAATTATAGAAATGCAATTAATGTAAAATATGAGTCAAAATTGAATATATTTAACTCGACAAAGTATGTGTATAATGACAAGTAGTAGTGTGTTGAACTACAGAGAGCAAACGGTGGATAGGTTAATTATTATTTACCTAGTGCTAATTAATAATACTTGTTTTTGTATTTTTAGCCTTTTTCTCTTTTTTATGTGGGTTTTATTATATTTAGTTTTATGGTTTATTATTGTTTTATATTTTAAAATTTTAAAATTTCTTATTGATTTTGCAAAGTTCATTTAAATTTCAATTTTGAAAACAAAATGTATAATTATATATAATAAGATTGATACAATAGATAATATAAGTACTGTATAGTGTATAATATTTCTATGGTTTTATATTTTAAAATATACATAAATATAGTCGAAATATAGAAAATAAAATGTTTTTTTTGTATTTTTTATATTTTTCCGTTTTTAGTATTTTTATATAATTTTTGCTATTTTTTTGAATTTTTAAATATTCAAATGTATAAAACAGCGAATTGATTAAATATCCAATATTGCTTTGGATTTAATAAATATAAGCATGTCCAAAACTAACACAAAACTGTTTTTATTATACAATATATCTTCTAAAGCAAATTCAGAGATAAACAAATATATTGTGGGGGGTTTCAGTAATTTTTTTTCTAATTTTTTATGGTTTTTATGGTTTCGTAATTTTTAGGTTTTATATTTTGTATTTTTAGAAAATTTTGGATATGTGGAAGATAATAAATTAATATATCTAATAAATTTTTTGATAATTTTTTGAGGTGTTTTTCCAGTTTTTATAGATTTTAATAATTAGATAGAACAATAATGCTTGTTTCTATATTTGTAGAAAATAGGAAAATTAATTAAAATGCCATGCGGAAAATATTTGTCATTAAGCAATATTTCAAGCACTTAAACAAATATTCCAATAACTTTTAGCAATAAAATATTTATACAGATAAATATAAAAAAAAATAAAATGTTGAACTTGTAGGGACCTATTTGCAATTAATAGAAACTTTAACTTCATTCTAGAATAGGACCTAAAAATACTAGGGCATACATGCAATTAACCCAAAAGTACGCCTCATGTGGGACGGCATGTGAGGTGATGTGGGCTAGACCTAAGTACAAATATCAGAAGCATAGGGGTCCAGTTGCAAATAACAAATAAAATATTACGTGTACTTAATTATTTACAAGACCTAATAAAATAACAAAAGGTAGAGGGGGTTCGGGTAGTTTACCTCTATGCGGTGCTAACGGACAGTTGGGATGATTTCACTTAAGTCGATCAATGGCTCATAGCGCTTGATGTCGCTTCGTAGATGTAAGGCCAAGATTAGATCTTGGCTCTAGATCTAACGATTATGAATATCGGCATCCAACAATAGCTGCTCAACATGGGACACACTCTTGATCCAACGGTGGGGAGGATGCTTCGAAGAACATGGGGAAGGACACTCATTGGAGTTGTTTTAAATGATCGATTCTTCATCCTCATGATGTCCCTCCTGCCCTTGTAGGTCTCAAAAGGGAGTTGATGCTCCTCTACATCTACAGAGGTGGACAAATGTGTCCAAGCCCCATCGATGGGGGCCTAGATCTCGGAGAAGGAGATCTACACCTGAAGCTACTTCACAGGCTCAAATCAACCCCTTTGAAGGGTTATCTAGAGTGTAGGCCTGCACCGAAAAGTTAAATGGCTCAAGGGGAACCTCCTCGACCAGTATTGGAGCTAAGCAACATAGGAAATAAGGATGGCGGTAAGCTTCTGGTGATGAGTGAAGGAGGAATCTCGATCGGACTCAATCTTCACAGGATTGACGAGGAAGATATGATCGAGAGGATGTTGAAGCATAGGAGGAGCTGATGAGGTGGATATGGTGGTCTAAACATGACAAACACAACGGAACATCGTGGTTGGAGCTCTAGACCTCTAGAAACTTTCAACTATGGATTTAAGCTAAAAAAAGATTAAATGCTTAAAATGAAAGTGACACTACGATATTGGAACGAAAATAGAAAGCAAGTAAAAGGCAACTCGATCCCGGGGTAACCAAGAAGCAGAGGAAGCCTTTGCTTGAGATCCTCCAGCGAGGCTTGATCCACACCTCTCCTCCTCCTTATCCTCGCCAACTGGTCAGGGAGTTACCTGTTGTCACCAAGATCTCAGCCCATGGGTTCCTTTAGGGTTACGGTGGAGTAAAGGGGATCAAACTTCAAAATGAAGGATAAGTCCTTATTTATGGACATGGTAGAGGGCAAAATGGAAAAGGATGTAGCGTGAAGGGTGATGGGGGTTGGTGAAGCTTGTGAAGTTGGTGTGGGAGAGGATGATGGTCTCTGTAAAAGGATGGTGATCTCGATGAAGATGGAGAGATGAAGGAAGAGTGAAAAATGAGATGAGAAGTGCATCCCGTGATTCTCTGACATAAGTCAGAGGAGGGTCGGACAATTGACCTAGAGTCAACAAAAGATGGCTCCCCATTGGTCTACCTAGGGCCACAAAAACATATAGGGAAAATAAGAAGAAATATAAAATGATTTACTTAAATAAAGCTGAAAACAAAAAAAATGTTTCTAATTTTATAAGTTGTTTTTGATGATTTTTATTTATTTTACAACCTTATTTATTTAAGTATTAATTTTTACAAGTATATACATATGTATATTAGCCTATAATTTAGGTATTTCATTTTTATTTTGTAATTTTAAATTTTATTTTTTATGTACATATTTTATATTTTTATAATATATTTAGACACATCTTTACATATTTTTATTTTATTTATTATTTTACGTATCTTTTTAAAAAAATATATGTATGTAGATTATATTTATAGTATATTTATATATTTTATTCTATTATTTATTTGAATATATTTTAAATGGTTTTATTTTTTGTTTATAATTTTACTCTATTTTAAATAATATTTTAAATTATTTAAAAATTATAAGGAGGTTAAAAATTTAAAGAATAAAATATATAGATGCATAATACAGTGGGACTCTAGAACGCTAGCTTTTGTATCTTAACAACATTTTAATGAAACCACCTTCAATAGATAGATAATTTAATTTTAAAAACAATGGAGGTGAGTTTGGTGAATTTTTTTCATATGCAGTAGATATTGACAGTGAATTTTGATTTGCAGCTTTTTCTTCTATGTGTCTCAATTGCACTATGTGTTCTTTTTATGTGCAGTTAGTTTTATAATTTTCTATATTTTTATGTACAATTTCATGTAGAACATTATATTATTGAGATGTATAAAATGAAGAATAAAATCAAGTAAAAATGTGTATTTCTGCGAATAAAAATTTGGGTTTCTATATACAATTCTGAACCTTATCTCCGCTACTTTATTCCTTATCGGCCATGTAAATATCGACCTGGTCTCGGGGTTTAGGGTCATTCGAGATCTTTGATATTTCATTTTTTTTTCTTTTCTTTATTCTTTTATTTTGGATTTAAATACAAGTATTTATATAGTACTTACATATGCATAAATACTGTCAATTTGTACAAATTAATTGTATTTACACGTGTTTTGACAAGGATTTAAATTCAAAATGGTAGAATAAAGGTAGATGAATGTCTATTCATCGCCAACCATAGTCAAACGTCATGGCAGAGGTTTCCAATAGGGAAATTAAGAGCATACTTCAAAATCTCGTCTGTCCTAATATGAAGAATCGGCCTCTGCTTTTTGACCAAGTTTTATGGTCCTACATGATGGCCTACAAGACTCCACTCGGTACTTCTACATTCTGAATGATTTTTGGAAAGCTATGTCATTTGCCTGTTGGGTTAATTCACAAATATAAATGGGCGATTATAAAGATAATTTGGAATGGTCACATTGTGAAGTTGTATAGAGACTTAAACCTAAATGAACTAATAGAGATCCGTAATAGGGCGTATGACAATAGTATGGTCGAAAAGGACAAAGTCAACAAATGGCATGATCGGCACACCAAGTGCTAGAACTTTGTTTCGGGACAAAGGTATGGTTGTTTAACACTAAGTTAAAGATCTTTATGGCAAACTTAAGTCTAAATGGACGGGTCCCTATATAGTGAAATAAATGCACACCAATGGAAGTGTAGAGATACCTGATCTCATAGATGGTACACAATCTTTCTCTATGAATGACAATAGTCGAAGCACTCTGTATAATCAACTGAACAGTTAGACCGTATTAAACATATTATATTCATGCAAAGTGATGAGGATGATATCCTTGAATATCACTAAGCATGAAGCAACAACAATAGATTCAGTTCAGAAAAGATTCAGCGGCTTTGAAGATTCACCCCTTACTTTCCTTATAACACTAACTCACTTCACTTGATTTCTTCTATTCCTTTAATGTTTTTTAATCTCCACTTCTTTAGGTTCGTACTCTCTACATGGGCTACTTAAATCCTATGTATAGGGGGGAGAACCATGTTGCCTATTATTCATGTTCTTTTATTCATTTGGTACCCATTTCTTTTGTATTCTATTCCCACACTTAGGCTATTTAAATCCTAAGTATCGGGGGAATTGATTATTTCGGTTCTCGTACATAATTATTTTCTATACTTAGCATGAGATATGTTCTTCATTTAACTATGTGCTGTGAGGACACAGCACATCCCATGTATAGTGGGGTATGTGTGTATATTTCATATATACATTATCCATAGCTCATACTTTCAAAATGTTTTGATATTATATCATGGGCTAAGAGTATGGGAATTTGAAACTGATTCTGAAATGATGTGTAAATATTTTGCAAATCTTTATATATATGTGATATGGTTTTGTAAAGAATTTTACATATTGTTTGAAAAAGGGTACAAAAGATTTTGACACATAGTTTTGTATATACATATTTGAAAATTGTTTGAAAAAAGGAACTAACTAAAAAATATAAAGTAATAGGTGGTTTTATCCCTAACATTTTCACGTCACACATGACTTCTGTAGTTCAAGATACTTGGTTTAGCATGAAACTTAACTCAGCGTTCACCCATTCTCATTCATTAGGATCATAGGACTTAATGACTTAAACTTGCCTAGTTTGAAAGATATAAAAGCTACATTTAATGTAGAATCCCTACTCTTAAAATAATATGACCATTACTACACATGTACGATTGTAGAGTCATTGTGATGAGTTGATGTTTCTCATTAGGAACTAGGATGAGTGGTTTGAGTTTGGACCTGATTTAATGATGCTCAAGGATGGGATGAGATTAAGGATTACTTCATGAAACCTGAGTGTCAACAATTTAACCAATATAAGAACAAGGTTCTTAAATTATCATGATTAAAACCGAAGTGCTAGTGTTTGTAAAATCATGAAAATATTGATCAGTATGCACCAACTTCGTAAAAGAAGTGGAGATAGACAAATAGGAAAGAGGAAAGAAAATTATCAAAAGAAAATATCAAACATTCAATATACAAAGAGTTTATACAAGTGACAAGCTCTCCCAACCTTTTCGAAGTGTCCACTTAGACCAAAGCGATTATGCCTTATGAGTCTTTCAAACATGATAAAAGGGCCCTATATCATAAGCAATACAAATATGGATGTCAAAGGTATAATAGATACTCAAAAGAGACACACCCTGGTGTATCCTAGAAAAACAAATGTAGACAACTCAGATTTCTTGAAAGACCTATTGATTAACAAAAAAAATACAAGAGTTTTGGGTTGGATCCTTAAGATTATATTTTAGACTAGAACCTCGAGTGAAGCTTAGACTCTACACTTGTATATGTGATCCACACTAAAATTCATACTCATTATATATATAGAGAGAGAGAGTCTGATAATTAGGGAAGTGTTGAATAGGGAAATTCACGATTTTAATTTAATTCAATTAATGAAGTGTCGTTGCAACCATAAAAATCCGTCAACAAAATTTTATTTATTTCTTAATTCAAAAGGAATACAGAAATGATAGCAAGAGAATTTTGCTATATACTTTACATGTATAGCGTAAAGGATCGAACTCAGGGAGGCTACAAAAATCCTGAGGGTTATTTAATGCAATGAAACATCAATGAAATAAAAGCGGGAATTCTATGCACACTACTCTTTGTTTTTGTGAATATTTGTCCTTTTTAAAATTTAAATTTTTATATTTTTTATGCTTTTCTAATTTTATACGTTTTATGAGTTATTATATTTTCAAATATTTTTTAAATTTTTGAAAATAAAAGAAAATAAAAACAAAGAAAAAAAGAAATAAAAGCAAAGAAAGGTAAAGAAAGTTTTTGTATTTTTTAAATAGATAAATAATATACAGAAGATTCAAATGAAATTATTTTTTTGGTATTTCTCTAATGTTTTAGAGTTTTTTCTCAAATTTTTAGAATTCTTAGGATTTTGAAATCAATCAAAAGTAGGAAAAATGAGAAACATAAAATAATGTGAATATTTTTTAGTTTTAGATATACGAAATAAACTCAAAATGGATGAAAAATACATGAGAAAAAAGACAATTTTTTTCTAGAAAGCAATTTTATGAATTTTCCGATTTTTTATGATTTTTTATGATTTTCAATTTTTTTTTGGAGTTTTACTATCTATTTGGTTTTTATAAGGAATTAGTAAATGAAATTTGGTCAAAAAATAAATCAGATAAAAATAGGTACACACTTTTTTTCATAAAACATCAAAAAGATTTTATATTTCGTATTAAATTTTAGTACAAACATGACATATTTTTGGTGTTTTTGTATTATCAAAACAAGAAAATGATTAAAATCAAAAATAAAAACTATGGTGGATAAAAGATATTAGCAGGAGGTTAAGGGAATTTTTGTCGATTTTTTAATGATGTTTTGCTAATTTTTAAGCTAAATTAACATGTAAAATAAAATATAGATGGACAGGGATATAAATGCAAAGGAAGATATTTACTTGACCAAATGAACAACCATACAATGAAACGCAGGGTGAAATATGCAATTTACCAAAGAAATATGCGTGCTAATGCATGTGAGTCATGCAGGCACAACTATTTATGCAAAAAAATTATTTTAGATGACTAAATTATAACACAATGCACAATTCAATTTTATCTATAAATTAGTTATTTTGATTTATTTAAAATAATAAATAATGTCAGAAAATTCTAAAATAAATCATGGTTAAAATACAAGATCATGAAAATAATTAAAATATATAAAACCATTAAAACTATAAATATTATGTTTCAAAAAAAATAAATAGCCTAGAAACCCAGTTGTGATTAGGTCCCAAAACTGACTTCTTGCAAACGGACTCTGATTTTAGTGAAACCACCTTCATTAATTATAGAAAATTATTTTATGAACTTTAAAGGTGAGTAGAGTGAAATTGGAGTTTGTATGCGAAAGATATAATGTTCGGTAGTAGAGAGTATGACAATTTGAAAGTTGGATTTCTTGGCATATATACAAGATTATTTTTTATTATTTTTATATTTTTCTATACATTTTTTGAATAATTAAGAAAAGAGTTTGGTGAATTATAGGTTCTTATGAATTAATTAAAAATCAATGAATTGTAGTGAAGGATGTATAAAGTGTAGAATCAATTATTTTTTATTATTTTCTTTCCTTATATCCCCTTACTTATTTGTTTATTGACCAATCCATGCTTACTTAGTCTCAAGGGTTAGGTTATAAATATATAATTCAACTACATTTATATTTTATGAGTAATATTGTACGTATATACATATTTACAATCTGCCTACTTTTTGTTTTCTTTATTTTTATTCTTTTATTTATTTACATGATTTCGATGCATAAAAGTGCATTTTTATTCGTGAATATTATTTTGTTAAAGATGGAAATTAATGAATATTTACATGTATTTGTTAAGAGTTTTAAGAAAAAATACAGAAAGAATGTTAATGAATCATGGATTCATCAAAGCTTCATAATATTCATATTGCATGAATTAATGAAGCATGTATAAATGTTGAAGTAATATTATATTGAAATCTTTTTGAATTCAACATAAGAGATCCTTTATCATAAGCAATGGTTGTTTATAGATGAAGGGAGCGTAGTGGAAGCATGGGTTGGACCCAAGTAAGAAGGAAAGTCAAAAAGAGTTGGTTGTACTTCTGTGACTTCCATATGACATCCAAAGAGTTGGATGAATGTCGATACTGCAACAAGCTGATGTATTGATAGTAATACTATCATGTCTATCTAGGATACTTAGAGAAGGACCCAGATAGTGCATCGGAATAATCTATATCTACATATCATCATTGAAGTTGACTTACTTATTGGATAAGATTAAAAGTCTAATAATTGTATATCATTCTTCTAATAACACTTGCAATTAGTTGCATATGTTTTAGAAGACTAGAAAATTTGATCTTAAGGTTAATAGTCATATGTATGGATATTGATGCAATTGTTGCAACAATATCTATTGGATAGATAGACTTCATAATTTCAGTGGGAGAACCCTTAGTCTTAGATAATGTCGCTATGACCTAGATATTAGATTACACTCTTTGTTTACTTCTTAATGTTGGAAATAAACATGAATTCTGAAATAGACCTATCATAAAGAGTTATGATGGATATAATTCAGATAGTAATCTGACATCTGAAGGACTCTACTAAATTAGAAAATTAATGAATGGTTCATTAACATTTCTAATACTAAAAATTAAACCTTAAAAGATCAACAAGGAGGACGAATATCATTTGAGAATGATCTGGCATCAAGCCTTGGACATATGTTTGTTGATGAGATCAATGGACTAGTAAGAGATGAAGCTTTAGAATGCCTAGTATTTAAAATCTTACATACTTGCGAATATTGTATCCAAAGTAGAAAATGTCCAATGCACGCTTCTCTGGGAATGGTGTTAGATGCCAAGGTATTCAAGATCTCATACATATTGATGTATGTGGATCATCTATATCATAATAAACATTAATGATATGTGATCTCTATTGATGACTATTTGTGATATGCGATTTCTTCCCTTCATTTTAGAAACCTTTGAAATGTTCAAAGATTTTGCAATTTTGGTTTAGAACCAAAGTTTGAAGGAAGATGAAATGAATTTGATCTAACCAAGGTAGTAAATACCTATTAGATGAATTCAAAGAACACCTTAAGGAGAAAGGAATATCATTTCTATCTCATTGCTCCTAATACGCCTAAACTTAATGGAGTTATAAGGAGATCCAATTGGATCATGTGTGACATGATATGGTCAATGATGACTCTTAGCATAATTATTTTTTTAGTTTCCAGGTATATATGTAATATAGACTACAATGTATATATCCTTAATAAGATTCCACTCATCTAAACCCGAGAAGCCTCATAAGCTATGGTTTGGAACCTAGCCTAGTGTTGGCACTTGAGGATTTAGGGTTGCTTGGTTCATAACTTTGTCATTAATGCAAGTAAGATGGAATCTAGCACCAAAAAGTGCTACTTCATTAGGAAAATAAAGGATGGCATTGGATACCTACTTTATGACCTTGAGATTCTTAAAAGATTTCATCTCTAAGAATGTGATTCTTAGAGGATGACTCTCTCGAGAATCAAGATAAAAATGAAGTGAAGGAACTCATTTGAAGATGACGAGGATTCTGAATTGGAAACTAAAAGGACAATTAAAGATGACACACTCATACCTCTTCAAATGAGTTTGAGGATGGATTCCATGTGGCAGTTAAGTCTTTTCGAGGTTGTACTAACAGTCAGAAAATGGGAGGAACTATTGGTTCCAAAGATACCATGACCCTCAGATACATAAAGATTTTTGATGCTTTTGATGCTTGGGGCATAGACTTCATGGGTCCATTTCCTATCAGTCAAGGATTTCAGTACATCCTGCTCGATGTGGATTATTAGTCGATGGTGGAGGTTATCCCCATCCGGGTTGCAGATAGTCGTATAGTGTGTTCCTTTCTCAAGGACCACAGTATTGCATGGTTCGGGATTCTCAAAATATTGTTTTCATATGAGGAAAGCCATTTCATTAATGGATAAGTAAAGAAGCTTGTGAAGGAGAACGTGATTAAGCACAAAGTTGTGTCTCCTTACCACCCTCAGACTAATGGCTTGGAAGAAATTTTAAATAGGGAGATCAAGATGATATTGCAAAAATGTGTACGTCCAGATAGGAAGAACTGGTCCCAGATGCTTGATTCAGTTCTATGGGCTTGTCGGACAGCTTACAAGTCTCCTTTGGGTATGTCTCCCTATAGATTGGTGTATTGAAAGCCTTTCTACTTGCCAGTGGAATTAATTCGCAAATCTTTATGGGCACTCCGTGTATGCAATCTAGATTATGAGAAGGTAGGAAAGAACATGAAGTAGGATTTGAATAGATTATTGGAATTCTGAGACTTTGCATATGATAACTCACTCATGTATAAGGAGAAAGTCAAGCATTGGCATGATAAATACATTCGAAGGAAGACTTTCGCTCTTGATTAGAAAGTGTGGTTATTTGACGCTAAGTTGAAGTTGTTTCCAAGAAAATTGAAAAGCAAATGGTCGGGATTGTTCATTGTGAGAGCTGTGCATGACAATGGGAGTATTATCATATCTGGGTTTTCATCTGATGTACAACCATTTGTTGTGAACGGACAGTTGTTGAAGACATTTCTTGATCATGATACATTCCTGCTTATACTTAGGGATACTCTACCCTAAGTATAGGTGGAGTGATGTTGTTCATATCATCTCTTTTGTGTTTTTATTCTTCTAATCTCTCGATTGTCCCCCAACTTGTTGATATTCTATGCTTAGGGCTATTCTACCCTAAGTATGGGGGGCAAGTCGAGCCGTTCAGTCCGTACATTTTCTTCATTGATTGTCCCTTTTGTACAACCTTCTATACTTAGGATTACATGATCCTAAGTATAGGGGTTGTCACCGACTTCTATTCATTTCATCTTTTCTTTAAATCATTGTAGCATATGAGTCTTTTCACTTTTCTATACATAGCACGAGTTATGTCCTCCTTTGTCGCTCTTTGATCACTATGAGGACATAGGTCGAGCTAAGTATAGGGGGTGTCGTATATATTTTATATACACTTTAGACAAAACTCGTACTATTAAAAAAAGATTATTTTGGGGATATGTATATAAATTTGTAAAAGCCCCGTGTGTATATAGACGTTGGTCACCTTTTATTAAAAATAAAAATAATAATAATAAATAAATAAAAATAGAAAAAACAAAAAAATAATTCCAACAAAACAAAAAACAACAAAAAAACAAAAAAATCGTATATACTAACCTTTTTTCCAATAAAAAACCCTAAAAACTACAAAAGCAAAAGTCTATAAAAATTTACATTTCAAAAAAAGTCTATTTTTACACGTGCACCATTTTTTTCCAAAAATCCATAAAAATTCCAAAATTAGAAAATTGGTTCAAAAAAATTTCTTTCTTTTTGCATTGTACATATTTATTGCATTTGCAAGTACATTTTTCAGGATAGTATTGACATTTAAACTAAGTCATGAATAAAATTGAAGAATGGAGCTTAGTTGGACCTTAATCAACTTAATTTCATAGGAACCTTATAAGAACTGGAGTTTATACCTTTCAGGTCCTAGCGTCTTAATTCTTTGTGTCCATAAGACTATGTTCATATGTCATCTTGATTAGTCTAAGTAGAATATTTAACAACACACGCATGATTCTTTCAGTCCGTAGCTTATCTTGGACAAGGACTCTACACGTAGCTCTTCATGGAGGAGGTAGTGAGGAGGTAGAATCTCTTGGCTTGGAGTATCATACGAGGGTAGTACATCTAGGCGGAACCTGTAGTCTTCCTCTAGGGAGGGTAGTGCATCTCAACCCGATCTAGTAGTATTGAGGTCTAAAGAACAGATGTTGTGGGTTTGCAACTTCAAAAGATGGATAGTCTACTAGCTCAAGAGGAAAAACTCCTTATGTACATGTTGTACCTTGAATATATTTTCAAAAAAATGCAGAAAAGTAGACATGCCTGATTGAAAAGTAAAATACCTACTAGAGTGTATATAAAAGGATAAAAAAAGAACGAAAAAATAATAAGAAGAACTTCAAAGTCAAATTTTTGTAAGCTTGCAGCTTGGTGACTTGGATACACTGGTCATGCATACAAGGATAGGTAGCTACATTATTTGCCGTCGATTCTTTTCATTCTTTCAAATAAGTTGAGAGAGGTTGTTTCTTTGCTACTTTTGAGATGGGGAGCTATATTCACTTACACCGTACAATTAAAGATTCATAGTCATAAGAATTGGTGTATGTAGACTTGTTCTGACCTGGCTGTCGAGGAGACCTGAATAGAAGTCTTGTCGAACTTAAAGGTTGTTAGGTTTTTAATCCATTTCCCATTAAGGTTCCGCCACACTAATAGTCCAAAGGTCTGACAGAGCTCGATACTACAATTTTATGAAGATAAGTTCAATACTCAATATTGTCCTAATTTCTTTATTTTTTTCTTTATTTTTCTTTTATTCACTTATTCCTTCAAATAAGTGCTTGCTAAGAGACTAGCAAAGGTAAAGCATAGGGGGATGTGAATATGTATTTCATCATCTTTATTCATTTATTTTATCTTAAAATCCCTTATAAAACACATGTATATAATACTAACTCCATATTTTTACTAACTTGCATCTGTGTGTAAATATTGTACATATATTGTTATTTTAACATAAAATAAATAAAGAAATAAATAAAAGAAAAATAAAGAAAATACAAAAATAAGAAAAGAAAAGAAAATCCAGTATATGTATGTAATAGATACAGGATGACCCGGACCTCGAGAGAAGGTCAAGACTTGACCTGATCGACCAGGAATAAAGTAGGGGGAGATATGCTCCATAATCAGAAAATCCCAAAAAATTTGTAAATACTTTTATGTGTATATTTGTATAAAACTTACATTATTTTATTTGTATATAAATTGACTTCACCCCCCATCACCGACTACATGGGGGCGTTTGTCATCCCCTCACACATAAGCCGTCCGATCACTGTACATGCGCCCGGTACGAAGCCTCCTTCAGCCTTCACCACGACCCGTGCGAGTCCCTCCACCGCCTTAGCCATGCGCAGAGCTCAGACCATCATTTCTGGAGTCTTCCAGTCGTTCGCCCTCCACCACAGAGCAGTCCCACCGCGCTTCACCCGTATGGAGAAGACCTCCGTGCCACCGACACCAACAACCACCATCCATCCCGCCACCCATTCTTAAAGGAGAAGGCAAGGGGCGGCGGCTCCCCATGTGCCCCTTTTGTGCGTGGATCAGAACGAAGAACCCTAACGGGGGATTAAAATTTTGGAAAAATATCACACAGCCCCCAGGTTATCTACTAATTGCAAGAAGACCCTACCAGGCCTATCATGTGCAGAACAACATCCAGTACTGGGTAAATTACAAAACTTCTCCTGAAGCCTTTTAGTACTATAAATAAGTCTATTTAGTTGCTATAATGTAATTGGCACAGTTTCGATGTGAGAACTGCTCTATTGTCCCAACATGATTTCTATTTTATAATTGATCAAACATTCACATAATTTACGGATCAAACCTTATTATCCAGACTATTTATTGGCTTGACTTTTAATTGAAATAAATATTTTTATTTCTCAATAAATTCTGTAAAAATTGTGACATTCTCCTACTATGCATAGGATCATTGTGTAGAATTTTTATTGCTTTTTAAATTTATTAGCTCTTATTTAAAAATTAAAAACATCATCACATTCTCTGCTTGAACTTTAAAAAATCATAAAAATTCACATATTGCTTCAAAAATTCCAAAAAAATAGATTATTTTTTTGTTGTATTTTAATTTCTATTCAATTTTTCATGCATTAATTTTTTTTAAAACCAAAAAATACTAAATACTAAAAATCTTAAATATCATATAAAATCAAAAAAATAAAAAAAGGAGAGATTTTAGTTCAAGTTTGTAGATAATTTCCATTAGTTCACAGGAAAAATAATTTTTGTAATTTTTTATTTCCTTATATTTAAATTGAAAAATAATTATGTTTGCTCACTATTTGCATTTTCCCCCATTTTTATTCATTTTAAAAATTCTAAAAAATCTAAACATCTTTGAAAAATCACAAAAACAATAAAAAATCATCAAAAATAAAAAAATTGAGATATTTTGAGTATTTTTGTCATATTAAATATACCAAAAAGATTTTGCATCTCTTTTGTGTATAAAGTTGTTTTGAAAATTATATTTGTTAAAATAAAAAAATGCAAAACTAAAATTATTAAAAATTTGAAAATAAAAAACAGGAATAAAAAATTAAAAATAAAAAAAATAAAAATTTCACAAAAACCAAGTTAGTTAGCATTTGAGATTCCCTTTTTCTTTTAATTGATTTTTTTCGATTATTTGAATAACTCTCGGGAATTGTAGCATCCCTGAGTTCGATCCTGTTAGCTACATAGCTATATAAATAGCAAAATTTCTCTCACTACACATCATATTTTCTGTAATTATTGGCTTGAGAAGAAAAAAATAATTTTTTTTCTTGCGTGATTATTTGGGTCAATGATACGACTACACTTTTATTTCATATCTCTATTTTAAAACCTGAAAAATACTATCTAACACTATGCTCAGTTTGTGAATAAACAATTTGTTATGTTGTACTGCCTTTCTGAAGAGATGCGTCGGATGCACATATCGTAGTTTCGTCCTACATCAACACGTGCAACACCCAGGCCCCATGCACCCTGTGCCTGAGCTTGTCTCTCAACACCTCGGTGAGCCCCTACTCCTCCATAGCCTTCCCCTCAACCTTCTTCCCTCAGTGCCTCTTCCTATGGGATAAGAAAGGGAATTCATATGCATGTAGCTACCCCAAAGACAGCAGCAACAAAAGAAGAAGAAGAAGAAGAGACAGAGTTAGATAAATCCTAAATCCAGTACACCAGAATACGAGTACAGCTTCGACAATCTCGGAGTCATCAAGCAAGGCAAGAAGGCTCAACACTCACCCGGTGATGAGGACTCTGACTATGCACCCTTTGACTAGTCCTCTCTTACTATTCTTGTAGTTTTATTCCTGTAGTAATCGGTTCTTTTTAGTTTGTTGTTTTTCTTACATATTGGAACTAGCTTGTGCACCACACAAACATATTTGTAATTATTCCTTACTTATTAATGAATTATGTGTGTTTTATTTCATTCTCTCTTCCTGATAAAAAAGGGGGAGAATAGCATTATATCTTAAATGTCTTTGAAGATTATTAAATTGATTAATTAAGGGGAGAAATTAACTAAGGGGAGAACTGAAATTAGAAGTTTACAACCTCCATTCACCTTATAAGAACCAGAAGTTTTATGATTCTTATAGTAAGCGGTAGAAACTAAAATCACCATTGAAACTTGTATTTCAAATAATTTTGACTTATTGATATAAGTTGCATATATCAAGTTTTATTTGACAATTTTCTTAGGCTTAAGAGTTTAGAACTTTTAAGCTTTGAAAAAGATTTTGAAATCATTAAAAGGGGGATATTATTAGTACTTTGATCCTCTGTGATTTTAAAGATGAGATACACACAAGATTATATCATAGTATCTTGCATATTCTTTATGATTGTTGAACTTCTAGTGTGGATCTCAGCTCAACACGACTGTGTTAAGTCGATGCTCTAAAGCAGAAGCCAGAAACTCAACTTTGTTGTTTCATGTTCAAAAGGCTTGTAATAGTTTACTTGTACTGGGTTTGCAAAAGTTGTAAGTGCAACAAGCTTCATCTAAAAGTTTTCTTTTCAGGAATATCTAGTTTTGATGAACATATCGATCATACGAGACTTTGATCGATTGCAACATGTTGATCATATGTATTTCATTGATCAATCACTCCTTGTCGATTATGTATATCTTGAAATTATTGATCATTATTTGAATAACATTTATATGGTCATCAGTTGATCGATCATTGCTATTTAGAAGATTGATCATTTATAGTTGATCGGTCGTATTTGTTAACCTAGTCGACTATATTAGGAAATCATATTTGATTTCATGTCATTTTTTATTTCCAATGGCAACTTTTTAGGATCTCTTGTGAGGGACCCTATACCCATTGTTGGAACATACACCATTCGAGCAATCACTCTTACTTTCTCTAGAAAAGAAAGAAAATCTCTCTAAGTGATTTCCTTGATATTCTTTCTCATGTTCTTCTATTCATTAGATATTTCGAGAAGAATATTCTTGGTTAAAAAGCTGTGAAGCAAGTTGTTCAGTTTAACAGTGTTTGAATCACTAGTAGCTCTACAAGTTATACTGATAGTAATCAGAGTACTTTTGCCATCTACTTCTCAGTGCGATGATATTTATTATCTACTTGATATTTCTTATCTGTGTGGGGTATCTATGATATAATTTCTTGTTTTATTCTTCGTGATTTACCTATGTATATAATGTTGTTCTTTATCTCAAGGTATCATATGTTATCTTTTGGAGAATTATTCTGGGTATATATGGAGATAGTCTTTATCTGGATATTGTTATTGATTTATCGCTTGTTTCTAGTTAATCTCTTTTTGCCAAAACCTTAGATGTTTCATCTAAAGTTTTGTAGAAGCTCTTGAGTGAGACATCCAAGGAAGCATAAAGAAAATCGATAGCTTGCTAGATCTTCTACTTGTGATACAATGTTTGAACTATAGTGTTGATTTTGATATTTGATCTAAGATTATGAAAGGAAATCTTTGTAAATGGTTGTGATATCCACATAAATATCTTGGTATTTAGTGAAGCAGTTGATTACCTGGGCTAATGGATAAATCCCCGAGTCAGGAAGACTCATGTCGTGATTTTTACCCAAGTAGGTTTCCATGTAAACATATAGTGCAAGTGTTGCTAATTGGTTTGCTTGATCATTGTTTCATGCTTGTTGATTATTCTTCGTAGAAATTTTGTAAAACTACCTACCAGTATTCACCCCCCCCCCATAGTGGTGTTGTGATCCTATAACTCACAGAATGCATATAGCCAATTGGCCCAAATGCAAGTTTATAATACCTTTAATTTGGTATTTTTTATATATGTACATATTTTTACATTATTAATGTAAAATATATTAAGCACATATGAGGATTTTTATTCAATTTTTTTGCTCTCATAGAAAATAAGGAACATATTTTGGTTATACAATACTACACTAAGATAGGCGTACAAAAATATTCACCAAGTACAACCATTATAAATATGCCTTAAATTATATGTGTATGTATGTTCATGATGTATCGCTAAGTGGTAGTGTTAAATAATTACTGTAGTTTTATGGCCATTTAAGGATTGATTAAAACCAAGTTAGATATCTTTGTGAAGAGAACTTGATTTAGGCATATTCATGATCAAATACAGATACACTGCACTTAATTAATTTATTCTAAGAGTTAAATATCTACTTAGTAATTTAATGATGATCTAGGTTAAGTATATGCGACACACAAATAATGCATGAGTTTTTCAAATCTTTGTATGCCATTATATTAAGTGAACAAAATCGTGATGCAGGTGCAATATACATGAGATGCACAACACTCAACAAAATCCTTGATTAATTAATTTATATAACTTGAGAAATTAATTAAAACTTAATGAAGATTGGTGTATCAATGCATCAATCAACCACAAAATAATTTGATTTTAGTTAATTATTAGCCTATATGAACAAGTTAATCTCTCTAAATTTTAGTACTTGAAGTAGATATCAATACAACGAAAAAAATACACCAAATTAAAGAGCATGAAAAGAACTTTCAAACAATACCAATTTCATTCAAAATGGATAAAAGGTCTACACATTATTCAATAAACATAGGGGCATAACTACAAGTTTTAATAACTTCAAACATTATAAATAAAAAAAGGACTAAAATGCAATTATGAAAAGTCTAGGGGGCTATATACATTTATGAGGGATAGGGGAAAGGGAGGGGGACAGGGGAATGGGTTTGTGATGGGTGGCTTTGTGTTGGATAAGGGCATGAAGGAGCGGTTCCGGCGCACCTAGAGGGTGGGGGCGAGCCGCCGGAACTGCTCTATTTACAAAAATAGAAGGACTTATCTGCAATCAGGTAACCTGACCGAGCTTATTACTAAATTGCCCAAGATCGTGTGGACTAGACACATGACTTCTAGACTAGTTTGCAATTGTAGAAAACTCCAAGTGTCCTTGGGCAAATATTCACTCCTCATGTGCGCTAAATCGCATGGTATGCTAGGCTTGGGTGGCAAAGATGATTTGGGCCACGTTCATGCTGTGATGCTTAGGGATGGCTCAGGCGCTCTAAACCTCAGGTGTTGAGTTGATGCTTTGGAGATGTCGATGTGGCCACTACTAGGTCATTGGATGGCACCTAAATGAAGATTAATCAAATGATTGCTTCTTATTGAGTTTTTCCCTCTCCACCTATGATGGTGGAAGATGGGCAGAGCTTCGGTGGAGCTCTTATTCCTCCTCCACGCTCCTCTATGAATACTGGTGATTAGAGAAGCTTCTCTAGATCCCCACGAGGGTGTAGAAGATGTTTTGAAGAGATACAACAACCTGGAACTCCATGGCAGTGAAGGATCGTGGGAGTCCATACTCGAGATTGGAGCTCAATGAATAGTTCCGATCACTCAAAAAATTAAGCACCTGCAAGGTTTAATTCCCAACCACATAACAAGATGAATCTATGGAAATTCTTATGAACTGAGATGAAGGATCAATCGTAGGCAAGGGAGAAGATCCTTATATGGGTTCTTCTTTCTTGCAGGAAGAAGAAAGATACGAAGTCGGAACAATGATGAAGAAGCGGAGTAGAGAAGAGAAAGATTATGCGAAGATGACAATGCAATGGTGATGAGGTAAACGATCTCGGATAATGGATAGGATGAATAAATGTGAGTAAATAAAATAGAGAAAATAATAAGAAAAGAAGATTGGAACTTACCTAAAGATCAAAGTGAGACAGAGAAAGATGAAAAAGACAAAAATGCTAGACTTGAGGTGGAGTAATCTATTCCGATCGTTGCTTCAAGCTTCTGGGCTATAAAAGCTAAGCTCAAGCAGCATCTAATAGGGTTGAAACACAGTAATGGAAACCATGGATCTCTTCTTGCTCAATCTCACTGACATTCGATGTCATCGAAGTGTAGGATAGGGCTAGGAGGCACTCACAATAATGGAGGATAACAGTTGAGAATGCTTGGACAGGGGTTTTGAGGGAAATGAAGTTGGGATGATGTAGGTTGTTGTAGGGTTGTTTCAACTGCCCAGATCTGATGATGGAGTTAAGGTTAGAAAAAGTTTGGCGGTTGGCATGGAAGGTAGAATTTAGGGTTAGAAGTTAGGGTTCAGTTGATGAAGGGGTGTTTAGTAGAGGTTTAGGGAAATACAGAGAAGATGGAAAGTTGGTGAACTATTCATGCCTGTTGGAGGTGGAAGGCGACTAGATAGTTGTTGGATCTTTTAATCCAATGGCTAGGATTTAGGTGCAAGAAGACATCTAGGATAGAATCTATTAGAGTTTGATGAGTGATGGGGAACTCGGGCGCGTGGAGAAGAACGGGAGGGCCACATTGGCGACCCAGGAGACGCTACATGGTCCAATAAGAAGTAAAAGAAAAGAAAAAATCAGAATGAAATATGAAGTAAAAAATAGAGCATGCATTTGAAATAGAGCATGCATGTAGAACTCAGAGAGAAAATATATCAAATATACATATTAAAAATTATACAAGTATTTCTAAATGTACTAAAAATACTTATTATATTTCTTTTTTGTAATTTTTTATTTTTAATTAGTAATTAATGTTAAATTAATTATTTATAATATTAAACTATTTTTTATTGGATTTTATTAAATAAATAAACACATAAAATATAGGCACAATATAGGTATTAGTATACAACATTGGAGACAAATAATTAAGAACATAGTAATTTGCATTTGTTAATAATAAAGAGCTATTTGTTAATTACAGTTAGATGTAAATTAACTGTTAGTGAATTACATAAGCAAGAGACATGATAATAATAAATAATGTTGACAAACCTGGGACTTATCATTGCGTACATACATACCTATATATGTATGTATGTAGGTATCTAGATAAGTTGGTATATATAAGGGGTGTTTTAAAAGAGGTGGCACATTTCTATGGTTGAGGAAAACCAAACATAACGGATTTGAGATCTCTGAGGTTTCATCCATATTTATTCACCAAATGAGTATTTCGATCATGTCTAATTTATTTTTAAATAAATTTATTTGATATTCAAAATAATATTTTTAGTTCATCTGATTTCAAAATTTATTAGTCAATTACGTTTCCATCCTTGTACATCAATTAATATTGCAATTTACTAATTTTAGATGGTCTACTTATGTTATTTTTATTGTCAATTTCGATTTCCTCCAAAAACTTGGAGTAATTACATGAAAAATCTTCATTGTACAATATGCATTTCCTTTGTAAAATTTATTTGTATGTTTGTAAAATGAATAATCGATTAGTGATGCTTTTTTATTTTTAAGTTTTCACTAGTTCAAATTTAATTTAATTTAATTGAAAATTTCAAACTATTATTTTTAGTATTCCAATTTTGGTATTTTCTACCAATTACATTTACTCTAATGTGCAGTTGTTGCATTCTATAATCAGGATATGAAATGACAAAAATGAGTTTTAAATCAATTATTATGCTATTAATCTTAGCCACAAGAAGTAAACATAAATGAATGAGAAAAAAGGCTTTCCGAATCATAGGGTGACACCTTATTTGAAGTTTCTACTATGTGTGTGTAGGGGGAGCCAACTTGGATACCCCTGCCCTTACTTTTTTTATTTCTTAAGATATTTTTTGAAAACACTTGACGGGATTTAGGTTACTATATGAAACCATGTTCTCATTCAAATTTATATTCAATTCAAGACTCATATCCTTTCCATCAATCCTATCAGATTTTAGTGGTCTTAAAATTATTGAAATTGACCCCTTATAGATGGATGGGTAAGGAGTGTCTGTTTTACTTGAAATTTGAATGAGAACATGTTGTCAATTAGTGAAGTAAATTTCCCCTTGTGTTTTCAGAAAATACCTTAAATAAATAAGAAAAATAAAGGTGTGTTGATGAATCTGTGATTCATCACTCTTAAAGTTGAAAATAGAGACTTGTTCCCAACTAATTAGAGGCATATTTCCACGAATATTGCATAATTCGCATTCATGCATGCATTGATAACATCTGCATTTTAGCATCCACATTTGCACTAAATAAGAAGCCAAAATCCACCTGTAAAAATCACCTGTATATTTACCATATTTCAACTATTTTTATGTATTTTATAGTAACTCTAAATCCCATAAACTCACTCTATAATGTATATATTACTAACACTAATAAATAAAAATGCCAAAAAAACACTAACTTGGAAAATTGACCAACAAAACCCGAGTCCAAGTTTGAAAATAGGAGCCTTAAAACGCACATATCTCTCTCATACAGTGTCTGATTTAGGTCTACTCACTTTTAAAGTAATATACATTCAGAGACCTTCAAAATGAGACCCATTTCATTTAAATCGGAGCTCGTATGCAAAACTTGGGTTTTGGGCCCCCATTGTATATTATATGTATGTATATTTCTACCCTTGTATTTTGTTACTTTATTCAACCTTATTTCCATTTTTGGCCAACATGAAACTTGTAGATCTCATCGAGATCTAAAACTTTTATGTTTTGATTTTTTCCAAATTCGTCCATTTTCTCTCTCTTATTTCACATTCTTCCTCATCCAATCAGATTGGGCCACGTGGCGCCCTCTGGTTGCGCCACGCGGCCCACTCAGCCACTCGCCATGCGCCTCGTCTCTTAGTCGTTAGATCACTCTTCTTCATCAGATCTCGGCCCTCCAATTTCGCCTGAACCCCAAACCCTTGGATCTTCCTACTGATCTCATCCACGTCGTTCGTATCCGCCTTGACCTCAGAGCGCCACGTGGCTGGATCTACACCATTCGATCACCTCCACGCACTTAACATCTCGGTTGTGATATCCCGCTCAATTGACGATCCTCCGATCCTCCTCCCTGATGCAATCTTTACTGCCCGTTGGTGCTCGACGCTCCACCCGCCACGTGGTGCGCCAAGCATCCTTCGATCTTGATCCCCAGGTCTAATCCTGGCCTTTCTCTCTCGCCCATCTTCTGGCCATTGGATCACGAGATCCAGCGGTCTAGAGTCCGTCTTCTTCCTCCAGTCGTCTTCCTCGCGCACGTCACCCACCTCGCGTCGCCTCCTCCCCTATCTATTTTTGGCACCACCACGACCACTTTCTCCACCCACTGATCACTCCACGATGAAGCTCGTAGCTCCCTCATCCTCACCAGCACCCACACACATCATGACCTCCTTCTCCTGCGCTCTGCCAACTCCACGAACATCACACCTCCATCACCTGGACCCCTATCTCCATCCTATAAATACCCCATCTCCGACGAACTTCCACCCCATCCTCCCTAGAAAGAGGGTCCCTAGAGATCCTATCTACCCATCAGTGACGGTGATTTGGGCTTTGAAGTGAGCGAAGACAGATTTCACCTCTGGGGAGATCCACGGAGTTTCTTCACTGGGTAGAAACTCCTCCGCCGAGCTGCACGGTCTCGGGCTCGCTAATGACCCTCGAACGACAACAGGAGCCTCTTCAGCGAGCCTCCACCCCCAGGTAGCTTCATCTATTCCTCCTCCGACCTTCATCTTCTTCTCGACCAATCTTCTCGCATTTTTCTTGTTGTGTCTGATCGACAACACAACCCTTCAACCTTGGAGCTCTCACCTTCGCACCACCATCGGTTCGTCCTTATGACACATCGACCCCTCTCCAACCACAGCTCCGCCCTTACGACAGAGGAAGACCACCGGCCGCTCATTGCACTTAGGCCTCACTACACTCTCCACACTTCCACCAGCACGAGCCCTTGTTTTTTGGCACCCACTAATGCTGCAGGTACCATCTACATCACTGATCAGACGTCTCACCACATCTCATTCGAACTTCATCGTCGCTGGCCTACGGACCGCCTCCGCTTCCCTCAGACGCTCCTGTAGTTCCCTTACGCATCTACGATCGTTTCGAGCTAACAGGAGCTCCCAGCAACCTTCACCGGCCATGGGGAAGGGCGGCACAGCCAGACCCCCTTCACCAGAGCCCCACCAAGTTCGCCGCAAGAGGCGGCGGCCCGGAGGAGATGACGCACAGTCATCGTTGGATCATCTTGATTTAACGGTCCTCATCGCAACACGTCACCCTCACCTTCAAGCTTCAGCCTCCGTTGGATCAGGAGGATCTAAAGGCCCATACACAGCCACGTCGCCCCTCGCCAGCAGCTCCAGCCTATGTTGGATCCATCTTGATCCAACGACCAGCGTCATGCCATGTCACCTCGCTCTAGAAGCCATCGCCACCGTTAGATCTCTCCAGATCTAACGGCCTAGCACTCGCCACATAGCGCCCTCCGAGCATCTTCCCCGACCCTAGGCTTGGAGGACCCGAAGGAGCACCCGAGCCTCCAGAGCATCCGATCCTCCGCCCGAGCCTCCGAAGCCTACCGAGCCTAGTACTTCACGTGTCCCTGCGGGCTAGGTAAATTGCACTAAGGCCCTGCAAGTTTCTAGAATTGCAAATTAGTCCTTGCAAGGAGCATCACGTGAGGCGCACATGTTCTTGTGGACATTTTGCACATTTGCCCTCAACATTGTAGGAATTTGCACTTTAGTCCCTGTACGCATGTTTTAATTCAAGCAATTTTTATTTCTATTTTGCATTTCAGTCCATGTGTTTGCACGCATATTTAGGCATCCATTTACCATCATTTTTAAATTCCAAAAATTGCATGTTGGAGTAGAACCTTGTGCTTTATCTTTGTGACGTGTCATATTTTTGTGAGCTTCATAGAATTTAATATTATTATGCTTGTGGAATTTGACATAGTTTGCCCACTATGTGCTTTAAATTAATTATTAAATTATTGCTCCAAAAATCACCATAAAATCACATTAGATCTATTTTAAATTGTTCTACACTATGCCCAAAAATCAAACCATTTGCACGTACTAGGAGGCCTGAATAAATCAGATAGTATTTTGCTCAATTAATTTTTAATAGGATCAATATACATCATTTTTTAAGTTTATCAATTTTCTTGGATTCATCTCATATAGACCTATCTAGGATAATTTTATATCTGAAAATGATATGCTTTGGTATTTATTAAAATTGATTTTGCAAAAACTACCCTACAATCATATTAAATTCATTTTTAATTCATTCAGAATCTAAAAATTCCGAAAAACATGTAGTAGCTTAGTTTCATCGCATATCATCTTCTAGCCAAGTTTCATTATTTTGGACCTCATCTGACCATCATTTGTGATTTAACTTAAAATGTGGTTTGAAATTGCATTTTGTTTTCCTTAATTGCATAAAAAAGGACCAAAAATATTCTTCTGAAAATCTGACATCAAATTAACTTAAAATTTACCTAAGGAAAAAGCTGCCTCCCTAAGTTCGACCTTGGGCTTGCCCAAGTAAATAAAATTACCGCTTGCGTTTAATCAAAAATTAAATGTGAGTGGTTTTTGACAAGTTCTCGATTACCCAATTGCAACGAATGACAAATATAGTTCGATCCTTAACACTGTTGAATTAACAAGGGTGGCTGAGGCCTTTTCAAAATGGCGTCGTTGCCGAGGAGGTACAGCTTAGGTTAATTTTTAGATAATTTTGTTTTTATATTTTTATCCCTGGGTAGTCTAATTCCCGGCTTTTCTTGTTAATATTTTCTATTTCATTTTTATTTGTTTATTTTGTGTCATCCTTTATCTGACCTCCATTTATTTTCGTGCGAGGAATACGAGGAATCGAAGGCGCTTCGCTAAGCGAGCTGAGGATCCTGCATTAAAATAATTTGAGTGATTGTGTGAGGATTTGTAATTTCTTTTATTTTATTTTTGTATTTTTCTATCGGTTCACGTTTGGGTTCTCGCACGTGTAAGTCATAGTGAAAACGTGTCCCCGTGTGTCGTGTGGTTGCTTTACGTAGAATAGGACTTGCATTTGTAGCTCTTGGAGATATTTTAGGAACTGTTTGTGCGCATAAAATTCTAGGACCACACTTCGCACTTAAAATACGCACTTAGACTGTATATCTTAGCCAAATTTAATCTGTTCTTCACTCGGTAAAAGAACTGCCTGTCTAGGAGCGGTTTTTTCGCTCGCATTTATATAGCTTAAAAATTTCAATTCTGTTTTGCATCCTGCGTAAAAAGCGAAAGGATCACTATAAGTCTTCTCTACTTGGGATTCATTATTGTTTTATCGTGCATCGTCTTTTTTCGACTCCTTCCCCCTTGGTTTTTCAAAATTAGGTTTAAATCAAATTGGGACTGAACTATAGGTGTGCCTTGTAGTTGGATTAGCCAAGTGATCACCTAACTTAAACCGGGACTGTTAAGCAAAATTGACGAAAAAAATCAATAAAATCATAAATTCTGTTTGCGGGAGATTAACCCTGACCTTATTTTCAGGATAAGTGAGGGTACTAGAGTGTGTGTGCACGCCCTAAGGTAGAGCCAAAATCCCCGCCTTCCATATCACGTACCCCGATCCGAGCAAATATCACAGGCTGAACAATGGACTTAACTGACCAGCGCCAAGTAGCCTCCGCCTACTCCGGTAGGTAGATAGGAGAGAAATTGCGGTGCACTGCGACAAGTTGCTAGTAGGCTCCGCCTGCTCTAGCAGGTAGATAGGGGCGAAGATACAACCTTGTCAGCTTCCACCTACTCTGTAGGTAGATAGGGGCAGGTCCTTGAACTTTCGGCTGGTGATAGGAGCGGAGAAAGGAAGGGTGTTGGTATCTTAGGCGACATGTTAAATAGGGGAAACGCATCCGACTTTGAGTCGACTCCCCTATAGGTCGTGTAACCTTCTACTTGTTTGAAAATTCACACATAACATCAACCAGACTAATCAGACTCAGTTTCGGGTCCTTTACCGTATTGAGTGTGAAAATCAGGTTTTGGATTCACTTGCTTGCTTTAGGTAGGAGTAAAATCCTATCTTACATGTTTCTCCTAATTCTTATTTTCGCCATCCAAGATGACTGATTGGGGGGATGTCTACTCCCGATTCCCAAATCTTTCCTTGATCCTCCCACGAAGTTCATCTTCATCGGCCCAAGCACAACTTGGGCCATCCCGAGTTCATGACCCTCTTGAGTTCAGGATCCATCACTCTCAGGGTGGTTACCCTCAAACCACTCCTTTTCTCTCCTCTAATCTTACCGAGGAAGACCATCGCCTCAGTGATAATGTCTTCATTGATATGTACTCTAACCTAGACCATCTTCTATTCCCAGGAGAGGACAAGATGACTCTGAAGAAACACCCAGACGAAGAGAACCCCAGAGTTGATCCCATGCACCAAGTCCTGGCCCAGTTAGCTAGAGCCGAGCAGCTGAATTCAGAACTTATGGCTAGGATGGGACATGTAATCGAGGTAAAGGGAATCGACCGACCCATGGTAGATGCCTATAACCCAACAGAAAATGAAATATGTTGTTGGCTTGTACCTGAGGCCGCCCCTGAAGTGTTCGAGTTGAATCCCCCCCTTTTTGAGTCTGCTACCGAAGTTCAATGGGAACTCCAACGAAGAACCTTATGCTTTCCTTAGATACTTCGAGCTGGTTTGCAACAACCTTAGTCACCCTAGGGTTGGGCAAGACTACATCAGGCTGTAGGCCACCCTGTTTGCCTTAAGAGATAAGGCTGCTCATTGGCTGAAAAATCTCGGGGTGAGATATACGACCTGGATGTAGTTCAAGGATTTATTCTTGAAGAAGTTCTACCCGCTCAGTAGGACTAATCAGATGAGAACCAAGATCGTGACTTTTCCCTAGGGACCCAATGAACCATTCCATGAATCCTGGGATAAATTCAATGACTTAACTCAGAAATGCCGTGCCATGGCATTACAAAAGCGATCTTAGTCCAGACCTTATTATGTGGCATGACCCTGGAGATGCAGGGGTTAGTGAGTGCAGCATGTGGTTGCAACTATCTGAATAAGAACGAGGATGTCGTATTGAAGATTCTGGAGCAGATGGCGGAAACAGGCAGATCTCAAGCCACCAGGGCCTATGAGTTGTCTCCCTCAAGCCTATCTGATTGTATCTACCGGGTGAGTTTTACCAGAAAAGATTAAAGTTTAGTTAATCTTCGTATTTTATTTATACTCCTAAATAAGATGTATAGTGTCAAGTACGCGAGTGTCAAACTCAAGGAGGCAAACTATTAGAAACTAGGGTTAAACTATAGAATACCTAAGGTAAACGGGTTCCTAATTTTTATTTTATTTTTAAAGATTTTCCGAGATTTTTATTTCGTATTTAATGAATTTTATATTGTTTTTTGTGATTTTTAAGTATTTTGTAATTTTTTTTATTATTTTAGAAAACATTCTTAATTTTTATTTTATTTTTATTTTGTTATTTTTATGTTTTTAATTTAGTTTACTATTTTTTATTGATTTTCAAGATGTTTTTAGGATTTTTATGGATTTTGAGTTTTTTTTAATGTGAAAAATGGAACATTTATTGAAAACTGTGATGTTTTTCTGATTTTAAAATTTAAAAAGAGAGGAAAATATTTTTATTCTATTTTTATTAAAAAGTAAATGAAATTATCTTTAAAAAAATATGTTGTGTGTTTTTAGGGGATATTTATTTTTTTTGAAAATTTTAGTAAATTTTATATTTTTGTTGATTTTAATGTTTCTATTTTAATTTTGTTTTTGGTTTAATATGTGAATTATAGTAAAATATACACTAACTAATTTTTTAAAGGATTTTTAAGAGTGTTTTATATATTTTATATATGTTTAATGTTTGTTATGTTTTTAATTTTTTGGAAACAATTATTAATAATAGATTTTTAAAACTTTATTTATTATTATAAATATAGTATAATATAGTATTTATATGTATTTTTATTATGATTTTATTTTTTGTATTTTTATTTAATGTGTATTATAGAATGTATAGAATATGTATAATATTAGGGGTATATCTGTAATAAGCTGGAAATATAAGGTGGTGCGTGTAAAATCTATGAAATTAGAGGGTATTTAGCGCAAATCGCCACTGATACGTGTGTATTACACGTGCATGCACCTGTACGGAGGCATATGAGTAATAAGCTGGACGATAGGGGGTTAATTGTAATAAGCCCGAAAAATATACCACCTCACGTGCCGCGCATGTGAGGGCGTAAAGCGGTGGGGCTGCGCTCGGCGTAGGATACCAACGCGTGGATGATAGATGACTGTTAATCAGATGCTAATCTAACGGCTGAGCTTATTTTCCTCAACTTAGAGATGAAGGTGGTTCAGATGTACGATCGAAGATCGAACGATTTTCTTCCTAGGTGCGGCGGTTATTCGTAGGCGACAACGCTGGTGGTCTCGCTGGCTACGATGCGGTGGCTTCTCGAAAGGTCGATGACACTGATGTCAATCTCTAGTTCTTCCTAACTTTCCATGCATGGCGTTGGAGCTTTAAGATCCGAGTGAAGGTGCTTCGTTAAATAATGCAGTGCGAGAATCGAGTCTGTAGTAGAGTTCTCAAGGATGAAGCTCCCGGTGGTGACGGCCAGGATCCTTAAAGATGGATCTATGTTCACAGGATTCACGAGTTGCAGATGTCCTGCTATAGGTTCTAAGACTCAAATGAAAGCTTTGAACTCATATGTGTATCATGTTCTTCCTCCAAATGATCTGCTCGAATCTCATGTGAAGCTGCTGCTTCATGTCCATATTGTGAGCTTCTTGTAAATGTACATGTGACTCGAGAACACGTCTCAGTCTGAGGTTAGGTTGAAACAAGGGCAGTGGATGGGTTGACCCTTGTCGATGGAGGAGAGAATCAAGCCTCAGATCTCCAATAGATCTGAGGTGGTAAGAAATGAACAAAGGGTAAAGAAGCGGAACATATCAGATGAGGTAAAACCGAGGAAGCGTTGATGGATTTTGGTTTAGTTGTGCCTCAAAATAAGAGGAATGGACTGGATTGAGAGGAAAATACAAGAGGAAGAGAAGAAAATGAGGAAGAAGATCGAAGAAGAAAGGAAAACAATCAGAGAAATAGATTGAAAAGGAGGAAAAGATAGAGAACGGAATCTAACCTGGGAATGAAGGAAGAGGACGATGTCTGAAAATCAGAGCTCAGATGAGATCTGATATCTTCGCCTCGATGCGACGGCGTTGCTCGCGGAGGCTCAATGCACGGTGGAGCAAGGCTGCACATCGGCGAGTGATCACATCGACTTTGCCCTCTTGCTCGACGACGAACGGAGGTGCTCTTATCACGATCTTCCTCACTCACTGGAACTCACGGAAGGTGGATGAGATAAAAAATGGCATATGCCGTCAATGGAGGGAGGTGCAGACCTTATATAGAGGAGGGATATGGTCACCGCCATAGGTGACGGAAGGCGTGCGGTTGGAGGAACGGCTGGCCAACGGCCGGCTGTTGGAGAAGTCGACGAACGGCACAGGAGGTTGGTGGCGTTGGCGAGGGAAGGGGGAAGAAAGAAACATGGACGATGGGGGAAGAATTGGACAGGAAGAAGAGGAGGAAAAAAAGGGAAAGTAGAAGAGAGGAAAAGAAGTGGGAGGAAAAAAGAGAGAAAGAAATAAAAAATAAAGAAAATTAAATATTTATTAATTATATTGAAATAATTATAAATTATTTTTTAAATAAATAAATAAATAATAATTAAATATGATTAATAACTTCATCAAGTATTATTTAAATAATTAAGTATGCAAATAAGTAATTACTTAATAAATGAATAAATGATAAATATATTAATTAAATAAAAAATTTAAATGAATAATTAATGAAATAGAAATAAAAAATAAAATATTAATGTATTAAATAATAATAGAAGTTACAGTTTATTGTACAATAAACCAATACGGACCCGAAAACCGTATTTTTTGCATTAACTTTGATTTTAGCGAAACTAGTTTCATTTTGTACATAATTGGAAAATATTATATTTGATACCGAGTTTGCTTAATTCAGAGTTCATACGACCGAGTTACGAGGCCTGGAAGAAAAAAAGTAGCGGCTTCGAGGCATCGGGTTTTATTGGTATTTTGGCTTAATTATATTTTTATATACATTTTTGGAATATGTTAGGAAAAGAATTTAAGTTAATCGGGTTTACAGTTAATAAATGAAAAACTCAGGAAGTTTCTACATATAGTACATATATGCAACGGGTCCAAAACGCTAAAACTTACCAATTTTATCTGAATATTTTTATGATATTTTTAATAAATAGCACTAAGTATAAAATAGATTTTAAAAGTGAGTTTGGTCTATTTGGAGTTTTCTATAAATAGATATGAACCTTGGAAGTCGGCTTTTACGGCTTTTACGGTTCATTGCAGTTAATTATTTTTTTATCAAAAAAATTTTCTGATATTTTTTTAAAATAATATATATTTTTGTGAACATCTTTTACAAAAGGATTGTTTTGGTTTGAGATTGTTTTGATGATAAATTAAATATGTGAAGTATTTACAAAGTGAAAAATAGATAAATTATATTTTTTGTCTTTGTTTTCTTGATTTTTTATAGATTAGGATCCTTATCTTCCCCTACTTATTTCTTTTATCGACCAGGTCAATAAGTTTCGAGATTAGGACCTGTCTGTATATTACATATACATCCTTATTTTCTTTTTCTTTTTCTTTTTCTCTTTTATTTTGGATATAAAATAAATGTTAATTATATAATATTAATATTTGTTGTTATAATATTAATTAGATGGAATTAGTGGATATTTACATGTATTTTACCACGAATTTTAGCTAAAATGAAAGAATAAAGGCGATGAATGACATATTCATCATGAACAAATGAAATTAGAAAAATCTAATAAAAATACTTAAATGTGTAATAGAATATATTAAAAAATATATAAAATACCTATATAAATTAATAAAATATATAATACAAAATAATAATAAAAACACTTAATTACATATATTTATACCTATATTTTACATGTAAATATCAAGTTACAATAAAAATCCACAAAAGAAATAAATGAAAATATGTATAAAATACTACACTAAATTACAAACACTTTTCATTTCTCAATAAAAATTAAATAAATATCTTATCATTTATTCTTGAATTTCTAAGGTATTTCTTCTAGGGAATTTTTTGGTTGGTCCACGTGGACCAACCAGAAGCCTTCTCACATTGACCTATGGTCAACTACCCCCTCTGCTTCCTCTAACTCATCTGACACCTTGAGTCCCTTTCTTCTAGTCATTTTCCAAAGAGATCTAATTATCGATTCACCTCACACCATGAAAGTTTTCTAAAGCACTGATTTCCATTAATTTCGCTTTATGTGTAGGTGTTCATTATCTTAATCAAGTTGATCGACATCTTCAACGAAACTACCGACCTCGTCCAACCTATAAAGCAGCCTCCCCATCTCTGCCTCCAATTTTGATCACTCTTAGTGCACTCTTAGCCCGTCAGAGCCATGCCATTCCCTCCCTCTTGGTGACCGCTCGACATTGGGAGGTTCTGCAGTGAGGAGGAGCAGCAGAGGGTCTAGATCACATCATCGTCGGAGAAGCGCCATCAGCTGGTTTTGCCTCCTCGACTCCAGTCGAGTAGATGCCATATATCTCCATCCTTAGGTAATTCCTTAGGCTTGTTTTCAATTCCATCATTTAATTGTAGATTTAATTGATCCTTTAGCTATAAAATAAAAAATTCCCAATTGCATGGAGCTTTAGCTATAGGGTAATTCATCGGGATTTCGCCCATAATCCACCCCGCTTTTCGCTTCATTTCACCTCCTCCACGTTCTCCGACGATCTCTCCATCTTTCCACCCCAGATCCATTGTGGATCTGGGAGCCGAGCTCCATTCTGTAATCCTTAACCAGAGTACCATCGCCACCTCATCCCTGATAGCTTTTAACTTCATCCAAGGGTCGAGGGAATAGCCCTCTGGCCTAAGATCATTTTAGTGATGGTCGTGAAGCTTGGAATCCCATCTGGAGCATAGAAGAGTACTTGGAGCACCTCCATGTCGATTGGAGCCATTAGAGATCCACTAGCATCCTCGTCTTCATCAGAGCTGAACATTTCATGCGGAGGAGTCCTAACAAGTTCCTGGGCCTGTCAGAGGAGAGATATGTTGCCGATGCATGGAGGAAAGCTTGATCGAAGCTTGTTAGACCTATGTTCTTTAGATGTTCATCCAACGACCCTCTCGGGAATTAAATCATGAACATTACCCGATTTAATCTGGGGTGTTCATATATTTTGAAGGGGTACTAATCCAGGTCTGTCGGATCACACACGTGGTGCAACCTCAACAGCTGGATCAAAGTTCTTAAGTAGTAAAATATGTAGTTATACTCCTCTCTATTACGTATTTTGTAATGAGTTATGTAAATCTTATATGAAGTACAAAAATTTGTTGAAAATTCGCAAGTATGCCCTCTAAACTATTTGATTTTGTAATTTTGTCCAGTGTCATGTCATCTTACGTGGACTCCCACATGAGTGGACATTTTGTATGCAACCCCCTCCAAGTTTTGTATTTAATATTTTGTTCTTAAAAATCAAGTTGCAGAACAAAGTTTGTAGTTATTTTGCATGTACCCCATGGAATATTTTTTATTTGCAAATATGCCCCTACTAGCTTGATTTTTTAATTTATGCATTTCTATTTATTAAAAATAGCTTCGTTACTTTAAAACATTTTAAAGAATAGATGTAAGTGCATGTTTGATTATTTATTGATGTCATATATTTTATTTCTCATTTTGCTAGAATTTACTATTTTTGAATAATCAAATAGAGCTATTTATTCCCTATTTGAAAAATTATAAACATTTTCTTAAAATTCCAAAAAATTACCTACTATTTGTTAGCCTATTTTAATACTCCAAATCAAAAATCATGAAAAAAATCTCAAAAGAAACTCTAAAAATTAGCAAACCCTAAAAAATTATAAAATAATTTTTTATGATCCAAAAACTAGTTTTCTGGCTTATATATATGTAGTAAAATTAGTTTTGAGAAATTTTTAACCTTTTTGTTATTTTTAATTCGCACATAAATTTGGCCTATTAAAAAATGCCTCTTATGGTCTTTTTCTTATTTCAAAAAATACTAAAAAAACAAAAATTCCCTAAGAGAAGAATATTTTAAAAACTCAAAAATATTTTACTTAGGAAATTTTTACATTATTTATCTATACTTATGATTATGTTACACTATATTTCATATATATTTATATCTTATTATAGATAGTATATATATTTAATAATTATAATAAATTCCTTAAAAATATTTTGAAATACTTTTAAAAATAAAAAGGACTATTACTTGGTATATTTTCTGATTTTTCTACATTTATTATATATATATTCTACTATATATTACTTACAGTATTTATATTACCTTGTATACATATATACATATATATTATCATATACTATATATTAAGAGAAGATTAAAAATAAAAATAAAATATTTATATTTACAATCCCACATCGAGTACAAATTGTGCATATCTATAAACACACACACTGATATTGATTATTCATAAATCATTCTAGCTATGTCCCTTGTTCCCTATATTCGACACCCTACTCTACTTGTCACTATAAAACATTTATTATAGGGTTTTAATAATTTTTTGTTCCACTCTTTGCTTTTCATTGATTGACTATTATTGTTGTGGGTTGATTGTTGTTTGATTTGTCAACGTTTGTGAGTGGCCACCGCAGCGATTGAGGTCCGCCTTGTGTGACCTCATGACCTCCTCCTCGATAGTTGACAAATCAACAAATGGCTCCATTGCAGGGACCAACAAATAGCATAGCAGTTTGTTGTATATAGCTTGCACATTATTCTTTCCTTTATCTTCTACTATTTATTTTTGATAATTATTTATCTGTTCTGACCCATATCTCTTTATTTGACTTTCTTGCAAGGGACCTCATGGCAGCGATAGCTTCTTGGGAGGTGGATGAATAGGAGCTAAGAAGAGGTTGGCTATTCTTGAGAGGCGATAGCTTCTTGTGAGGCAACTAGGAGCGAGCATGAGAGAGAGGCAGAGAGAGGTAGAAAAGGAGTCAATTTTAGCATAGTTTTTTATTTTATTTTGTGAGAGAGTGATTTTCTTTTCATTTTTGTATAATATAATTTGTAATAACTTGGACATTAGGACACTTATACTTATAAAGCTCCAATGCCTGGTTGTCTGTTTACTTAGGAGTTTCATCTGATCTTTCGTGTTTTATCACCTTTCTTGTAATTTGTTTCACAAAGTTTTGGGTTTTCTACCTTTATTTTTCTTTGTTTTATGTGATTGAACCTGATGAGCAACCTACTAACTAGGGTTAATTATCAACATAAAAAAGGCCATTGTGACCGCATTCAATCGACTAACTCAACGAGAAAAATCAACCACTAATGAAAATAAAGAAATAAATGTCAGTAGTCAGCTATTTGGATGTATTTGGTATAGCTACCGAGGTCGAACACATGGAGCACGAAAAAGAACGAAGCAGTCAAATTTAAAAAACAAAACATTTTTTAGTTGTTTTTTATTTTTTTAATTTTTTAATTTTTAGTTAAACAAAAAAATACAAAATATAATACAACACGCACAACACTATTTTTGGATTTTTAACATGATAAAAAGATTCAAAAAATTAAAATAAAAATATTTTTGGGTTTTATGAGTTTTGAGGTGTTTTTGTTTTTTTTAGATTTTTTCTGAAGTTTTTATGATTTTATAAAAATCAAACGATGCTCAAAATACAAAATAGGGTACAACCAATACCATATTGCAAAATTAAAATATTTAGAATGTCCCAAAGTCCTGATTGACAATTTTAATAAAATATAAATGAAAACCTACAAAAAGGAATTGAAAACACAATTTTTGGAATTTTCTTTGATTTGATATGATTTTTATAAGTTTTTATTGTTTTGTGATTTTTGGGGTGTTTATATTGAATTTTTAAACAAAATTAATATTGAAATTAAAGCACAATAAAAGACACACACAAGAATTTTTGTGGAATTGTTAATACATTTTTTGTATTTTTGTAATTTTCTAACTTAGACAGCATAAATTTTAGGGGTTTTAAATTTTAAAAAATATAAAATGCACCCAAATCAAGGCAACAAAATTACCATAAATAATACACTCTAACATGGGAGGTGGATGGGTTAGATCATCGAAGGGCGATGGAATTGATCTGAAGTTTGATTCCAACCTGATGGTTGGATAGTGGGACAAAATGTGGATCTGGGTGTAGAAGCGAACGCGAGTCGTGTGGGGAGTGCAAGGTGCGGAGTGAAGTAGCGGAAGGGAAATGATGTGATGGTCGATGCGAGCTGTGAATATGGAACTACAGAGTAGGATGCAAATGAAATTGAGTTCTAGAGATTACTTGCAGGTGGATGCTGATGTCTAGGCTAGAGAATAAAGTCCTCCAAGGAGATGGCCTCGATGGGTGGCGCGACCAGAGGGTGGGTACTCCTTCCAGCGGAGCAGGAAGAAAACGTCGTCGAACCTAGGGCACTCAACTCCAAATACAACCTACAACCGCTCCTTTTTCTCGATTGTCACACTGGAAAAGGAACGATGGGTGTAACAAGATGGTGGAGCAACCGGAGATACCGGAAAAGGAGGAGGTTGCAAGGGTTTTATTGGATCCCGGGTTTGAGAAGAATCGAGTGAAAATTGACGAAGTGAGGCGCGGATATTGGAGATGAGGATCGGGCATGGATTAGGGATCTGCGCCCCCTTATCGGGATGCTTAATCGAAGAAGGGCTCGATTGGATCTGGTCGGGAAAATCAACAAAAGTGGAGCAAACCCGATCCGGTGAGAAAAAGTAAGGGGGGGACCAGTTGACCCAGGTCAATGAAGCTATGGTGGCCCAATAGGATGTGGGTGAGGAAAATGACAGAGTAGACTATTAGACAAAATGGAGAGATAAATAAAAAGAACTATAAAAAAAATAATTTCAAAAAAATGAATAAAATAAAAAATATTTATTATTTTATAAACTATTTTTTTGTGGTTTTTAATTATTTTTATGAAAAATAAAATAGTATATGTATAATATATTGTATTATATATAGGTATAATATACTTATTTATTATGTAAAATTATTTTTATTTTATTATTTTTGCAAAAAAATATTTTTTATATTTTATTTATTTACAATATTTTAAGGGATGCACAAAGATTTTTATTTGATTTTTATTAAATAATTAAAGGTGTAAAATAAATAATTAATATATTACATACATATGTATTTTGTATAAGGGTTTGATGATTTTAATTTTATTTTTAAATTGTTTTTCTAATTTTTATTTTATTTTTATATTATTTCTAAGGCTATGTACAAGTGTGTAAAGAAAAAATAGTTTTATTTTGCTAAAATAAATAAATTAATAATTAGTACAACTATAGGTGATATGTACAATACATTGTGAACCCCTATCTCTCTCTACTTATTTTATTTGAGATCAGGTCAAGGCTTGACCTTCTCATGTGATTTGGGTCACTCTATATTTATTCTAAATACATCCTTCTTTTTCTTTTCTCTTTGTTCTTTTATTTTTTACAAAAATATGTGTTAATTATGTCGTATTAACAAAGGCATGCCAAATGCTAAGTTATTATATTTACTAGTTTTTACAGATGTTTTTGCCATAAGAAATAGCTAAAAAAAGAATAAAGAGTGAGAATCGTAGATTCATCACCCCCTACATTTTAGCTTCGCTAGTCCCTTAGCAAACACTTATTTAAAAAAGAAGTGAAAAAGAACACAAAAGAAAAAAAAAGGAATCAAGGATGATTATTAAACTTATTTTCATTAAATTGAAGTATGGAGCTCAGTTAGTCCTTTAGATTTTTAGTTTGGCGTAACCTTATTGGGACATAAGTTTAGGAATCAATAGCATCTAAGTTCCACAATTCTATGGTCAAGACTCCTTAATAACCAGGTAAGAACAAGTCTACATACGCAAACTCTAGTGACCATGCATCTTTCCTTGTACTGTGTAAGATATATGTAGCTCCCCACCTCAGAAATGACAAAGAAACAACCTCCCTCAACAAGGTAACTCTAATCTCCCAGTCTAGCAGCTCTTTCCTCGAGGAGCGGGGTATTCCCTTCTAAGTTCAAGTACAACCAGCTCAAGAAGAGGGGAAAGAAGAGAATGGACCGTGACCAGTGTTGCCCACGTATCCCTCGAAGCTTAACCAGTGTAGCTAGGTCTCTAGCTGCAAGCTTCCACGAGATGAGAAGGTGGAATACATGAGCTTTGCTTATTCACTATATATACTCCGACAGGCATTTTATTTTCAATCAGACTTGTCCCCTTTTTTGGAGTTTTTCATATTTTTGCACATATCTATGGTGCAGCATGTAGATAAGGAGTTTTTCCTCTTGAGCCAGTAGACTATCCCTCTTTTGAAGCATTATTGCAACCCACAGACTCTTGTCTTTAGACCTCACTGCCACTAAACCATGATGAGATGCACATCCCTCCCTAGAGGAAGACGAGAGGTTTCGGCTAGCTGTACTACCCTTGTATGCTACTACAAGTCAAAGAATTCTGCCTCCTCACCACCTCATCCGTGTTAAGATACGTGTAAGGTGCGAGTCCAAGTCATGCCATTGTCTCCGAGAGTCATGCATGCATTGTTAAGTGTTCTACTTAGGCTCATGAAGATGACATGTTAACATAGCCTAGTGGACTCAAAGAAATAAGTCACTAAGGACCTAGAATGTCTGAACCCCAAATCCAATAAGGTTCCTCTGAAGTTAAGTAGACTAAGGTCTTAACCAAGCTCCATTTTTCAATTTAATTCAATACTAGTTAATTGTAAACTATGATTCCAAAGAATGCAGAAGTAAATATTTACAAAACTCCTTTTGAAATATTTTTCAAAATATGCAAATTTTTATGAAAATTTTTGAATGCAAGAAAGAAAGAAAAGTTTTGCAAAATATTTTAACATACATTTAGAAACAAAATTTTGCAAACTTTTATTTCACACAGTTTTCAAAAATTTTGTACTTTATACATAATATTCATACAAATATTTACAAAAACTTTACAATTAAAATAATTTTTACAAAAGTTTGTACAAAAATAATTTTTACAAAAGGTTTTACAAACATTTATGTACAAGAATAATTTTAAAATTTTTGTGATTTTTAGTTTAGTGAATTTTAGCAATTTTATTTTATTAACACACTCACACAAAGTATGAGTTATTGCTAAAGTATATATAAAATATATACAACACCCCCTATACTAATCTCGAACGTTGTCCTCAGAGTGATCAAAGAGAGATGAAAGGAAGACATAACTTGTACTATGTTTTGGGTAATGAAAAGAATGTTATACTACAATGACAAATGAAAGAATATCAAGAATCAAATGAATACAAGCCAGTGATCCCCCTATACTTAGGATAAAATAATCCTAAGTACAGAAGTCTGTATACAAGGGGAAAACCAATAAATAGGATGTACAAGTATTACCTCCCCTATACGTAGGGTCAAATGTCCCTAGGTATAGGACGCAAAACAAAGCCAATAGAAATCAAATGAATAATCACAAGTCTGACACCCCCATACTTAGGATAAAGCAAACCCTAAGTATAACATAATCGTAAGATGAATACAAGGTATCAGATAAAAAGAATAAATGATATGGACAATTTGGATCTATACAACTGCGAACGAGAAGTGATAAACAAGCATAAGATGCAAATGATGTGAGTCAAAGACCATATTGATGAATCCACGATTCATGAACATTTTGTCTGCATTATATCTTAAAATCCTTAACAAATACATGTAAATATCCATTAATTTCCACTTTTTAAAAAAACTCTATTCATGAATAAAAATGTATTTTTATGCATTGAAACATGTAAATAAATAAAGAATAAAAATAAAGAAAACCAAAAAGAAGGCAAATTGTAGAAATGTATATATGTACAATGTGACTTACAAAATAAATATAGTTGAAAGATATATTTATAACTTAATCCCTAAGCCCAAGTCAGCATGGATTGGTTGACAAATAAATAAGTAGGGGGAGATAAGGAAGAAAACAAATAAAAAATTAACTTCACACTTTATACACTTTTCATTATTTATACAATAAAAAACAAAAATTCAATGATTTTTAATTAATTCATATGAATATATTTTCATTAAACTCTTTTCATAATTATTTATAAAAATGTATGGAAAATATAAAAATAATTTAAAAATATTATCTTGTATATATGCAAAGAAATCCAACTTCTAAATTATCAAAATCTCAACTTCCGAACATCATAATTTTCTCATACGAACTCCAATTTCTCTCTACTCAACTTTGAATTTCATAAAATAATATTCTCTAATTAATGGAGGTGATTTCACTAAAATCGGAATCCATTTGCAAAAAGTCGATTTTGGGACCTAACCACAAATGGGTTTCTGGGCTATTTATTTTATATAAGAACATATTATTTATTATTTTAATAATATTATAATTTCTGAATAATTTTCTTGATCTTGTATTTTAACACTAATCTATTGCATAATTTTTGGAGCTCATTTATTATTTTAAATAAATCAAAAACCCTAATTTATAGGAAAAATTAAACTACATATGTTATATCCATATTTATTAATACACTTAAATTAATTTATTAAAATTTACAAAAATTTGTATATACTTTATTTATTATCCTAATAATTAAAAAAATATAAAAATGGTATGCTATTTATACTTTTCTTAAATAAAAAATCCAAAACCTATTTATCAAGTATTATTCATATATTTATTAATATGATATTTAAATTTCGTAATTTATTTATTATTTATTAAAACTAATTGTACAATAATTTACATAATTTAATTATCTATACTTTTCCTTTTTTTAACTATTTAAAATAACCTTATTTACAATTTAATGTCTATTTATTAATCTAATTCTTAATTCTGGCCAACCAGGTGTTGACACGTGTCAACACCTGGTGCCTTCTTCTTAAAGAAGGCAGGTCAGTGCTTTTATTCTAACTACATCTCTTCACATAATTCTCACGTGCCCCTTCTTCCTCCTAACTCCAATCTAAACCCTCCAACTTCATCTCCTAACTACCCTAATCCATGCCGACTGTCGATTCACACCTAACTCCACTCCGATCGATCTATAAAACCCCACGAACTTCTCCATATCTAACCAACTCTCCAGACCAACTAACTTCCAGTAGTCTTCATCCTCCTTTCTCCACCTTAATCTGCCGCACTCCGGCTATGACAACTGTGTAGAGAATTCGCATGGAAGAGGGACTAACGAAGGAGCAGTTCCAAGGCCAAGCACCGCCTTCCATCGCAGCCAGCACAACATGAAGCTCTGGAAAGCCACTCATCGAGCAGTGACCAGTGGAGTTATAAACTCTGCTAGCCCCATGTATTCCTCCATCTTTGCCATTTTAATTCTTTATTCTTGTGCATCAATTAGATACCTTAATCGTATAACTGGAGGCTTTAAACCTCCTTCTTAGACGCACGACCAAACCTCCCTTCAAATCTGTCTCGCATTCATTTCAAATCACTATCAATTCCTCACATTTTCATGTTTATTCTATTTTCTGGAAAACCAATATTAGATCTGTAAAGTTTTAATTTTCTTGGCCGATTCAAACTAGAATCGAGTAGCAAAATGTTTCTTGCAGGTTTTCATCACATTAGGAGCGATTAATTCCATTATCTGGAGCTTCTTCTTAAAAGAAATCATCAATCAACTACTTCTTCCTTACAGCCGACTGTCATAGCCGAATCTCCACCTTCGACGATGCTTCACTGCCGCATCTATCCACCTCAGAGCCACTCTCCCGCAGGCGAGCTCGAGAGGTGTAGCAGACACTCCTCTGGCCCTACAGGAGGGCAAAAACTTTGTCGTTCACCAGAGAAAAGTCAGAGAAGACGCTACCACTGTTACCTGCACAAGAAGGGGAAGAACATCCAAGAACCTCCCAGATCTATTGGTTCGCGACTCGTGTCCTTCTTGGATGGCTCGGATTCACCTGGAGCTTCTAATATTGATATTTGACTGCGAAGGGGTGGACAATTTGCAACTTAAACCAAACAAAGATCCAGAAGTACCAACCGCTACAAATATTTCAAGATTTTGCATTTACGTCCCCATACAGGACCTAAATGCAAATGTGTTGTTTTTATTTCATATTAATCCCTTTCAGGGGCCGTTTCTAACAAAACTTATTACTTTTTCTTACACTTATCCCCCTGAACTATAGGGTATTTTTGGACGTTATTTTTCTTGTAATTTCTCTCTTATACACAACTACCCTAGCGATGTTTCTTGATATTATTCGTGGATTTTGATCGCATATTTTTCTCGATTTGATTTTTGTAAAGCTGAGATTGTTTGAAGACTTATTATTGTATTTTTCGAGAAGAGAATAAAATCACAAAATTCCTTATTTTCTTTAAAGTTGCAATAGAGTTATTCTGCCTCCTCGAGTTCGACCCAGGCAAACTTACCTGAATAAAAATTAGTTTTAAGGGTAAAATAGGAGAGAAGTCGATTTGTTTACTTGTTTCCTTTCTCTCTCTCTCTCTCTTATTTTATTTGGATTTTATTTGATCAACAGACCTTTGCTTAGCAGTTTTCTACAACTAACATCCCATATCGCTAGCAAAATCCAGTTATCACACATCTCATGCAAAATGAATAGGGGCAACATCAACGATCAGCTGATCATGATCAAGATATGACCTCAGGAGTTGATCGTTAACTCGAAAGGTGGACTCATATCAACTCAGATTTATTAGTGCTTCCGTTGTTGTGCGCCTATCTGACAAGTAAGGTCCCCTCAATTTGCTTTGTTATTTCCCTGGAAATGATCTCAACCTAGCATCGAATAGCCCTACTCTCTAATTTAGCTCAAATTGTTCATGGCTGATATGAGAATAATGCCATATCTTCACTCTATCTTTGTATTGTAAGCTACTAGAAAAGGTTATATCTCTCAACTCTTCTAGGGCTACCAACTCTGCTTTCCTCGTCTCTCCTACACTCTTGGGATCTGATAATAACTTTGTAACTGCCCAAAGTGACTTGTGCTTGATTTCCATAGGTAAATGGCATTGCTTGCCATAAATGAGATGAAAGGGAGATGTGCCCAAAGAAGTCTAGAAGGAAGTCCTATAAGCCCACAAGACCGAGTCAAAAAGCTATGACCAATCCTCTTGGGTTGGGCAGACAACATTCTGAAATATATTCTTAATCTCCCTGTTCAATACTACAACAAGAACATTGGTCTGAGGGTGATATGGAGTGGCAACACGATGGTCAATGCTGAGCTAGTTAGCAAGTGCCCTTACCTTGTCGGTCACAAAGTGAGTCTCCCCCGTCAGATGTCAAAACTCTAGGGATCCTGAACCGTGAAATGATATTTTTCCTTAAAAATCTATACATGGTCTTAGCATCTGCGGCTCAGGGGGATGGCCTCAACCGAACAACTCACGTAATCTACAATAAACGGAATGTACTCAAACCCCTGAATCTTTGGGAATAGACCCATGAAATCGATGCCCCATGCGTCAAAAACCTAACAAAAGTGAATGGGTTGCATCGACATCATATCACGTTTTCCACAAGTGCCCATCCTCTGGCAGTCAGTGCACCTCTTCACGAATTCATTTGAATCCTTGTAGAGGGTAGGCCACCAAAGGACGGATTAGAGAACTTTCTGTGTTGTCCGTCTCTCAGAATGATGTCGTCCTACCTCAAGTTTGTGGCAGTAAGTGAGGACGTTGTGGTGCTCCTCCTGAGGAATGCACCGACACCATACACTATCCCTACCTTCATGATAAAGGGTGGGATCCTCCCAATGGTACGAATTGGCCTTCGCGAGGAAGGACTCAAGTTGCTATCTGGGCCAACCTTGTGGAACTTTCTTGATGACAAGATAGTTCACAATGTAAGCATACCATGGAAATGAGGTTATAGAAAGAATCACCTCGTTTGGGAAGGTCTCTATAATAGGTGTGATCTGATCAGAATCCTCAATGTTATCTAAACGGGAGAGGTGATCCGCCACTACATTCTTGACTCTAGGCTTATCTTTAATCTCTATGTCAAACTCCTGGAGTAGAAGGATCCATCTGGTCAATCTGAATGTCGCATCCGTCTTGTCCATGAGGTATCAGATGGTGGTGTGATCTGTAAATATGGCACTCTAGATCCAAGAATGTAAGATATGAACCTATCTAAAGCAAAGACTACGACTACCATCTCCTTCGTTGTAGTTCTGCTGAGATGCATCCGAAGTCCAGCTAGCGTAGTGAATGGCAAAAAGCAATCCATCCCTCCTTTGTCCTAGCACAACCCCTATGGAAAAATAAAAAGTGTCCGTCATGATCTCGAATGGGAGAGACCAAAGGTGGCTTAAGGACAAGAGCCTTAACAACTAATCCCTTGAGAGTCTCAAATGACGCAAAACACTTATCATCAATAATGAACTCGATGTCTTTGGTCAACAAATCAATAAGCGGTCGGGAAATATGACAGAAGTCCTGAATGAACCCTCGGTAGAAACCAACATGCCCCAGAAAGGATTGCAAGTGACGTAAATTGGACGGTGGATTGAGTTTCTTGATGATATCTACCTTGGCCGAATCGACCTTTATGCCCCTGTTTGAGATGATATGGCCAAGCACCGTCCCCTGAGTCATCATGTCGACTCTTCTCCTAGGATAATACAAGATTGATCTTTATGCAGCGCTGAAGTACATAGTTTAGGCAGTCAAAACAAGCATCGAACCCATCGCCGTAGACCGAGAAGTCATCCATGAAGACCTCTAAACAATCACCCACCATGTCCGAGAAGATGGAAAGCATGCACCTTTGGAATGTAGCCGGGGCATTACATAAACCGAAGGGCATCCATCTAAAAGCATACGTCCCAAAAAGATAGGTGAATGCCGATTTCTCCTGGTCTTCAGGCGTTGTGGCCACCTGATTGTATCTTGAGTACCCATCAAGAAAACTGTAATGACTCTTCCCAGCTAGCCTTTCGATATTATGATCAATAAATGGCAGTGGGAAATGATCCTTCTTGGTGGCCTGATTCAATCGTCTGTAGTCCACACAAACCCTCCAATAAGTGGGTACTCATGTAGCTATCTCCTCTCTAGACTTGCTCAAAATTGTAGTGATACCTGTCTTCTTGGGTACCACATGCAATGGACCAAACCACTAGGAGTCAGAGATGGAGTAGATAAAATCAACGCTCCACCACTTTGATATCTCCTTCATGAACACATCTTGAAGATTCGGGTTCAGCAGTCAGTGGAACTCACGCAATGTCTTGGAGTACTCTTCAAGATAAATGTGGTGGGAGTAGAGGGCCAGACTTATCTCCATCAGCTACACTCCATCAAATCGCCTTACGGTTTCTTTCAAGAACCTCCATCAAACGAGATTCTTGGTCTTCAGTCAAATTCGTTGAGATAACGACTGTAAATATATCTGGCTCACCCTTAATAAATCCATACTTCATGCTTTGTGGCAAGGTCTTAAATTCTAGACATGTGGGAGCTCGTAAATCTGGCTTTTGAAATGTTTGAGTAAAGGCTACCGGATCTGCATGTGAGAACTCTCGCTGTAGTGGTGAATCTGACGAAGATGGCCCTGCTAGTATATCTCTAATCTGTGCTGGCTCTCTCTCCACCCTAGCTATCGGCTCTGTGGACACAAGATACGGTAAATAGTCAACGAACTCATGCCAATCAAAATCAGTGTCTGTGTCTGAGGGATCTGAATCGGAAGCACATGAAATGAAGTTTGTATCACTATCGTAACCACAATCACCAGCCTTTATGGTGTCGAGTACCATGAGTGCGTTCTCAGAACTCTCATAAATTGTCGTCTGAAACTCTGTAGTGTCTAAAGTGGTGATAAGAGCTCATGTTGATGGGTCTACCCAAACTGCTTCATCATCTGTAATCATAAAGTCACACTCTTAGTGGACGTCTCGATTTGCATCTGTCATCTACTCTCAGCAAGATGAATCTCTTGCTCTAGTCTCCTCGATCGTCTCTATTTGTACACTTTCGCCCTCGAAAATATACCTTCTTGCTATCATGATCAGACATTACCTTGGATGTGGCCAAGAATGGACGTCCTAGGATGATGTGGGTATTGGTCACAGATTCATGGATCTCCCTATCCAATACAACAAAGTCCATGGGGAGTTTCAGGCTGTGAATCGTGACGACAACGTCCTTGAGTAACCCATTCAGCCTCTTGACAGATCTATCGGCAAACTGAAGGATTGTCCTTCTCTGTCTAAGAGGGCCGAACTCGAATCGATCGAGTAAGGCAGCCGAGAGGAGGTTAATAGAAGAGCTGCTGTCTAATAGAGTTTGATCGAACCACTAATCATGGATGTGGCATCTGACATATGGAGTTCTTGCATTGGGTCTCTTGGCTGGTAATCAGTTTTGAATAGCGAACCATGTGGCACGAGTAAGCACATGGAACTCTACATTGTAGTTCCTCTTTTTCCTATGGATGGTGGTCTTCTCTTTCAAGTTATTATGGAAGAGGGGGATGTGCTCTAGTGCCTCATGTAGAGTCAGCTATATCTGGAAGCTATCAATCATCTACTCACCGAACTCTAACTGATGTTTCTTTTTGGGAATTTCAATTTTGGTCCCCTTTTGTAAGTGGAGTGCTTGAGGGAAGGGGATGGATGGACCCTACCCAGAGAGATGAGGGTCAGGAATAGGTTCTTGTGTATGTAGTCGGCTAGAATCCATACCAAGAACATCAAGTAGCATAGAAGGATTCACAGGAGATAAAGAAACCTTTCCTTTATCCATATTTTTTATTTTTGTTTTTCAATATTTTTGTATTTTTTCGAAACTGTCCTTAGGTACAAAATGAGGTAGCATAGCAGAAAAAAATTTGGTGGCATCAGTACCACCAACAACATCTGACTTTGTGGCATCAGTAATGTGCTCTAGCCGAGCATCTGGAGTAATGGCGACAAATGACTTTGTGGCATCATCACCATCATCTACAACTGGAATCACGATGGCCTCAGTACCGTCAGCTGGATCAACATCCTTGGTGGCATCAGCACCACTGTCATCATCATCATCACTAGTGGCATTAACACCTCTTCCATCCTCGTCTGGCACCCTGGAATCGACATCTGGTCGTCGCTCAGATGAGGCACCACTAGATGGCATCCTACAGCTCCTAAACATCACAAATCAGCATCAACTATAGAAGAAGAATCGTCATCCAATAAATCAGTAGAAGTGGTAGCCTTTGTAAACTGTACCTGCTCAGAAAATCTCTTCAGATTGTTTAGGTTAGGTTCAATCTGAGCGGGGATGGTGGCCTTGCCCTTGATAATCTCCCTCATTTTCTATCGGAACTCGTCCATCTCTTGCCAGAAGGATGCCTACTGGTCAGAAAGTAAGCGTTAAGTTCATTAAGGGCTGATTCTCATAGACTGGTGCATGAGAACCGGACGGGTTGCCTCCTGGAAATGAGCCTGAGTCTGCTGCTATTGCAAGTAGTGAGGGAGAGGGTGCTGGTAATACTAAGGCTACTACGACCTACACTGATGTCCTTGATAATGGGGATGAGGACCATGTTGTTGGTGATGCTGGTCGGAGTACTGGGGCAGCTGCTGCTGGCTAGCTTGCTTGGCCTGAGATGGAGGCTGTTGTTGGGAGGAGGTGCCTCTAGTGGACCATCTAAACTAGGATGGTCGCGACTAATCCCAGGATAAGGTTGGTACTAGGAGTACCAGATCCCGTTGACTTCCATCAATGGCTCCTGCTCAACATGTGGAGAGGGAAGGCCTGACAATTGCTGATCAGACTGGTAGACCACCATCTGAGTATTTGGAGATGGTGGTGGATGCTGGAAGTGCTAGAGTTGCTGATCCGACCCTGCCTGGATATGGTGAACCAGTCGGTACGATGTAGATGGCTATGTGGAGCTGCTCCCTAGATCGACCCGTGACCTGAGACGGGGCTGAGAAGTCGTTTGTGCCTCCTGGAGACACATGATCTGAGTTTTCAAGTCACTCAATGTATGTGCCAACTAATCAATCTGGTTCAAGCCCTGACACAGTGTGTTCTCTATTATCTCGATTCAGTCCAACTTCTCACTGATGATGCCCATGTCAGCAGCTGATGACTCGGCAAGTGTTGCTCCTGACGATGAAGTAGAAGGACCAGCATGGACACGTGCAATCCTCTTATAGGTAATGGCCTGTGGGAGGGGATTCCCCGTAAGTGTAGACTCGGGTATGGGACATTGCTATATAGTTTTCTATCATATCCTCATAGATGGCCCAGACTTGGTCCTCGTCCTTGGCAAAATAGGGCCCTCCACAAGAGGCATTCAATAGCCCCCGCAGCTCTGGTGTCAACCTGCAGAAAAAGCTCTGAACAAGATTGGGCTTGGATATCTCATGATGTAGACACCGGTCAATGAGCTCTCGGAACCAATCCCAAGCCTCATGAAACTGCTCGTTCAGGATCTTGGTGAAATTATCGATCATGGATTGCGCTGCATTAGTCCAGCCGAGTGGATAGTACTTTTTCAAGCACTCGATCCGGAGCTCTCCCATGTGGTGACGTACCTCCCCAAATGCTTCAGCCAGTAGACTGCTCTGTCAACTAGGGAAAATGGGAAAGCAATCATCTTGATCGTGTCCTCGTCCACCAATCTGTCATGGGTGGTGCTGCATATGATCTCGAATTCTTGTAGATGGAGGTGCGGCTCCTCGGTGGCTAGCCCATGGAACATGGGCAATAGTTGTATCATCTGGCGGTGAAGCTCGAAGTCGCCAAGGATCTTTTGCAGTTGGATCCAACAGTGGGTGAGGGTTGCACCGGGATTGTGCAACTGCCTCATCATGTGTGTTGGTCTATATGGGTCCTGCTGGTCATCCTGGCATCCGTCTCCTCCTCCAGCTCCTGGTATCTATCCACCGGCTGGTCTCTATGGCTCTGCTCTGTCGGCTCGCATATACGTGAGTTCCCTCCTCACATCGGCCATAAAAACACCCTGATCCCGAATCTGAAGCTGCTTGGTCTCCAGGGAAGCAAGCAATGTGTTGTTGATGGTGGCCTAATCTAGTATATATGTTTATCCCTGTGGCTGCTCATCAATGTGTCCCTCATTGCTGACCATATCTCCAATCTCTACAAAAGCAAAAGACCCCAACTCAGGTGTTGTCAAATGGACGAATAGTTGTGATGACCTATGGTCTGGCACCTAAGGAATGGAAGAAGGATAGCGAAATCAGATTCAGAGAGCGGGTCTAAGCTCTCTAAAGCTGCCCTAGATGAATGGAGAGGAGTGCTCGAAAGTGGTGATGTCAAAGGCAACCTAAGGGACCTCCTTCCATCATCGTGATGTGGGGATTTATGCTGATTGGATATGGAATGCAAACAAGATGAGGAAACAAACCCCCTGTTCACATACGCAACGCAAACTGATGACCATCAAAGATCGATCATTAATCTTGTCAAATTTTATCATGGTGATCAATCAATCTATCAGAGCAATTAAGCGAGTTGTTGGGAACCCAGTGCTCCCAGGAGGTTGTCCTAAATATCGCAACTAGTTTTCCCAGCCAGTATGGGTGCGGACCGTTTACCGGCCGCCTGATCTGCCCAATCTGCTAAGGAAGTCCCACACCAATTACCAGCTACCCGGTGAAATCCTCACTGGAGAATACTAGTTTCAAGACCAGTAGTCTGAAAGGAGTTCAGGCACGACTCTCTCCTAGTGTGCAGATCACTCTCTCGCAGCAGATAAATCAACCAAAGAGGGGGTGACTCTCCCTAAAACAAAGATTTTGAAATGAAGTGTATTTTACGGTCAAGTTTGCATTAGCAGTCTCAATTTTATTTTGTTACCACTTTTTAGGTATTTTCTGAATAAAGATAATGCCTAATGAATTTTCCAATTTCCGTGATTATTTTGTGTCCAATAAAATAGGGGGAGGAAGTCATGAAAGCCAATGCACAATCAAACACGATGATGTATGTAGAGATAGAAATGTGTACCTTTCTCTAGCACTCTAAATACATGGTGATCCGTGCATAAAATAAAATACAAGAAATAAACTATCTATATGATGCCCGAGGAAATCGACCCTAGATGAGCAAATTCTATTAATCGTGAAGAAAAATAGCTAACTATTGGGAAGAGAGACCGGAGTCTGGTCTTCGATGCTGATAGATGCCCCCCATAATGGGTCCTGCCAGCGCTGTATACGGCCTCACTCGGCACATGGTCTCTAATCCCAACAATGGCCTATCTTTAGGAATAGATAGGCAATCAGGTGTTGGGACCTTAGCTAATTATGACACAATCAAGAAGAAGTACTAAATATAATGGATAAAACCTCAGGAATCAAATACAAATAAAATAAAAAAAACTATGAAAAATCTACGGAAAACTGCGGTGAGGTCCCCCTAGTACACTAATACTTGGCAAAACAGACCCCGAATAGTCTAAGTGTCCAATATTCCTAGAGTCTAAAATTCGTATAATAATAGAAGTTTTTTTGAAAATAAAGCTACCCTATGAGCTATAACTACTCTCTAGCTCCTCTACTCCTCCTCAGATGCGAGTTCCTCCAAAAGAAAACCGAAGCATCCCTCGGGTGGTTCCTCACACAAAAAGTGATACAGACGGGTGCAAAAAAACAATTATAACAAATAGATATAAAAATAATGAAAAAGAATAAAAATAAATCCGACTACTTAGCCATGCTCTCCGGCAACGGCACCACTCTGATGAGCAGCTGACTAACTAGGGTTAAGTATCAAAATAAACAAAGGTTGTTGTGACCCCAATCAATCGGCTAAGTCAATGAGAAAAATCAACCACTGATGAAAATAAAGAAATCAATGTCAACAGTCTTCTATTTGATGTACATGGTATAGCTACCACGGTCGAACACAAGGAGCACGAAAAAGAATGAAGTAGTCAAATTTCAAAAATAAAACATTTTTTAGTAGTTTTAAATTTTTATTTTTTTATTTTTCAGTTAAACAAAAATAAACAGAAAATATAAAACAACACACCGTCAACGCTATTTTTGGATTTTTAAAAATGATAAAAAATATTCAGAAAATTAAAGTAAATATATTTTGTGAATTTATGGGTTTTGAGGTGTTTTTCATACTTTTTTAGATTTTTCCGATGTCTTTGTGATTTTATAAAAATCAAACAATGCTCAAAAGACAAAATAGTGCACAACCAAGACCATATTGCAAATTAAAAATAGTTTAAATGCCCCAACATCCTGGATGACAATTCTATGATAAAATATAAATGGAAACCTACAATCAAATACTTAAAACAAAATTATTGGATTTTTCTTTGATTTTATATGATTTTTATAAGTTTTTGGTTATTTTATGATTTTTAGGGCTTTTATATTCATTTTTCAAACGAAATTAATATATAAAGTAAAACACAATAAGAGACATACATGGGAATTTTTGTGGAATTTTTAACACATTTTACGAATTTTTATAATTTTTCTAATTTAGACATGACATTTTTCAAGGGTTTTTTAATTTTTAAAAATTAAAAATGCATGTAAATCAAGGCACCGAAATTCCCATAAATAATACACTCTAACAGGAGTTAGATGTAATTTTTAGGTACTTTTTAGAATTAATTTACTATTTATTAAGTCTAATAAAAGACATGCAATTCAACACAGCTGACAAGGACCCAAACATTATTATTTTTAACTCTGCGGACCAAATAGATAACACACTAAAAAAGTATAGGGTCAATCAAGCAAAAAGCCCAGCCAATTCTTGTACATGCTAAATATTCAACGCACATGGGTATAAATGCAATTTTCAAAACTAAGCATGCATTTCATAATATTAAATCAGTTCAGGAAATATTCTGTAAATAACCCACAGAGCACGTGAGGATCCACGTGACGTAAACTCAACTGGACTGAACTGTAAATAAATAAATTGTGAGGTCCTAAATGAAATTTATCCAAGGTAAATTAAACTACAACATATATTTACAGGCCTAGAAAGCAAATGAAAAACAAAAAGGGACCTAAGTTGAATTTATCCCTCTTTAGGCGTTATACAATAATTGGGGGCGCTCCACTTATGTTGGACGATCAAGGTCTGTGGATACCCCTTTGTCGATGGACGGATCTGGGGCACTCTTCCGATGAATCCAACGATCTGGATGCCTTGAAAACCTCGGTGGAGATTAGACCTAGATGGCGACCGGATCCAACGGCTGGGGGGTCGTCTGGACGAACTGACGAAGAACTCCCCTCCGGCGAGTTTTGATCGACAAATGTGTGCTGGTCCAACGTTCCCCGACGCTGCTTTGATGGGGGAAGTGCAGCTGATGACGGTCTGCAGCTGATGGCAGTCTGCACCTGTGGAATGCTTTGACGAGTCCAGGACCATGGAGGAGGTCCTGGAGAGGCGTGACTTACAGGAGCACACAGAAAGAGCTACAGGGATTATATACCCTCCTGACTGGAGGTCTCTGAGCGCTAGTCCTGCAAGAGTTAACGCTTGATCGGTGATGAGGCTCCGATGAAAGGTTATGGCATGGAAATAACATTAACAAGGGAGGTGGATGGGTCAGGTCATCAAAGTGAGATGGATTCGACATGAAGTTCGATTCCAACCTGATGGTAGGATCGAGGGACAGAACACGGAGCTGGATGTAGAAGCGAACGCAAGTCGTGTGGGGAGTGCGAGGAGCGAAGTGAAGTAACAGAAAGGAAATGATGTGAAGGTCGATGTGAGATGTGAATATGGAACTACTGAGAAGGATGTGAAGTAAATGGAGTTATATAGATTACCTACAGATGGATGCTGACGCATGGGCTGGAGAAGAATGTCACCCAAGGTGATGGCCTCGATGTGTGGCACGACCAGAGGTTGGGGACTCCTAATGACGGAGTAGGATGAAAACATTGCCGGACCTAGGGCACTCCGCTCCAAAGACAACCCACAACCGTTCCGGCTCCCGATTGTCACTATGGAAAAGGGAGGCTGAGCGTAACAGGATGCTGGAGCAGACGGAGATACCCGAAAAGGAGGAGGGTGTAGGGGTTTTATAGGCTCCAAGGTTCGAGAAGAATCGAGTGAATACGCGCGAACCGAGGTGCGGATCTTGGATATGACTATCGGGTATGGATTAGGGATCCACGCCCTCTAATAAGGGCTATTAATTGAAGAAAGGCTCAATTGGATCGGGTCTGGAAAAATCGACGAAAATGGACCAAACCCGATCCCATGAGAAAAAGTGAGGGGGGACTAGTTGACCGAGGTCAACGAAACTAAGGTGACCCAATCAGATGCGGCTGAGGAAAAGGACAGAATAGACTACAATATAAAATGGAGAGATAAATAAATAGAATTATAAATAAAATTGAAAATTATTTCAAAATAAAAATGAATAAAGTAAAAAAGGTATATTATTTCATAAATTATTTTTCTATGATTTTAATTATTTTTATGGAAAAATAAAATAATATATCTACAGTATTATTATATAAAGGTATAATATACCCATGTATTATGTACAATTATTTTTATTTTATTATTTTTGCAAAAAATAATTTTATTTTATATTTTATTTATTTACAATAATTTAAGGGATAAAAAAATATTTTTATTTCATTTTTATTAATTAATTAAAGGTGTAAAATAAATTATTAATGTAATATATATATACATATGTATTTTGTACAAGGTTTGATGATTTTAATTTCATTTTTATTTTTTCTGAATTTTATTTTATTTTTATATTGTTTCTAAGGCTTTGTAAAAGTGTGTAAAGAATAAAATAATTTTATTTTGCTAAAAACAAATAAATATATAATTACTACAAGTATATGTGATATGTACAATTGATGACCGGAAATCCCGAGCAACTAAGGATGAAGAAATAACTAAGGTCGTTGCGACCTCAGTCGCTCAAGAGATCACTCGGTCAATCAAGAAAATCAAGTGCATACCACCAAAATTAGATAAAAATCAAATAAACACGATAGCGATCCTGGCTATTGGATTAGCCTGGTATAGCGACCAAGGTCGGACTCAGGGAGCACGTGATGGCCTCGCGGCCTACGAAGTAGTCTAAAAAGGAAATAAAATAAAAGAAATGTATTTTTGGTGGATTTTTAATTTCTATATATTTTTTTGGATTTTTAATTTATAAAGGAAATAAAGAAAACAAGTAAACAAGCCAATTCAAACAAATATTTACCTGCTTAAAAATCACTCAAAAATTCAAAAAAAAATGTTTTTATGTTTCTTATATTTGTTACTGTTTTTGGTTAATTTTTGGTATTTTTCTAATTTTTATTGAATTTTATAAAAACAAAACAAGACAGAAAAATGAAGGTGCTGTCCAGTCAGACTTGGAGGGCCAATATAAAATAGATAGAGGCCCTGTCAAGGTTTGAAGTAATTTTCCTAAAAAGTAGAAAATATAAGGAAAATTTAGGCACTAGAATTGTTATTTTTAATTTTTTAATTAATTATTAGAATTTTTATGGGGTTTTTAGTGTTTTTCAATTTTTATAGGTTTTGTATATCCAAAAATGACCCAAATTGGTCAGAAAATCAAACAAGGTAAAATAAACACTACCTAATATTTTTGTAATTTTTAGAGATGTTTTAATATTTTTTGTGAATTTTAAAATTAGATATTAATGAAAAAGCTTGTTTTTGAATTTTTAAAAATATCAAATGAAATCAAAAATGTCTCCAAAAATAGGAGAAAATTTTACACTATGGCAGGAGCCATGTATCCAATTTTCATTGCATTTGGAGTTGGTTTGATATTTTATTAAAAATCAAAACTAGGATACAGTGCACAGGGACCTGTACGCAAATAGTAGAAGTTCCAGGGGGTACGGTGCAAATTTTCCAAGGTTGCACGTGCGAGGCGCGTGACCTGGACACACAGGGACCTAATTGCAAAGAAACTAAGGTTTCTAGACTATTTAATAACAAGTATTAAAAGTTCAGGGGCCTTAGTGTAATTAACCCACTAAATCAAGCACATGCGCATTAAAACCATTCACAGGGGTATATATGCAATTAATAAAAATTTTAATTCATTCAAGAACACCCTAGAACAACAAGGCTATACATGCAAATATCCCAAATAAACACGTGTCGATGCACGCGATCCACTACAGACAGGGGCACACATGTAAATAAAGAAAACAACAGGGTCCACAGTGCAAATTACCAAACTAAAATAAACTATCTAAAATATTTACAGGACTACAGTAGAACTACTAAGAAATTAAGGGCCTAAAATGAAATTTACCCTTTTTTAAGTCGCCCGTCGGATGCGCTCCACGTGGTGATCCATCGGCTCAAATGCGCTGGGCCTAACCCTCAACGATCGACGGTCACGACCACTCCTCCAAAGATCGAACAGTGGAGGCAGCTCCTAGCGTGGACGGCTGCGATGCGAACTAGAGATGAAGAGTGATCGGACGACTACGGAGGATGAAGGACGAACTGATCACCGGTGAACTTTGCCGAGCTCGTGCTGGCACTGGAGTCCTCCTCGGAGGCCACGAATGATCGGAGAAGATGCGTGGGGGCCTTCTGCGTCTATTGGGATCCTCCGATGGCTCGCCGGAGGTCCTAGGAACTCAGGCGAGGTCGGCGGAGCTTGAGCTGCTGCACCAGATGGCCGAGACCCCCAGATAGCTCGGATGTACCTGAAAAGCACGTCAGCAGACTCGCGGGTCGAGGGCAAAGTGCCTTGACCCTGTGAGCGGGGGTGAAAGTTGTCGGTGCGGTGGTGCGAAGGGACTCCGACGATGCGACGGCAAAGGAGTCCCAATCCCAGCTCTTGTGCGAGCTGGGTTGGATGAAGGGGTGGAGAAGGTGCGCGGGGAGAAGGCGATCGTGATGGGGTGCTCCGATGAGCGAGACGAAGGCGGAGATGGTCGGAATCGAAGATGAACGGCGACCAGGCGATTTGGGAGAAACTAAAAATTAGAGAAATAGAAAGGGAAAGAGAGCTACCTACTGGGTGTAATCGACTGTGGAGGAGCTAGCGATGCTCCTGGTCCTTGCCTCGAGGACCGTCGGTTTCCTAGGCTCTAGCGCTACCTCCAGGCGGCGCACGGCAGAGCAAGCTCACCGGATTAGTGGTCGAGGCGTTCCCTCCTCGCTGCAACAACACCTGGAGCGAGCAGTCACTCTCGTGGAGGCGTTGGAGGTCACTGGGTGGAATGCAAATGAGCCAAAGATGCAGAAATGGGAGGCGGAGCTCGGCTTATGTATGGGTGCAGGTCCGAGAAGAAAGGATCGGGCAGGGTTCCGCGAAGCGCGGATCCCCACGCGGATACGTCGACGAGGATCTCGGATGCAAGGTGATCGATCGGAGCTCGGGGGTTGCGGATTTGGAGGTCGGGTCGTGACGCGAAAAATCGGGGAAGTCGGGTCCGACCCGTGGGAAGTGGTCCACAGGGGGGAGTTGACCAGGGGGTCAACGTCCCCCGTGGACCAATGACAATCAACCACCTGGAAATGATTTAGAAAATCGATTAAAAATAGGAGATGGCCGAATTATTAAAAACTTAAAACATGAAAAATATTTGTTTTAATTTTTCTATTTTTTTGTGATTTTTAATTAATTTTTCAAAATAAGAATAAGGTATTTACACTTTAGTGCTATATATAGGTATATGTACAATATAGGTTTTTGATTTTTGATTTTTAATTTGTTATTTTTGTGCATTTTTATTCCTATTTTATATTTTATTTATTTATATCATAAAATTAGGAATAAAAAGGTATTTTTATTTTATTTTTATTATTTATATACAAGGGTGAAATAAATAAATAAATAAATATATCTATATACATGGTGTTTATACAAGGTTCTTTTTTTGAATTTTAATTTTGTTCTTTTTATTTTATTTTTGTTTTTATGGTTTTATTTTATTTATTTACAACATAAAAGATATAATATATACAAATTTTTAGGGATTTTAATTTATTTATATATAAGGCTAAATAAATGTAGAGGTGGTTGTATGTACAAGGTGAATATGCACAAGTGACTCTTTTTATTTTCTTTTTAATTTTTCCATTTTTATTTTGATTTTGTATTTACAAATATATACAAATATGTACAAGCCACTTTTATTCTATTTTTGGAGGAAAATATTTTTATTCTATTTACAGGTATATTTACACACATGAGCTCCCTATCTCTCTCTACTTTGGCTTTTATGCAGTCAGGCTCATGCTGAGCCCTCCCTTGGGATTAGGTTGCTCAATATTTATTCTAAATATTTCCCTCTTTTTATTTTTAATCTTTATTCATTTATTTTTACACAAAAACATGCTAAATATTACTTTTTACACCATGCATGCTTTTGGTAATTATTTGTATTTACAAACATATACATGCATTTGCAAAAGTTTTTGTAGCTAAAATATAAGAATAAAGAGTGATGGAAGAGTATTCATCACCCCCCTATACTTAACTTTGCTAGTCCCTTAGCAAACACTTATTTGAAAAAGAAGTGAAAAAGAAAGAAAGAAAAAGAAAAAGAGGAGAATGTACATGGATCAAGGTTGAATATTAAACTTGCCTTCATTAAATTGAATTATGGAGCTTAATCAGATCTTTGGATTATTAATGTGTCGGAACCTTATTTGGACTTAAGCTTAAAACTCAACAGCCTCTAAGTTCCACCAATCTATAATCAAGACTCCTCAACAATCCAGATCAGAACAAGTCATCAAACACAAACCCTGAAGACCATGAATTTTTCCTTGTACTGTGAATGTGAGGTATAAGCTCTCCACCTCAGAAATGGCAACTTGACAACCCTCCCCAACGAGGTAACTCTATGACCCCAATCTGGCCACTCTTTCCTCGAGGAGCAGGGTATTCCCTTCTAAGTTCAAGTTCAACCGGCTCAAGAAGAGGCGGAAGAAGAGAATGGACCAACGCCAGTGTAGCCATGTATCCTTGGGAGCTCAACCAGTGTAGCCAAGTCTCCCTGCTGCAAGCTACATAAGGTGGGACCTGAATCTCAAGCTTTGCTTATTACACTATATACATACTCCGGTTGGATTATCATGTTCTCTCAGACCCACCACTTTTTTGGAGTTATTTTCTTTTTGCATTTTTTTTTCAAGTGCATCTGTTCAACATATACATGTGCAGCATATATACAAGGAGTTTTTCCTCTTGAGCCAGTAGACTATCCCTCTTTTGAAGCATTTTTGCAACACACAACTCCTGTTGTTAGACCTCATGGCAATCAGACCAAGTTGAGACGCACTTCCTTCACTAAAAGAAGAAGAGAGGTTCTGCCTAGTAGTACTACCCTCATATGCTACCCCAAGTCAAGGAAAACTGCCTCCTCACCACCTCATCCGTAGAGAGCTCGGTGCAAGTGCTGGTGTCCAAGTAAAGCCATTGTCCCTATGAGTCATGTGTTGTTGTTAAGTGCTCTACTTAGGCTCATTGAGATTACATGTGATCATAGCCTAGTGGACTCAACGAATTAAGTCACCATGGACCTGAAAAGCCTTAAACCTAAGCCCTATAAGGTTCCTCTTAGAAATTAGGTGGATTAAGATCTTAATCAAGATCCATTTTCCAATTTAATTCCAGGCTAGTTTAAATGTCAACTATCATCCAGAAAAACTATATACATATGTACAAAGATGTTATTTAAACAATTTTTACAATCATGCAAAATTTTTGAAAAAGTTTTGAAATCATGAATGGATGGATGCATTAAATGCAAGTTTTGCAAAATATGTACACACATTTACACAAGATTTTTGCAAACTTTTGATTTTCAAAACATTTTGGAAAAATTTTGTACTATATACATAATTTTGATAAGAAAATATTTACACAAACTTTACACCAAAAGATTTTTGAAAACATTTTAACAAAAATAATTTGTACACTAGCTATGTATGTGTAATAAAAGAATGTTTATTTACAGGAAAATTTTTTATTTTTGTGATTTTTAGGGTTTTTAGCCATTTTAATTATTTACACACTCACACCAAGTATGAGTTATAGCTAAAGTATATATGTAATATATACACACCCCCCTATACTTAGCTCGAACGATGTCCTCAGAGTCAAGAGCGATGAAGAAGACATAACTCGCGCTATGTATAGGGAAATGAAAAGGAAAGTTGTATACAACGAAGAATGAATGAATAGAAAATCAAGAAGATCGCGGCTTTTCCCCCTATACTTAAGATCAAGTAATCCTAAGCATAGCAGGCTGTACACGAAGGGAAAACCGAGTGGCGGATGTACAGGGTCTACCCCCCTATACTTAGGGTAAAATATCCCTAAGTATAGGCAGCAAAAACAGGGGTAGAAAGAAACAAAAGAAATACTCAAAGGTCCTACATTCCCCCTATACTTATGGTAAAGTACACCCTAAGTATAGCATAATCAAAAGATGAAGAAAGGGATGTGGGACTAAAGAATGTGATGATATGGACATCTGGATCTATACAGGTCGGAAGATCAGTGAAAATCAGGCGTGAGATGCAATAGATGTGAGTCAAGAGACCACATCTCACGCAAAGTGAATAGGGGCAACATCAACGACCCGCAGCTCATGATCTAGAAATGGCTTGAGTCGCTGGCCGTTCACTCGAAAGGTACACTTAGAAGACAACTCGGATATATCAATGCTACCGTTGTCGTGTACCTTTCTCACCAAGTAGGGTCCCTTCCATTTGCTCTGTAGCTTCCCTGGAAATAGACGAAGCCTCGCATCAAACAGCTATACTCTCTGTCCAGGCTCAAAATGCTTGTGGCTGATGTGAGAATCATGCCACTCCTTCACTCTCTCCTTGTAATGTAGGTCGTTTGAGAAGGCGGTATCTCTAAGCTCCTCCAGGGCTGCTAACTCTTCCCTCCTCTGGTCTCCTACACTATCTGGATCCATAAGTATCTTAGTGATTGCCCAAAGTGACCTGTGTCTCAGCTCAACAGGTAAATGGCACGGCTTGCCATATACGAGCCCAATGGTGTCTTGAAAGACGTCCTATATGCCCACAAGACCGAGTCCAAAAGCTGTGACCAATCCTTTCGGTCAAGGCAGACGCCTTTCTGCAAAATAGTCTTGATCTCACTGTTCGACACCTCGGCTAGACCATTCATCTGTGGATGGTATGGAGTGGCAACTCGATGGTCTATGTCGAACTCGCTAGCAAGGGCCTTCACCTGGTCGTTGATGAAATGAGACCCCCCATCTGAAATCAATACTCGAGGTACCCCGAACAGCGTGATGATGTGCTTCCTCAAAAATCTGCAAACTGTCCTGGCATCAGCAGCTCGGGTGAAATGGCCTCAACCCAATGACTAACATAGTCTACGGCCAACAGAATGTACTCGAATCCCTGACTCTTAGGGAATGGACCCATGAAATCGATGCCCCATGCGTCAAAAACCTCACAGAAGTGAATGGGCTGCATCGACATCATATCACGCTGTCCACAAGTGCCCATCCTCTGACAGTCAGTACACCTCTTCACGAACTCATCAGAGTCCTTGAAGAGGGTAGGCCACCACAAGCCGGATTGGAGCACTTTCTGTGCTGTTTTCCTCCCAGAATGATGTCCTCCTACCTAAAGCTTGTGGCAGTAAGTGAGGATGCTATGGTGCTCCTCCTGAGGAATGCACCTACGCCAGACGCTATCCCCTCCTTCGTGGTAAAGGATGGGATCCTCCCAGTGGTAGGACCTGGCCTTCGCGAGGAAGGTCTCAAGCCTCTGCCTGGGCCAACCTTGTGGGACTTTCTTAGCAACAAGAAAGTTCACAATGTCGGCATACCACGGGAGTGAGGCGATAACAAGGATCGGCTCATCTGGGAAGGTCTCACAAATGGGATCAATATGCTCAGACTCCTCAGGCTGCTCTAAATGGGAGAGATGATCCGCCACCACATTCTTGACTCCAGTCTTATCCTTGATCTCAATATCGAACTCCTGGAGTAGAAGGATCCATCTAGTCAGTCTGGCCTTGGCATCCTTCTTTGCCATGAGGTATCGGATGGCGGTGTGATTAGTAAACAGTGTCAGTCTAGATCCAATGATGTAAGATCTGAACTTATCTAGGGCAAACACTACGGCTAGCATCTCCTTCTCAGTGACGGTGTAGTTCCGTTGTGCGGAATCCAATGTGCGGCTAGCATAGTGGATAGCAAAGGGGACTCCATCCCTCCTCTTTCCCAGCATGCCCCCCACGACAAAATCGGAGGCGTCCGTCATGATCTCGAATGGGAGAGACCAGTCAGGCGGCTGGAGAACAAGAACCTCTATAACACACTGCTTGAGAGTCTCGAAGGATGAAAGACACTTGTCATCGACAAGGAACTCGGTGTCTTTCGTCAGCAGGTCAGTCAATGGCCGGGCAATCCGACTGAAATCATGAATGAATCGTCGGTAGAAACCGACGTGCCCCAGGAATGACCGTAACTGCCGCAAATTGGACGGCGGTGCGAGTTTTCTAATGACACCTACCTTTGTCGGATCAACCTCCATGCCCCTATTGGAGATGATGTGGCCAAGCACCATCCCTTGAGTCACCATGAAGTGACTCTTCTCCCAAGATAGCACCAAGTGAACCTCTATACATCGCTGGAGTACTCGGTTTAGGCAGTCAAGACAGGAGTCGAATCCGTCGCCGTAAACCGAGAAATCATCCATGAAGACCTCTAAGCACTCCCCTACCATGTCCGAAAAGATTGACAGCATGCATCTCTGAAATGTCGCAGGGACATTGCATAGCCCAAATGGCATGCGTCGGAAGGCGTATGTGCCGAAGGGAAAGGTAAAGGTGGTCTTCTCCTGGTCCTCAGGAGCGATGGCCACCTGGTTGTAGCCCGAGTACCCATCCAGAAAACAGTAGTGGCTCTTCCCTACTAGTCTCTCAATGATCTGATCAATAAAGGGTTGGTGGCCTGGTTGAGTCTCCTGTAGTCAACACAGACCCGCCATGAAGTGGGTACTCGTGTAGCAATCTCCTCTCCAGACTCGCTAATCGCTGTAGTGATGCCCGTCTTCTTGGCACCACATGCAAAGGGCTGACCCACTTGGAGTCAGAGATGAGGTAGATAAAATCGGCGCTCCGCCATTTCGATATCTCCTTCATGACAACCTCTCTCAGATTCGGGTTCAGCCGCCGCTGGAACTCCCGCGACGGCTTCGCCTCATCCTCGAGATAGATATGGTGGGAGCACAGGGCCAGACTTATCCCCTGGAGATCTGCTACGTTCCATCCAATTGCCTTGCGATTCTTTTCATGAACCCCCATCAAACAGGATTCTTGCTCTCCAGTCAGATCGTCAGATATGATAACTGGGTACATCTCAGGCTCACCCGCAAGGAATCGATACTTCAGCGAAGTAGGGAGCGGCTTCAGCTCTGGATAGCTGGGTGCTGGTGGATCTGGCCTCTGGAAAGTCTGCGTGAACGCTGCCAAATCTGCATGGGAAAACTGAAACTCTCTCTCAATCTCAGAAACTGTAGAAGGTTGCCCTGATGGACTGTCTCTGCTCTGCTCGGCATCTACCTCCTCCTCAGCTGTAGGGTCAGTGGAAATCAGATTTGGCATGTAATCCTCGCAATCTGCCCAATCAGACTGAATCCGAGGGATCTGCATCATCTAAGGTGGCATCAGCACCACCATCATAACAAAAATCTGTGTCGTGGTCGAGAACCGGCTCTGCTGCCTCTGAAGTATCCTGAACCAGGAATGTGCTCTCCAAGCTCTCCTCTGTTGTCGTCTCTGCATCAGCGGGGTCTGAAAGTGAGAGGATCGCCTGTGCTGCTGGGACTGCCCAAACTGCCTCATCGCCTGTGATCACAAAGTCATAGTCCTGGTGGATGTCTAGCCCGGCATATGTCATCTGCTCTGTGTCTGAAGTGGTCTCTGAGCATGATCTGTCTCTGGCTCGGTTGTCCTCGACCGTCTCTATTTGTACACTTTCTCCCTCGACGCAACAGTATACCTTCCCGCTATCATGGTCAGTCACCGCCTTGGCTGTGGCCAAGAACGGACGACCGAGAATGATGGGGGTATTGGTCACTGAATCAGGGATCTCCATGTCCAACACTACGAAGTCCACGGGGAATTGCAGGCCCTGAATCGTGACGACAACTTCTCGCAACAACTCCTTCTGCCTCTTGACAGATCGATCAGCAAACTGAAGGACTGTCCTGCTCTGTCTAAGAGTGCCCAACTCGAAGCGGTCGAGAAGGGCTGCTGGAATGAGGTTGATCGATGATCCGCTATCTAATAGAGTACGGTCGAACCTCTGCTCTCTGATGTGGCATCTGACATATGGGGCTCCTGAATCTGGCCTCTTGGCCGGCAGACGGTTCTGGATCGCGAAACACGTGGCTTTCGTCAGCACATGGATCTCTGAATGGTGGTTCCTCCTCTTCCTCCTGACTGTGGTCCTGTCTCTCAGTGAACGCTGAAGAAGGGGGATGTGCTGCAAAGCCTCCTGAAGAGTCAGCTGTATGTGAAACCAATCTATCATCTGCTGGCTGAACTCTTCCTGATCTCTCTTTTTTGGATTTTCTTTTTTCTTCCCCTTCCCCATCTGAAGGGCTCTAGGGAAGGGGATCACTGGGTCCTTCTCAGATGAAGGACTAGGAAAAGGTCTAGACGGCTCGACGGCCGGATCCGCACATACATCACGCATCACTGTGGGTCCAGAAAAAACCAAACCTTTTCCTATATTCACAACAGAGTTCTGAGATACATTAGAAGTAGGAAAAACTACAGGTCTCTCTAAATGATCACGGGTGGCCTCAGCACCACCATCGGCTGGATCAACTGGAAGACTCCCGGCCTCAGCACCGCGCTCTGGCTCAGCATAGTGGGTGGCCTCAGTACCACCTCCTCCAACTGGTGAATTGGCGGCTTCAGCACCGCCTGTGGAATCAGCATCCTTGGTGGCATCAGTACCACTATCATCGTCTCTAGCGGCCTCAGTACCGCTCTCCTCCTCGCCTGGCGCTCGGGATGTCTCCTCAGGGTGTAGCTCAGACGAGGTGCCGCCTGTTGGCATCCTACCGCTCCTAAGTGTGACAAAATCAGTATCAAACAGATATCCAGTCATATCACCAAATGCATCACTAGGAGTGGTATACTCAGTACAAGCTACCTGCTCAGATTTTCGCTTCAGGCTGTTGGGGTTCGGCTCGATCTGGGCAGGGATGGCGGCCTTCCCTCTCACAATGTCCTGCATCTCCTGGCGGAACTCGTCCATCTCCCGTCGAAAGGTAGCCTGCTGATCCGTGAGAAGGCGGGCTATATCATCCAAGGCGGGGCTCTCATGGGAGCCCGACGGGTAGCCTCTCTGGTAGGGAGGCTGCTGGAACTGGTGCTGCTCCTACTGAGAGGGGTATGGGTGATGCTGCTGCTGTTGGTGAGACTGATCTCGCCTCCAAGACTGTCCCTGCTGATAAGGACGAGGACCATAGAACGACTGCTGCTGCTGTTGTGATGGGTACACTAGGGGCTGCTGCTGTGGCTGGTGATCCCTCTGATGGCTGTACTGGCCTCCCTGACCTGATGGTTGCTGCTTTGGCTGGGTACCTCCAGTCCCCCATCAGAATCCGGGATGGTCTCGTTGGATACCGGGCTGAGGGCGGTGAAACCAAATCCCGTTAACATCCATCAACGACTCTGCATCATATTGGGGTGGCGGGAGTACTGCCAGAGGCTGATCCGGCTGGTATACCACCATCTGCAAGTCTGGATATGGTGGTGACTGGTAGGTGGGCTGCGGTTGCTGGTATGGCTCCGCCTGTACAAGGTGAACCTGTCTAGGCTGCTGGTGTGAGCTGGAGCGCTGGGACAAGCTGCTGCTACTGCCGTGATCGCCTCGCAACTGAAGACGGGGCTGGGAAGCCGTCTGTGCTTCCTGGAGACACATGAGCTGGGTCTTCATGTCACTCAGAGTCTTTGCCATCTACTCCATCTGAGTGATGCCCTGGCAATGCTTCTTCTCTATCAACTCCATCCAGTCCAGCTTCTCGCTGATAATCCCCATGTCCGTAGCTGATGACTCTGCTTGTGCTGCTACTACTGCAGACGAACTGGAAGGACCGGTGTCGACTCGTGCTATCCTTTGGTACTGCACGGTCTGTGGCTGCTGGGGTCTGCCCTGAGTATACAACCGGGTCTGGGACATCACCATGTAGTTCTCGGCCATCTCCTCATAGATGGCCCAGACCTGGTCGTGATCCTTGGCGAAGTAAGACCTGCCACAAGAAGCGTTCACCAAGCTTGAAGCTCTGGTGTCAGCCCGCTGAAAAAGCTCTGCACGAGGTTCGGCTTGGAAATGTCGTGGTGCGGGCATCTATCAGTCAGCTCTCGGAACCTCTCCAATGCCTCATGGAACTGCTTGTTGGGGAGCATGGACAAGTTGCTGATCAGGGCTCTTGCGGCGTTGGTACGCCCGAGTGGATAGTACTTATGCAAGTACTCAGTGCGGAGCTGCTCCCAAGTGTAGACAAACTTCCCCAGATGCTTCAACCAGGTGGCTGCTCTGTCTGCCAAAGAGAAGGGGAAGGCAATCATCCTGATGGTGTCCTGGTCCACCTGACGATCATGGACAGTGCTGCAAATCATGAGAAACTCCTGAAGGTGGAGATGGGGCTCCTCGCTGGCGAGCCCGTGGAAGCAGGGGAGAAGCTGCAAGGTGTTCGGGGGGAACTTGAAGTCCCCCACGATAGCTGGTAGCACAACCCAGTGATGCATCAGTGTCGATCCGGGGTTGTGCAACTCCCGCATCGGTCTCGGTGGGTCTCCTGCTCCTGCCGCGGTGGTTGCCGCTGCGGCGGCGGCTGCTGCTGCTGCATCATCCGGGACTCTCGGCCCATCTCTCCGCTGCTCTCGCTCTGCTCTCATCTGCTCCATCTCTCTCCTTATATCTAGCATAAACGCTCCATGATCCCTCAACTACTGTTGAACTGTCTTGAGGGAGGCAATCAGGGTGGAGTTGATCGCACCCTGGTCCAAAACAAAGTGCTCGGGCTGTGGACCTCTATAGCGATCGTCAGAACTTCCGGCCATGGTCTCTGCAAAATCAAATGATCCAAACTCAGGTGCTGATAAATCTGCTAATCTTTCCTCTGGCACTGGTCTCTCAGAACCGAAAGAAAGGGGGTCGAGGGGGAACAGGGCGGAATCATACTCGGGTTCGGAGAGCGGGTCTCGGCTCTCGCGAACCAACCTAGATGAACGGGTAGACGTGCCCAAAAGCGGTGTAGCCAGAGGCTGCCTAAGAGATCGTCTGCCCATCATCTTGATGTGGCGAGTAAGGCTGATGAGATCTGGAGAAACTATGATCACAAGCAAACCCCAAGTTCACCAACGCAACGCAAGCTGAAGATCGTGAAGGCTCGGTCAATTATCTTGTCAAATTTTATTTTGGTGAACAATCAAGATATCAGAGCGATTACGTGACCTGTTGGGATACCCGATACTTTCCCAACCGACTGTCACGCACAGAAGAGTCGGTAATTAGTCGAGAATAGTACCGGAGGGCTCTACCTAGTGTTCGGGTCACTCTCTCACACAATCAAACCAAGCAATGACGGGGTTGCTCTCCCCAAGACAAGTTTTTAAGTCAAGTGTTTTTTAGTGATCAATAGTTTTAGAAGTCCCAATTTTATGGTTTTTCTTTTTAGATCTTTTTCAATACAAACAAAAATGCCTAACGAATTTTTCGGTTCTCCTGGTTATTAAGTCAAAAACAGGGGGAGAAGACGAAAAAGCCGATGCGCGATGAAATCAATGATGCATGCAAAGAAAGAAATGTGTACCTGTCTCCAGCACTCTACATGCAATATGATCCGCGCATAATGTAAATACAGAAAACTAAACTACCTATATGGTGTAGCGGGAAAAGCCAAGTCCTAGGCAGGCAACTTCTACACGACAGAACCGTCTAGCTGGTCACCAGCCTTCGATCCAGAGAGTCCGGTCTCGGTCTACCCCTCCTCCTCCCAACAATTCGGGTTAAGGAGCAGCGCTTAGCAAGGCAGGCTGCGACACGTAGGCTCGAAGGAAAATGAATCAACTATTTTTATTAATGTTTTATTAGTAGGTCCAATTAACAATCTATAGGAACATGCAATCTATTAGGTGTGTGGATCCTACTTAGTACGGCACAGTCAAGCAGAAAGTCCTACTGCTAGGGGCTCGATAAAAACTGCGTAAAACCGTAAAAGGCAGCGAAAAACTAAAAACTGCAAAAAGCCGCAAAAAAGCTAAGGGTCCCCGGAGCACACTGGTGCTCGGCGAAACAGACCCGAGAAAGTGGCCTAGTCCTGCTGAGTGTCCCTATGTTATTACAACAACTCTAATAAACTGAAATAAAGTCTAGCTAATCTACACTAATCCTCTCCCACTCAGCTCCTCTCTCACGCTCTTCTGCAGCTCTGTGTAGAAGGGAGCCGCCTCCGAATCCCGCGGTTGTGCCGGCTTCTCGAAAGTCGCCGCCTCGGTCCTCGGGCCCTCGCAAGAAAGAAGACAAGTGTTACATACCAAAATAAGATAATCAAAAGCAGTGCTTGAGATCAGGAAGGTGGTCAAATATATGATCAATGAAGACTTTTAGTATCTGCAGGTGTTAGATTGATGTAGTTGAAGATTGCAAGTGTTAAGGAGTAGTTTGAATTGGACCGGAGGGTTAACTTAAGGTGTAGGAGATGGAACCCTAGTGGGTTCTTCTTCTAATCAAGAAGAAAAAATGATCGAGGTGGGGTGGAGATATGGAGGAAGAGGATGAATAATTGGAGGGACTGATAGTGGTGAGTGGTGACCAGTGATGGTGTGAGATGATCAGATAAGAATAAGTGTGTATTTGTTCATGGAATTTAAATGGAGAAAACAAAGAGAGGGTGATACTGGGATTACCTAGAGGTTTTTAATGAAGATCGGAGGTGGATTCGATGGCATGGCTGGAACTTTTAAAGCTCTTATTTGTCACTCAGACACTCACAGCAAGCATGGAGCTTGAGTAGAAACACAATGAGAGGTGTAACACGGATGCGATCAACGTAGATCTCACCAGAGATAAATCTCCGTCTTTGCTCGACTTTACTACCGCTCTCTACCACCAAGGGGAAGCAAGGGGATCGGAGATGTCTCACGTGAAGGTAGATACCTAGAGACTAATGAGGATCCTCCCAATTGAAATAATGATGCATGAGTTAGGGACAATTAAAGTGATTCCCAATGATGCATGCCTAATTAAGAATACTTGCAATGATTCCTATCACTCTCTTTGTGGGAATCATAGCTGAATAGAAAAGTTACACAATATGCAATGCAAGTCGATGAAAAACATAACTAAGCATAAGTTCTATGTGTGATGAAGAAACCAATTAAGTTTGATTTAACCAGAACATATTATAGTGTGTCTCTTCAGTGTAAAAGTGTAGACTTAAATTTATCGTGCATAATAAAAATCCTAATTAGCTTTGATAGTGGGGCTCCTCCTTAATAACCATACCACTTAAGTCGAACCCCACCATTTAAGATAAAGGATGGAACATATCTCGACACACAAAATAATAAGAAAAGTTCAATGTCTATTTTACACATGTGAGAACTAAATTGAGAGTCGTTTTAAATGATAATTAATATTACAATTAATTTACAAAACAGAATGTACATAAAAACTAACAAATAGAATGCACATCAAAACTAATTAATACATATATTATTCTCATTCTTTATTATTTTTTTTAGCTTTATCTTTTAGCAAAAAGAGTTATAAATATGTGTAAATACATAAGTTGACATTGTACATACCTTTTTAATATTCCACAATTAACATATATTTTCCAAAATAAAACAATAAAGAGAAAAAAAAGAAAATAAGGATGTAATTATGTAATAAGTACAGACGGACCCAAACCTCGAGAGAAGGTCAATAATAGACCTGATAAACAAGGAATAAAGTAGGGGGAGATAGGATCCTTGTATAGCAACTTGACATCTATACTTGTGAATATCTATACTTTATGCATATTATATTTTTAAATACTTGTACATATCCTCAACAATAAAATAAAAATAAAATAAAAACTATAAAACACAAAAGAAATTTAAAATAAAATAAAAACTATAAAACACAAAATAAAATCAAAGGTTCATTGTACAAAAGACACACTTGCATTTTGTGCTTAAACACCTATTTATTTTATGCATTTACTTAATTTATAAAAATCAAATAAAAATCATTTTACCCTCCTTAATTTATTTTATAAATAAACAAAGTATAAAATAAAGGATTTGTTTAAAAAGAATAAAATAATAATTAAAGAATAAAATATACATGTATACTATATCTATACATAATACCCCATCTGTATTTGATATATGTATTTCATACAAATAATTAAGTATCACAGAAAAATATCTTGAAAAATAATAAACATTTTCATTTTTATCATTTTTTATTTAAATTCATTTCCTATTTTATATTTATTATTCTTTTATTTTTAATCTAGAATATTCTAATTGGTCAACCTGTGTCTGTTGACCAGGGTCAACCCCTCCTCCACCAGACCCGACCTGACTGCCCTAGTCGTCAGATCAGTTTCTCAACATTTTCCCGGTCGGGTCCGACCACCATTTGCCTCGCCTTCAATGCCCGATTCCCCTCCTAAGATCTGTGATCCTCGCGGGTCCCTAGGGTTTCGCTCACTCAATCGATCTTTCCAGACCCTGAGGCATGTCTATATACTCTCCTCCTCCTCCTCCCTTGCTCTCCAGCTTTTTCCTCACCGCCTTCATGCTCCCTTGCCACCTCTAGCTGAGTGACATGCTTTTGGAGCGTCCTTTGGAGTTCAATTTTGTGGTCGACTGGACGTTGCTCGAGACGAGGCCGGAATCTCTCCGCTGTGTGCAGCCTCCCAGGCCTTCCGCATCCCGTTCGAGGCCAGGACCCCTTCGTTCCCCTCCGTCACTTGTTGTTTTTCTGAGGGCTAGTAGGAGATTATTAGACATGTGAGCCTCGGATGAACCATTTCTACAATAAATGTTATTGTAATCTTTTGATATGTCAATAAATATTATTTGAGATTTTTTGAATGAATACACTTATAAGGTCCCTTGGGACAATTAATATTATGTACCATGGCCATCTTGATAATAATACAGTTGTTAATTCAATGATTGAATCATAGAGACGGGTACTTAGATGATATCTAAAGAGTTAGTTTAAGGACTCATCAAGCACTGTAAAATGATGGCTAAGAAAGGATCTCCAACCTCAGAAGGAGATGTCAATCCTTCTCTAAAGTCTGATATCTCACTGGTCTCTTGATGTAGTCCTCTGCATAGGAATATAGATTTGGAGGTGTCAGATAAGTTAGGTCAAAGAGTTTACTTAATGATATCGAGATAACCAAGACCTATGTCATAAGCAGTCACTATACAGGCATCCTCTGACTAGAGACAGATGTATTACTATATGTCTAAGTATGTACATTATGTAGACAACTAGGTTGATGACCTAATTAAGGTAATACACTTATGAGAAGGTGCGCATATAAGGGAATATGAGTAATATAATATTTCAAAGGGATCATATAGGTTCACTATTGAACAAGAAGACATGAGCTCACTCATGAGATATTGGAATCAACCAAATTCCATGCATAGTTGTCTTGCTTTGGAAACACGACATAATTTGTATGTATGATATATTCTTTTGGAAAACATATGACCGATAACAACTCCCAATGATCGGATGAGAAACTTAATGATAAAATCTTAACGAAGACCATTCAAATATGATCTAAAACTTCAAGTTTATTCTAGGCCTTCCAGTATGTAGGATGTACGAGTATTAGGAATACTCAAGGGTGATGTGATCGTAAATAATTGTATAACGATGGCACTTCTATTCTGAGGGAGTGATGAAATAAGTTTGGATTTAATGAGTCCTCTTAGAAGATTAGTAGTATAATCTTTATCCAACTGTTGGACATTGATCGCAATGTGATTCAGATGCAATGAGAATATAAGATTTATAGTTTAATTTAAACAAACATCTTTGAGAGGTCGTCTAGATCTAGATATGAGATCAGATTTTGATACCCAAGTTACTATACATGAAATGTACAATCACCCTGTCCTTATTTACAAGTATCTGTAGAGAAGGCACATTATTCTTGAAAGAGTTCAAGCATTATTCTATTATTGACAATATATTAGAGCATTGAAAATTTGATAATTAAATATGATTAATTAGTATAAATAATGTGAAGATAATTCATATTATCTCGACACATGAAAAGAGTCATCTAAGATAATTAGATGAGATTTAATTATCAAAGAGATGATTAATGTGGATATCCCTATCCACAATAATCATAAATATTATAAATGATTTATAATATAGAGATATCTAATTCTAAATAGGATTTAAAAATTAAATGTTAACGTGAATTTGATTCATGTTGTACAATTAATTGTAAATGTAATTTACATTTTATATTGAGTTGTTGAATATGATTCATAATTGTCAATGGCATGATTGAAATTATCATAAATAATTTGGAATTATTTTTATTAGAATTTAAGCAACAAAAGTTGTTGCAAACATGTGAAATTGTGATGAGATTTGATAATCTCATCAATAATGAAAGAATGAGGCTATGCTCACCACAAGTAGTAGTACTTCTTGATGGACGTCCATCCAAACAAGGATTGAGGCTCTCCTCCTTTCCTTATTATGCCATATTGAATTGATTTAATTGAATTTAGTTTTTTGAACATTACTTAACATATTTATTTTCTTTTAAACTAATTAATTATTGTTGCATTTATGAAATAAAATCATGTCTATTGATTTCAATTAGGAGTGCATCTCCACCATCTAATATGTTATAAAAGAAAGACTAAGATCTGGCTCTTCTCATACACAAGTTGAAAGCTAAAATCTCTCTCCTCTTCTCATACACATCCAAGAGGTCATCTCTCTCAACACTAGTTGTCGTCCACTTTGTGGTTGTTGAGATAATCACCTCATCGCACTGCCATTATGCTGCCAGATCGATAGATCCAGGGTATCTGCCTTCTTCGATGCTTCATGCTTGTGAAGAAGGCTATAGATTTCGTGAGACAAAATCAGAGGTTTCGCATCGTCAACTCGGATTGCGGGAAGCACACATCTCATCTACATGCCTGCAAGTGCATCCTTCGTTGGAACGGACTTGAGACAATGTCTCTTCGTTTAGAGACACATGATCGCACACATGCTTCAAAAGGTATTCCTATTTCACGTTTGTAATATTCATGAAACAATATGAGAAAGGTTCTCATGTCATATGGTTTCATGTTTATTGAAAATTTTAATTTATATTGCCCCTTACAACTAGTATGACCAATTGCTCTTGATCACATGTGACACACATATGTGATGCCCTAAGTCCTAAATCCTAGCCTTCATTTTTAGGGGTGTCACCATCTCTTAGGTAGTCTTTTTCACTATTAAAGAAACACACTCTAATACCATTTATAATGTACCATGCTTAGGTCTGAAAGTTATCAAGAAAAATTTGCCCTATAAACATGTTGAATTCTATCCCAATTGTATCCATTGGCAACCACTCGAAATGTTCAAACCGATATCCCAATTGTATCCCAAGTGTTAAGTAACTTCCGCACTTAAATTTGTGTCTTTGTTGCGATATGACCCATCATTTATTTATAGTAATGGATACAATTGCATATTTTAGGTGGCCTTTTACTCTTATCTCTTTTGAACGGTGGCTCCATTTCTCCGGTAATCTTTTTTACTATTAAAAGGAACACACTCCAATACCATTTGTAATGTATCATGCTTAGGTCTGAACGTTATCAAGAAAAACATGGCCAAACAACTTATATAAATTATCTTTCCAATATGTTGAAAAAAATAGTGACTCATATAATTGATCTTTCCATTAGTTCATAGCCATATATTGTGTTTGTTTCGTGTACTTGACTTTTCTACTCCTTCAAGGGCAGGTTAGTGCATGCTGAGAAATTATTTATTGTCCAGGATAATCTCATAGATTTTGAAGAGAATTTCTTTCGATGCATATCATATATATATATATATATATATATATATATATATATATATATATATATATATATATCTGTTGGATAACCCTCATACCACGGATTTTGGATTTTGAGGAAAATGTTAGTTTATGTGTTCTACACATCCATGAGGGTACATTATTTATAGACGACAAACACAACTAGCTAAATTGTGCACAGTCATTGCAACTACCAAATGAATACATACATCAATCATCAAGCCAATCCCGTGTCAGGTTATTGGTTGCAAAGTCCAAGTAATCTCTATCAAAAGAATTCTTTTACATGAAATCAGATGGAATTGAACATATATTTTTTAAGTGTCAATTCATACACTTGGCGAGAAAGTTGTATGTATATGTAGAGATGTTAAAGCCTTGATATCTAGAAAAGTAACACAGTTTTCTTGCGGCTTTCCTATGTTTGTCTCTTCACTATTATACATACTACTAAATTTATGGTCATGGTCAAGCTTTAGATCTTCCTTCCTTGCATAGGATGTAGTTACAGCAAAAACACACCAATTTTTTTTATTTTTTTTCATTCTTAATACACGGGAATTCTTTCTTGCATTATCCCAACTTTTCGGATTATGGATCACTCAATGTGTCTCCGAACAAATGAAGGACATCGATCGTTCCTTTGTTCAATACTTTGATTGACAATATGAAATGGTTAAAGTTATATAATCGACATTTAATCTAGCTCCCTTCAATTAAGAACCTGTTTATTATTCATATAATTGCCCATCTTATTATGCATTCTCATGCCCTGACTTAAGAAGCGACTTAGTTGACCAAAAATCATTTTGATGGGAGATAAAAACGTGTGCCTTCATCATAACACGAATAGACATTTAGGAAAGAGCGTGTTCAAAATAATGACAGATTCCTTTTACTAATTCTGTTGTAGTCTCGCGAGCTTCCCCGTATACCATAGATGACCTACAAATAGGAAGAATTTTATAACAAAATGAGTGATGGCTAACTAACTCTCAGGTAAAGTACAGTAAGGTCTTTCAACAGGCTTCTTACTCCCCTTAGTAGGCTCATGTGTTCCTAAAACCAAGGCAGCACCATTATTCGTCAGGCTAGTCCGTTGCTCTCCTTTAACCTCATCATTTAAGCAGATCTCTTCTATGTGCTCAGACTTCTTTTGGGATTACAAGCAGCACGAGATTGTGTGGAAGGATATTTGCTGCCCAAAGGAGGAGGGAGGCTCGGTTTAAGATCGCTTGAGGACTTGGTCAATGCCTCGAAGGTTGCTTGGGTTTGGAGGTTCCTCACGGAAGATGGATCCCTTTGGACTGACTTCCTACGTTCCAAATATTTGGGGCGAGACTTTTTGGGATGCTCACACATTGTCCATCTCTTCTGCGGTGTGGATGGCTATGCTGAAGACAAGGACCCTCCTGGATCCTGCTTTGGGCAACCAATCTAGTTCGTTCCTCTGGACTTTCTCACCGACGGAATCTGGGACAAAGTCAAGAATTTGTGCTGGGGGGTGTCAACTATTAAGGCCTAACTTTCTACTTAGAGAATAAACTACTGATGCATTATTGCTTATTTTATTTTACAATTAGTTTTCATTTTAAAATCCAATATTTCGTGATTTTCATTAGTTGCATAATTTGAAAAAAAAAATAACTACAATATTTTAAAAACTAGTATTCGTAAGATATTTTTACAAAAATAATCTATAAACTTACATAAATATTTGAACAAATATTATATTAACAAAAAATATATTATTTCTAAGATGAATAATCTTTTATGTATTTTCATTAATGCGCAAGTTGTAGAGATAGTTATGCAAAATTGTGAGTTTACATGGATATTTATGTTTAAAATTTTTAACAAATAGAAATTGTTCGAATCATCTCTACTATTATTTATATTTTTATTTTATTTCTTGTCTATTTTTAAGGATTCAGTAATATATTTTTCATAATTCAATAAGATATGTACCTACATGCATATTGATATATTAAAATGGATAAATATATAGTAACTAGGAGTGCAAAGAATATGTTTATATATGTATATGATCCTCTACTATATTTTTTATACATATTTTAACATCAATATCCATATCTTTTTTAAATTAGATATTAATATAACTTTGATATCTACAACTATCAGTATACATACATATGTACATACATAGTTGTAGATTTTCTTTTAAATAAACGTAAGATAATTCAGTACCTCCATTCACCATTTTCGATATAATCATTACATAATAAATATATTTTGTATATTTATATCAAGTTAAGTCATCTAATGCGTGCATGTTTAAGGTAATCTACAAATTATTTCTAACATTATCCAAATCTACTCCATATCCATTTTATCACTACAACAAAATGGTTCTACAATGTTTTTTAAAGTTCATCCCTATATCATATGTTATATGATACTATTTGTTACAAAATTATATTTTACATTTGAAATGAACAACGAGCGTATCATTATTGAAGATTCATATATCAACGTAATTCTGTTATTATTTTTAAAATTTTACCTGCTCATCGCTAAATTTTAAACTAAAAAATAACAATGATTAGCCATTTTTTGACATTCATCATTACTTTAAAGTGTAAAAAATAATTTTGCAACATATATTATCATCATTATATATTCGACCATCGACAATATGGTGATAGATTTTAAATAACAACGCTATAGATCCATTTCATTGTAGTGTACACATTTGGATTCGATTTTAAAGGATACGGCAACATATTTTTCGTATTTGTTAATACCCATATATGTTCCTATGTTTGTATTTGAAATGGAAAAGGATATGATGAGCCCTAAATTAGTATCTATATATTACAAGGTAGGATAGTTATCTTTACATGTATATATAGTAACATATAATTGATTTTAATAATTATATGTTATAGGTTAGTATTTAGAATATCTAAATTTTATATGAATTTTGTACTTCTATAGTAATTAAAGGTTGCATACACATTATATAATGTTGAGAACATGGGAGGCTTGGGGGTGCCAAGCCTCGTCCTGTCCCCCCCTCTCCATCTCTGGACGGATTTCTCTTTTCGTTTCTCCTACGACCTTGTCCATGTTAGAGCCCCTCAAGTTGATTGGTGGAAAGATGTTTAACATTCAAAGGCTACACTGAAGCTTAAATGTTGCCTCTAGAGAATGGTAAAAAATAAAATCCCCACTCAGGAAAGATTGTCCCAATTTGGTATTTGCTTGGACCTTGGCTTCTTGTTTTGCGTCAATCCTCTTGAGATTAGGGATCATCTCTGTTGGGATTCTCCATTTTACGTTTATGTTTGGAAAGGTGTTTGTGAGGTGCTTTCACTTCCTATATCTGTATGTAGTGACAGCATTTTGACCTCCCTTGCTTAGATTAACAGGTTGCACATTGCGGATGCACAGAAGAGAGGAATGCTTAGGGCCACTTTAGTTGTTACTGACTAGCGATTATGAAGAGAGTGAAATCTGCGCTGGACAAAAACGTCAAGTGTGCGTGGCCAAGTGCTGACTAAAAGCATCTTAGAGGATGTATGGATACTCCTGAACTGATATAGTGGAATCCCTTATTTTTGATTTACTTGTAACATCTCTCGCCGGTTGTAGGTGTTGCGAAAAGCGTCATCAACATACATACATAAATCCGATTTTTTTCAACAGGTTCGTAGTTATAATCAATGAATGTATGCATCCAAATCATCATTGACAAGAAAAATATCCATTTTAAAACATATGCATATTAAAGTAAGGATAAATATGAAAAAAAAACATCACGACAAACAATGCGATAAAGAAAAAGAGAGAGTTAGAGATCACAACCAAAGCGTCCTGTTGTACGACTCCCCTTAGAGAGACAGCGTCCCCTACTTTACCGGTGCACAGGGCCTTGACATGCTTCTCCCAGGGTCCGACGGTTCCACGCTCGTCGACGGTACGCATCATTCCTAAGCGTCCTCGAAGTCACCTCCGTAAACGAAGCCCGAGATCGCGAGTGGGAGAAGAGAGGCGGTGGGAATGAGAGTTATGTAATGTTCGTAACCCCATACCATAACTTTTAGAGAGATTCTTAAAGCCGTTAGGGCAGTTATGCAAAGTGAGGGGATTAAGGGACACGTCCAATGCTATTCAAACGCAGTGCCTTGGAATTTTAACGCGGTTACAAAACTGTCCCGGTCTTTACGCCACGCCGCAGCCGCGGTCGCGCCGCGCCCACGCCCGAGCCTGGCTCGACGCGATGTGGCGGGCGGGCACACATGCACGCGTGTGTGGTGGTCCAAAGCCCTCTCTAGTCTATTTCCAGACTGGTCTCAGGGCTTCCCATATAAAAACCAAGTGTCAGTTTGGACCCTCCATGATGTAGGACGAAACATCACTCCACAGGGTTGAAACATTGAATTCCAAGAATTTAGATACATTAATACAACTTAATATTGACCATAAAATTGTATCAAATATCCCAACAAAGTTAATTCCAACAATCCCTCACAAATTCACTGTTGAAACATGAATAGCCAAAAATCTCGGGATTGAACACTCTGCTTTCAACAAAGGTACCTTCCGGTTTGAACCATTACCTGAATTATCCCTTTAAGCCATCGCAGGAATAAAGTGAACTAAGTCTCGAACTTTAATCCTTTGAAGTAATGGTATCAAGTGGTAACAATAGAGTGAAGTCTATTGTGACAATCTTCAGGTTTTGGTGCTATTAATTGCCATGCACCCTACCATGTTTCATGAGTATATTAAGGGTGAACCCTCATCCTTTATCTACGCCCCACAAAAATACTCATATAGGTGGCATTTTCCAAGGATGCACTACTCACATCCTGCTTATAAAAGATTGAATCCATTAAGAACATGATGCTCAACCTTTTCCTGCAGCTTTCAGGCACTCGACTTTTCAGGGATAGGACTCACATGCAAAGTATCACATAATGAGTGCCAATTAGTTCCCCATACAGTTTGTTCTCCCATTGAATTTGTGGGATCTCCACTCATTTAGGTTGGGTTGCTACTCCGGGTAAAACTCTCAGTGAGTTTCAGGCCCATATCAAGTCTGGATTTTTGGACTAAAGATCTATCAAGTCCTTTGTAAGTGGATCTGACGTATTATCTTTGGTACCGACAAATTCCATGGCAATCACTCTAGAAGACACCAAATCCCTAATAGACTTAAGTCTAACTTGGATATGTCTTCTAGTTTTCTGGTTGTACTTTGAACTAATTACCTTTGCAATAGTAGTTATGCTATCACAATGTAAAGAAATCGTTGGTATCGGCTTACCCATCATGGGCATCTCAGAGTGAAGCTCCCTTAGCCATTCAACCTCTATCCTTGTTGTGTCCAAAGCACACAGCTCTGTCTTAAAAGTAGACTGAGCCAGGATGGTCTGTTTCACACACTTCTAGGAGACTGCACCATCTCCAAGGGTAAATACATCCTCAGTCACACTGTTACTCCCGGAGTCCTCCATTTGACTAATCCAACTTACATCACTATATCCTTCTAAGACATGAGGATATTTACCATAATGCAGTCCAAGAAGTGTGGTACCCTTAAGGTACTTCAACACTCGATCCATGGCCTCCCAATGAGTACGGTTAGGATAGTTCGTATATCTACTCAACTTTGCGACCGTGAATGAAATATCAGTTCGAGTACAGTTCGCAAGATACGCCAAGCTTCCTATAATCTGGGAATATCGTAGATGTGCTACATGTACTCCACTCTTGTTCTTGTGGAGGGGTTTAGATGAATCATAAGGAGTGCATACAGATTTACAGCTCTGATAGCCAAATTTTTTAAGAACTTTCTCAGTATAATGGGACTGAGACACATCTATCCCATTAGTAGATCTAATCAGTTTGAGCCCCAAAATCACATTTGCAACTCTTAAGTCCTTAATCTTAAACTTACTACTCAAGAACCTCTTGGTTTCTTCCACTATCCTCATGTTTGTTCCAAATATCAAAATATCATCAAATATAGGCACAAGACAACAAATATATCACCTTTAACTATAGAGTACACACATTTATCGGATTCATGAACAATAAAATCATAAGACTAAATAGTCTTATCAAACTTATCATGCCACTGTTTCGGAGCTTGTTTTAGTCCATAAAGAGTTTCACAAGATTGCAGACCTTTCTTTCATTACCAGATGCTACAAATCCCTCATGTTGGTTCATAAAGATCTCCTCCCCAAGATCGCCATATAAAAAGGCAGTCTTCATATATATTTGATGAATTGTGAGATCATCTATGGAGGCCAACACAATGAGTATCCAAATCGTAGTCATCCTAGTTACATGAGAATATGTATCAAAATAATCAATACCCTCCTTCCGTTTGAAACCTTTGGCTATAAGTCTTGCCTTATATTTTTCAATGGACCCGTCCGATCTAAGTTTCCGTTTGAATACCCATTTGCTTCCTATGATGGAACACCCTGGAGGTATATCAAGCAATTCCCACGTGCCATTTGAAATGGTTGAATTTATTTCAGATTTAATGGCATCCTTCCAATGCCTCATGACATCCTTGTATGTGGGAGGATCACCCTCGATTTGGTAGAAGACAAAGTCGCTACCTAAATCCTTAGCAATCCTAGGCCTCTTACTTCATCTAGGTTCAACATCCTCCAAAGTTCATTGAGTTTGGAAGATGTAGCCACCACATTTCATATCTTTTCTATTTGTTGTGGAATAGAACCAGATGTGGAGGCTATGTTGCTAGTCAGATTTTTAGGAATTCCTTTTTTTCATTTGAAAAATATCCTCGAAAAAGGTAGCATCATGATGTTCCACAATAGTATTAGTATCTATGCCTGTGAACTCAGACTGAATTACTAAGAATCGATAGGCATAACTATTTCCAGTTACCCCAAGAAGACCACATCAACTGTTTTAGGTCCAAGCTTCTTTCTCTTATGTTCTGGGACTAAGACCTTAGCCAAGCATCCCCACACCTTGAGATATTTAAGGCTTGGCTTCCTATTTCTCCAAAGTTCAAATGAACTCTTATCTTTATGTCTTAGGAGAACTCTATTCAGAATATGGCATGCCATATTCAAAGCTTCCCCCACATGTAAGATGGTAGCCCAAAACTTTGTAAAAGAGCGTTGACCATATCAGTTAGGGTTCTATTCTTCCCTTCTGCTATTCCATTGAGTTGTGGTGAATACGGTGCAGTGACCTCATGAACTATACCAAATAATTTACATTGTTCATCGGATATCTTAGATGTGTATTCACCACCCCTATCTGACCTTAGATGTTTAATTATTTTACCGACTTGTGTTTCTGCTCCATTCTTAAAGATAAGAAAACTTTTCTAAAGCTTCATCCTTAGTTTTAAGCAGATAAACATAATAGTATCTACTGCTATCATCTATGAAGGTTATAAAATATCTTTTGTTATCTCTAGTCATCACGCCACCAAACTCACAAATATTAGAATGCACTAAATCCAGAATTTTAGTTTCCCTATTCACAGAGTGAAAAGGCTTTCTAGGCAACTTAGTTTGAGCACATATTTCACATTTAGTGAGTTAGATGCAGTATGATCAAAAATCATGTCAAGTTTCATCATTCTTTTCATAGAATTGAAATTCACATGTCCTAGCCTAGAATGCCATATATCAATAGATTCAATATTTGAAATAAAATAAGTAGAGGAATCAAAACCATATATATTATTAACCAAACTATCAATGTCACATCTGATTCTAAATAAAAGATTATGATCAACCAAATATCCTTTGCGAAAGAATACACCGTCTCAGAAAAACTACTTTATTACATTTAAAGTCTAATTGAAAACCCTCTCTAACTAATAAAGAAACAGACAAGACATTCTTCCTAATATCAGGACCGTGTACCACCCTATGTAAAGTCCAAACTCGTCCAGTTGAGAATCTCATCTCGACTCGTACAGACCCAATCCCCTTGACTGCAGATATATTCCCCATCATTACTGTTCCACCGGCTGAAGCATGATAAGACACAAAGAAGGTCATGTCAGTACAAATGTGTACATTTACACCAGTATCAACAAGCCACTCATTAGGCTCATTTACTAAATTGAGTTCAGTGTTCACTGAGACATACCCCTTACCGGGCCCGCCTCCCTCAGTCAGCACGAGAGCTTGAGGAACGACATCCGTAGACTTCTATTGGATCTTTAGAGAAGGGCAATCCTTCTTCCAGTGTCCAACTTGTCCACGCTTCCAACAAGGTTTGTTCTTTGGTTTTTTCTTGATTTTTCCCTTGATTTACAGTTTCTTATTTTTCTCTTTAGCATTATTTCCCTTTGAGGTTATCACATTGACCTTAGTGTTCACGTCAACATGCATCACAGATTTTTGTTTCCTATCCTCCTCTTCAATAGCTATTGAGACTAATAAATCATCAAGAGAAATTTTCCCTTTCCTGTGCTTTAGGTGAAGGATATGGAATAATCCTCAAGCGCATCACGGAAGCGTGAATGTCGTATCGAATACGACGAAGAACGACTTGTTGAACTAGTTGTTCTATGCAACAGAGTAAAAAAATTTCATGTGATGAAACCACATGATCCAAGAACGATTCTCGGATCGTTTCATCTAGAACCACAACAAGTATAAAGGAATTCCTCTTGAAGCGTGGTTGATCGAGTCTCTACGAAAAGAGACCTCATGTCTCAAGTCTGATCGTCGGAGAAGACGCTTGTGAGTGCGGGGATGAGTCGTGTGATCCTCGCAATCCAACGAGTTGATCCAAGTACGGTAAACTCCTGATCTCGTCGTACGAGATCAAATGCCTTCTTTGAGAGCGTAGCACTCCAAAGAAGATGGAGAACTGGAGAACGTCGAGGCGGAGACACGATGGAGAAGGCGATGTTGTAGTCCTCCTCTAGGGTTTGGTGGATGGCCACTAAGGAGAGAGGGAAGAGAGGTTGACGTGTAGAATAAGAGAGAGAGAGATGTGCTTAAAAAGCATAACCCTACAGAGCATGGTATGCCTCTCAATTTATAGGGTTTTGGGATCCATGGTTCTCAATCCATGGGACACATAAAATCAGTGGATGAGATTAATTCATGTTTAATCCAATGGTCAAGATTGTTGTTGGTAAAAGCCAACAACTAATAAGTTAATTTAGATCAAACATATTTGATAAATCAAATGCAATTTAATCCTAAATTAAATCAATCAAATAAAGGAGATAATCAACATGGAGATTGCATCTCCCATGGAATATGGTGGACGGCCACCAATTCCATATTGGACTTGGTAGTCGTCCACTTGATTCCAAGTGGGGAGCAATCTCATGAAATCTCATGAGATTGCAAATCTCCATGGAAATCTCCATTATTTAATCCAACAACTTTTGTTGTGATTTATTCTTCAAAAATTCATAATTAATTTTGAGAATATTGCAATCTTACCATTGGAAATTTGTGAATCACATTCACATCCCAAAACAAAATATAATTTACATTTTCAACTAATTACACAATGTGTATCCAATACACATCAATAATTAATTAACAAATATAAAATATAATTAGCTCTATCTAATATATTATAAATCACATTTATAATATATTATGAATAATTGGATATTGCTATCCATATTATTCTTATCCACAATAACTAAATCTCATTTAATTATATTGGATAATTTCTACATGCATCAGGATAATTAAATCTCATTTACTCATATTGGATAATTTCTACATGCATCAGGATAATTAAATCACATTTAATTATAATTCTCTTAATGCTCAGATATAATTCAAATATGGAATTATGCTTGAACCCTTTCAAGAATAATGTGATTTCTCCGCAGATAGTTGGAGATAAGGAAAGGGCGATTGTATTGTTCCACGTATAGTGACTTGGATATTGAGATTGCATCTCAAATCCAGATCTCAGGGACCTTCCATCGATGCTTGATTAAATCAATGCCATAAACCTAATCTTCTCATTGCATCTGAATTTCATTTATATCAATGTCCAATACTTGGACTAAGATTAGGTCACTTCTCTACTGAGAGGAGTCACTAAAATCCAAACATATTTCATCACTCCCTCGGAATGGAAGCATCGTGGTTATACAATCATTTATGATCACATCACCCTCAGGTATTCCCAATATATGTGCATCTTGCATACTGGAAGACCTATGATCATCCTGAAGATATAGATCACTTTTACGTTGTCATCTTCAAGGTTTAATCACTGTGTTTCTTAATCTTGGTCTTTGGGATTTGGTATAGATCATATGCTTTCACAAAGCATATATCTTAGCTTCAAATTCTTGTCATGCTTCCAAAGCATGACGACCATGCATGGAATTTGATCAGTCCCAATACCTCATGAGTGAGCTCTTGTCTTCCGGTTCACAAGTGGACCTATATGATCCCTTTGAGAGATCGTATTACTCATATGTCCTTAGATGCACACCAGCTCGTCAGTGTATAGACCTTAGTTAGGTCATCAACCTATTGGTCTGCAAAATGTACATACTCAGACATATAGTAACACATCTGTCTCTGGTCAGAGGATGCATGACTATGCTGTGACAGTATTCAACATAGGTCTTTGGTTATCTCAATCTCGTTAAGTCAACCAATTGACTCAACTAATCTGACACCTCCGAATCACTATTCCCATGCAGAGGACCTACATCAAGAGATCGGTCAGATATCGGGCAAATGAGAAAAGGATTGCCATCTCCTAGTCAGGCTGGAGATCATCACTTAACAATAATTTGATGGTGCTTGATGAGCCCTCTATCTAACTCCTTAGATATTCATCCAAGCATCAGCCTCTATGATTCAATCAATGAATCAACAACTGTATGATTATCAAGTTGGCCATGGTACATAACCCTTATTGTACAGAGGGATCTTATAGTGCATTCATTCATTCAATCTCAGAAAGGGAGTGAAAAACAATCAATAACTTTTAGTGATAATTCATTTATTGGAGTAACATTTTTTGCAGGAATGGTTCGCCTCGGTCTCACATTGCTAACAATCTCCCACTAGCCCTCAAAACCATTCAAAAACAATCCTTAAACCCATACTCATTGCATGCTGGTCGAAAACCTTTTGTCATAGGTTTGGTAAGAGGATCAACAACATTGTCATCAGAGCTCACATTGGTGATGATGATATCACCATGCTTTTGATCTCCTGAATGATGTGGTATTTCCTTTTCACGTGCTTTCTCTTTTAATGCCATCTGGGTTCCTTCGCCTGGGAAATGGCTCCCGTGTTATCGCAGAGTAACAGGATGGGAGTATCAAAGGAAACTACGCCAAGCTCCACGATGAACTTGCGCAACCACACCGCCTCCTTTGCAGCATCCGATGCGGCAATGTACTCAGCTTCTGTTGTTGAATCTGTTGTAGTGTCCTGCTTCTTTCTTCTCCAGCTCACAACACCACTATTCAACATGAATACAAACCATGATGTCGACTTTTGATCATTAATAGCTGATTGGAAGTCAGAATCTGTGTATCCCAAGACGTGGAGATCACCATCTCCATAGACCAAGATGTAATCTTGCGTCCGTCTTAGATATTTGAATATGTTCTTTACTACACTCCAGTGTTGCTCTCCATAGCAGGATTGGTAACGACTTACCACTCCCACTGCATGGCAAATATCTGGCCTAGTACACATCATGGCATACATTAAGCTTCCTACAACTGGTGCATAAGGGCATCCAGCCATGGCTTTCTTTTCCTCAATAGTTTGAGGAGCCATCCCTTTAGATAGGTGGATACCATGTCTTAAGGGGAGGAAAACTTTCTTAGAGCTATCCGTGCGGAATCGTTCAAGAATCTTCTTAATGTACACGTGCTGTGACAATCCCAATATCATCTTTTCTATGTTTCCGAACAACTTCAGGCTTAAGATGTAAGAGGCTTCTCCAAGATCTTTCATCACAAAGGTATAGGATAGTCAAATCATCACACTGGTCATCATCCATGTATCATTCTTAATGATAAGGATGTCATCTACGTAAAGCATGATGAACACAATGGCCCTCCCACTAAGCTTCTTGTACACATATGGTTCATCAGGATTCTGTACGAAATCATAATTCTTTATGGTTTCGTAAAATCTGATGTTCTAGCTATGAGAAGCTTGCTTGAGCCCATAGATGGATTTCTTCAGCTTACATACTTTGTCATCATCAGTTATGAAGCCCTGGGGCTGCTCCATATAGATATCCTCCTCGAGGTATCCATTGAGGAAAGCCGTCTTGACGTCCATCTACCAGATGTCGTAGTCAAGATATGCAGCTATATCTAGCAGTGTCCTGATGGATATAAGTATAGCCACATGAGAGAATGTCTCATGGTAGTCGATGCCTTCTCTCTGTGTGTAGCCCTTGGCTACACCGTACCTTCAAAGTCTCTACTTTCCCATCAGGTCCCCTCTTTCTCTTGAAGATCCATTTACACCCAATGGGTTTTACTCCTTTAGGTGGATCCTCTAGGGTCCATACACCATTCTTATGCATGGAGTCAAATTCTGACATCATTGCTAGCATCCATCTATCCATGTCATGATCTGCGAGTGCTTCATCAAATGAAGTAGGATCATTGTCAGTCTCATTTGACACATGGAATCCATACCTTTCAGGTGGTGCAACCACCCTCGAACTTCTTTGAAGAGCTATGGGTGTTTCATCTTATTTATCTTTTCAGTTCTGGTTTAGAAAGCTCAGAATCCTCAGGGGATTGAATGAGTTCCTCTACTCATTTTTGTCTTGACCTTTAAGTAAATCATTCTCCAGAAATTTCACATCTCTAGAAACAAAAATCTTTTGGGTCTCAGAGTCATAGAGCTGGTATCCAATACCATCTTTAACATACTCAATGAAGTTGCACTTACGAGTGCGAGATTCTAACTTACTTGCATCCACGTTCTTCACATAGACTAAGCAACCCCAAACCCTCAAGTGATTAACACTAGGATTGGTTCCATACCAGAGCTCATGAGGAGTCTTAGACACATATTTGTTAGGAATCTTATTCAGGATATATATTGCAGTTTCTACTGCATATCCCAAAAAGTAAGTGGTAAATGTGCTTTGCTCATCATTGAACAGACCATATCCATGAGGGTCTTGTTGCGTCTTTCAGCAACACCATTAAGTTGGGGAGTTCCAAGAGGAGTGAGATTGGAGACATTTCCATTCTCTTTAAGGTATTCCTTGAACTCATCTGAGAGGCACTCGCCACCTCGATCGGATCGAATCCATTTAAGCTTCCTATCGGTTTGATTCTCAACCAAAGCCTTGAATTCTTTGAACTTTTCAAAGGTTCAGAATTATGATGTAATAGGAAGAAAAACCGTATCGTGAATGGTCATCAATAAACGCCAAATAATATCGATATCCAGTTCGAGTCGCAGTACTGAAGGGACCACATACATCGGTATGTATTAGGTCAATAATACCTTTGCATCTTATAACCTTGTTACGGAAAGGCATCCTAGTCATTTTAACTCGAATACAATGTTCACAGGTAGGCAAAGATTGAACCTGTAGAAAATCTAAAGGTCCATCCTTTATCAATCTGTTGATCCTATCAACAGATAAATGACCAAGCCTTTGATGCCAAATCATTATTCGAATGATTTTTATTCTCCCTGGATCTTTAGGGTTTTTATTAGTGGTTTTAACATTCATGACGTGCTCATTAATGGACAGTTCATAGAGTCCACCAGAAGTCAAAATACCATCCGTAATATATTTACATAATGATTTATAACTAGTTTATTACAGAAAAGGAATGAATATCCACTTCTAACAAGCTTAGATACAAATATCAAATTCTTTCTGACTTCTGGTACATAAAGACACTCTTTAAGTACTAGGACTCTACCACTAGATGATGATAGTTGAAAGATCCCGATGGCGACTGCTGCATCAGTTGCATCAGATCCGTCTGGATGACTATCTCCCCTTCTTCCAGATTTCTAGTTTCCTGAAATAAATGCAACAGATTGCATACATGAAAAGAAGCACCAGAATCAACAACCCAACTTCCTTCTCGTCTAACGAGAATACTAGTTTCAATGATGAAAGTAGATTTCATACAAGCTGGGGCTTTACCTTTGTCAACCGACTTCAGGTATTCTGGGCAGTTATGCCTCCAGTGCCCCAGCTTCTTGCAGTGGTGACAACGACGGTTTTCTTCGATGCTATTAGTGTGGATGCATTGGAAGATGAGCCAATGCCTTGACTCTTCTTCTTTCTCTTTTGGACCTGGCCCTTTCGAGAACCTTGCTTCCGACCGCGCTTCCCTCTGACCTGTGTAACCATTGCACTACCAGCGGGACCATCTTTCTTCATTATGTCGTCTGCAGACTTTAATGCAGCAAGAAGTCCAGCATTATTCAAATCCAACTTGTTCATGTATAATGAAACCACAAAATTATTGAAAGACTTGGGCAAAGACAACAGAATGAAGTCAGCTTGCATTTCTGTATCCATATTTGCCCTAAGAGTCTCCAGCTCAGACAAGTACCCAAATATTTTGAGTACGTATTCTCGGACTGAAGTTCCTTCCTGCATCTTGCAGCGAACGAGTTCATTCATAATGTTGTAACGCTGAGTGCGGTTAATGTCACCAAACATATCTTTCAGATTCTGCATTATTTTCTGGCATGTGCTCATCTCCACATGTTGTTTCTGAAGAAAGAGAGAACCACCCAGGATATAGCATCTTGCCAAGACATGATCTTCATCATACTGTCATTGTATTGCTTTTCTTCCTTAGATTTAGGGCTTTCATTCTTGTATTCTGTAAGCACAGAACTTATGCGATCAACCGAGAGAATAAGATCTATATTACGGATCAATCCGAGTAATACGGTCCGGTCAACTGGTTGACCTCCGGAAGCCTGCTTAGTGGGTTCATGGACTTCATTTTCTGAAATTAAGAATGCTCTATATTAGAACATATAATCATATATTCATATTTATGATATTTGATTAAGGTATTTTAAATCAAATTGGTCTTGCTCTGTCAACTTTGAAAGTTTATTCCCTTAATCACTTTCAAAGTAAGAGATATACCTACAGCTATATCTCTAGCAAGAGTTGGGATCTCCTCTTTATCTTTGTCATATCCCAATAATATGAGAACCTATGACTCCAATAAAGAGAAGCGGGAACACATTCTGCCTTGCAATTCCAACTTGTATTTTCCAATTCGGTCTTTAACACCTGGGCCCACCACCCCTAAGGTGATGTTGACCCATCATTGATTGAACCAATCGTGAATAGGAATACAACTCGCTATGCGCAATCCAATATCGCCCCAATAATATGAGGATCTGATATTGGGGTCACTACACATACATCCTTACTCTTTCGAGAAGCGACGAGCCTGATCCAATGGATCGTATGCAGGAGCTGTCACTTCAGACAAGTGTCTCCTACATACAATATCTGACGACAGAACCCTTCGCCTTGACGGGAGACCATGGATGTCACTTATGTGATCCTCCACCTCATATTTAAATTTTAATTAATTATCAAGAATCATATTCACATAATTAATTCTTCCAAGGGAAATACACATCTATTCACAATAAAACGTTTTTAATTTGGATATAATTAACTTCATCATATTAAATTAATTATCAATCCAATTTAATCAACAAACTTGATTTTACTTGAATATATGGTATTATCTCAAAGTACATATTAATTCAATTTTAATAATTAGAAAAATACACCATGATCTCTCAGGCATCATTCGTTCCCTACCCGCTGTCATGGCCAGTACCGGCGGGAGTGGGACGGACCGCAACCGGTGCAATCTGCTACCCCAGCAATCCCAACTAGACACCATATCCGTCTCGGGAAAAAATAATGCCGAGTCAATCACTTTGTGCTTGAGATGATCATCGGTTCTTCAATCGAAATTATGACATATAGTAATAATCAAAACATTTTTTGATTATAAGGAAATTTGCTAGACAAATTCCCAATCCTATTCAAGCAAGGAGTTTGATGATTGTGTTTCCAATTATGATCTAGATCAAATCTAATCAATTTATTGGTTGAGGCCAATCAAATTAAGGAAATAATCCCTCATTCAATATTTCTCAAATATTTTCCATAATTATTTCACGAAATTAACAATTAATTTCACTAATTGACAATCATATGGTTCTTGATTAGGAATGTAATTTCAGCAGTGATCCCTACTTACTAAAATAAACATATCTCGATCAATTTAAATCCAAATTAGACAAAATCAATTTAAAAGATTCTAATTTGATTTAGGACAAAACCTAAGTGATATTTCACACATTTCTAGGTGGATCAAAACAGTAATTAACTCATTAATCATGTTAAGATTCGCAATTCCCGCAACTGAGAATACATGTTCATTAAAACAACCATATCTCGAGGAAACGGATCCAAATTATGTAAACTCAGATCCTATGATTCCTTATTTAATGGGAATAAAATGCAAGTGATTAATTCGTGTTTAAATATTTTACAAGTGGCCGAATTTATTCACTAAATAGATGTGTAAAAATCAAATGTGACAAAAACATTCGCGACCTTAACGAACCCAAGTCGTCCTAGGTTACGGATCGTATCCAAAACCTTCAACTTGGGGCTCTGATACCATTAGAAGGATATGGAATAATCCTCAAGCACATCACGGAAGCATGAGCGTCGTATCGAATACGACGAAGAATGACTATTCGAACTAGTTGTTTTGTGCAACGGAATTTAAAAATTTTTCATCTGATGAAACCACATGATTTAAGAACGATTCTCGGATCGTTTCATCTAGAACCACAGCAAGTACAAAGGAATACCTCTTGAAGCGTGGTTGATCGGGTCTCTATGAAAAGAGACCTCCTGTCTCAAGTCCGATCGTCGGAGAAGACGCTTGTGAGCGCGGGGATGAGTCGTGTGATCCTCGCAATCCAACAAGTTGATCCAAGCACGGTGAACTCATGATCTCATCGTACAAGATCGAATGCCTTCTTCGCGAGCATAGCACTCCAAAGAAGACGTAGAATCGAAGAATGTCGAGGCGGCGACACGATGGTGAAGGCGATGACGTAGTCTCCTCTAGGGTTTGGTGGACGACCACCAAGGAGAGAGGAGAGAGAGGTTGACGTGTAGAATAAGAGAGAGAGAGAGATGTGCTTCAAAAGCATAACTCTAAAGAGCATGGTATGCCTCTCTATATATAGGATTTTGAGATCCATGGATCTCAATCCATGGGACACATAAAATCAATAGATGAGATCGATTCATGTTTAATCCAATGGTCAAGATTGTTGTTGGTAAAAGCCAATAACTAATAACTTAATTTAGATCAAATATATTGATAAATCGAATACAATTTAATCCTAAATTATATCAATCAAATAAAGGAGATAATTAACATGGAGATTGCATCTCCCATGGAATATGGTGGACGACCACCAATTCCATATTGGACTTGGTTGCCGTCCAGTTGTTTCTATGTGGGAGAAATCTCATGAAATCTCATGAGATTGCAAATCTCCATGGAAATCTCCATTATTTAATCCAACAACTTTTATTGTGATTTATTCTTCAAATATAATTCCTAATTAATTTTGAGAATATTGCAATCTTATCATGGGAAATTTGTGAATCACATTCACAACCCAAAACAAAATATAATTTATATTTTCAATTAATTACACAATGTGTATCCAATACACATCAATAATAAATTAACAAGTATAAATTATAATTAGCTCTCTCTAATACATTATAAATCATATTTATAATATATTACGAATAATTGGATATTGCTATCCACATTATTCATGTCCACAATAATTAAATCTTATTTAATTGTATTGGATAATTTTTATATGCATCAGGATAATTAAATCACATTTAATTATCATTCTCTTAATGCTCAGATATAATTCAACTATGGAATTATTCTTGAACCCTTTCAGGAATAATGTGATTTCTCCGTAGATACTTGGAGATAAGGACAAGGCGATTGTATTGTTCCACGTAGAGTGACTTGGATATTGAGATCACATCTCAAATCCAGATCTCAGGGACATCCCATAGATGCTTGATTAAATCAAGGCCGTAAATCTAATCTTCTCATTGCATCTGAATCTCATTCAGATCAATGTCCAATACTTGGACTAAGATTAGTCACTTCTCTACTGAGAGGAGTCACTAAAATCCAAACATGTTTCATCACTCTCTCGGAATGGAAGTGTCATGGTTTTACAATCGTTTATGATCACATCACCCTCAGGTATTCCCAACACTTGTACATCCTGCATACCGGAAGACCTATGTTCATCCTGAAGATATAGATCACTTTTACACTGACATCATCAGGGTTTGATCACTAAGTTTCTCAATCTTGGTCTTTGAGATTTGGTATAGATCATATGCTTTCACAAAGCATATATCTTACCTTCAAATTCATGTCATGCTTCCAAAGCATGACGACTATGCATGGAATTTGATCAGTCCCAATACCTCATGAGTGAGCTCATGTCTCCCGATTCACAAGTGAACCTGTAGGATCCGTTTGAGAGATCGTATTACTCATATGTCCTTAAATGCACACCAGCTCGTCGGTGTATAGACCTTGGTTAGGTCATCAACCTATTGGTCTGCCAAATGTACATACTCAGATATATAGTCACACATTTGTATCTGGTCAAAGGATGCATGACTATGTTGTGACAGTATTCAACACAGGTCTTTGGTTATCTCGATATCGTTCAGTCAACCCTTCGAATCAATATTCCCATGCAGAGGGCCTGCATCAAGAGGTCGGTCAGATATCAACCAAATGAAAAAAAGGATTGCCATCTCCTATTCAGGCTGGAGATCATCACTTAACAATCATTTGATGATGCTTGATGAGTCCTCTATCTAACTCCTTAGATATTCATCAGACTCTATGATTCAATCAATGAATCAACAACTGTATGATTATCAAGTTGGCCATGGTATATAACCATTATTTTACGGAGGGACCTTATAGTGCATTCACTCATTCAATCTCAGAAAGGGAGTGAAAAACAATCAATAACTTTTATTGATAAATCATTTATTAGAATAACATTTATTGCAGGAATGGTTCGCCTTGGGCTCACATTGCTAACATTAGGGACATCCCTAAATCTTCCCAGGACTTGGGAATTTTCTCAATGATTGACATTACCTGAAACTTTTCTGGAAGTTTCATTTCCGCTTCAACTAAACCGTGGAGCAATAATAGAAACTCATGAGCATGTTTAGAAACTGATTTGCGCTCAGTCATCTGAAAACTTCAAGAACTTGGATACCGACTATTTTTCACCTAGATCCTCTGTATTATATTTCTTATCCAGTTCCACGCACAGATCCTTAGCAGTCTTGGTGGATACGTCATAAACATCGAACAGAACGTTCGATAGTGCAGTAAGAATGCACCCATGATACATACGATCATGTTCTTTCCACGCATCCACCATCTTAACCACATCTGGATCTGGATTCTGTTCAGGTAACATAGGACACTCGATTTTCAAAATTGAAATCAGGCCAATCGTAGTCAGCCAGATTTTCATGCGTTGTTGCCAACACTTAAAATTCTGGCCCCTGAATTTCTCTGGCATACCAGTGAAATCTACACGAGACTGAAACCTCAAATCCGACATTTTTCTTATCACGTTATAGATCTGTCTCTCTAAGATTGTTGCGAAAAGAGTCATCAACATACATACATAAATCCGATTTTCAACAGGTTTGCAGTTAAAATTAATGTATGTATGAGTCCAGATTATCATTGGAAAGAAAAATATCCGTTTTGAAAAACATATACATAATAAAGTAAGGGAAAATCTGAAAACAAACATCACGACAAACAATGCGACAAAGAAAAAGAGAGAGTTAGAAATCACAACCGAAGCATCCTATTGTAGGACTCTCCTTAGAGAGACAGTGCCTCCCACTTTACCAGCGCACATGCCTTTGACGTGCTGCTGCCAGGGTCCAACCATTCCACGCTCGTCGACGGTGCGCACCATTCCTGAGTGTCCTCGAAAGTTACCTCAGTAGACGAAGCCCGAGATCGCGAGAGGGAGAAGGGAGGCCGTGGGAATGAGAGTTGTGTAATGTCCGTAACCCCAGACCATGGCTTTTAGAGAGATTCTTAAAGCCATCAGGGTGTTTACACAAAGTGAGGGGATAAGGGGCACACCCATTGGAATTTAAATGCAGTCCCTTGGAATTCGAACACAGTTACAAAACTGACCCGATCTTTACGTCGTAGTCGTAGCTGCGCGGCCGGGCCCGGGCTCGGCGGGCGGGTGCGCGCGTTCGCGTGTGTGTGGTCCAAAGCCATCTAGTCTGTTTCCAGACTGGTCTCAGGGATTCCCATTTAAAAAACCAAGTGCCAGTTTGGACACTCCATGATGTGGGACTAAACAGCACCCCGCAGGGTTGAAATATTGAATTATAGGAATTTAGATACGTTAATACAACTTGATATTGACCCTTAAATTGTATCAAATATCTCAACAAAGTTAATTCCAACAGTAAGGTCTTTTTTACTCAGGGAAGCACCATACTCTTGTTCTTACATGTACATTTAACCTTGAATATCAATGAAATCATACCGCATTTAACCTTGAATATCAATGAAATCATACCGCATTTACCTTTGAAAAAGACTAATTTTCAGGGGAAATATGACTGACTGCATCGATCTCCATAGTTACCCCCAAAGATGTGAACTTATTGATGTGTCTTGATTTCACTCGGTGTTGCACTTACCTTCTCCAAATTCTAAAAGCATTCATTAAATGTTTGTGCGAATCAGTCCATGATTACTTGATACCTTAACAATGAGCACGCAGGTACAGGAGGATATTCCGGATGAATCTGATGGGGAAGCCCACCATAATCTCGGCGGATCCCGACTTCAACCGCTTCGTGTTGAACAACGAAGGGAAGATGTTCCTATGGTACATCCCAAAGAGCATGGTCGACATCCTCGGGAAGCAACTCTCCACGGATTTGACAGGAGACGTACGCCGCATGCTGCGTTACAATGCCGTCAGCTTCCTCAACGATGCCGGCACCAAGCTCCTCTTCTTGAGGGAGCTCGATCGTCGGGTCGTGGAGCTCATGGAATCATGGAAGAGCCGCTCTACCTTGTCCATGAAAGAGGAGGCCAAGAAGGTAATTTCAAGCTTTCCGCATGCACCTATTTAGTTTCTAGATAACGTTGAATATTAGATACATTTTGTTCCAAATTAAAAGTAATGCATACTTAAAAAGTGACTTAGGTTCATCTACAGTGCAATTAATTGCGAATTCTCGTAATTGGAATTTACAAGAGTAGAGGCGTCTAGTCCCAGATCTAGATTTGAACCACTGTCGAGGAAAACTCTCAAGTTCTATCATAGGTGAAAGTCACCACTTAAAATGCGTAAACCCACCTTGTGAAGCAGTAGTCGTCCTTTCCTACAAGACAGTCTCATGCTTGTGTATTGGATGTGAGATATGTTTGACTTTTATAAGCAGTAATTAAAGATGACCTGCTAGTCGAGGCTTCACACCCAACAGTAGATCTAATTTTTCAGAAAGACGTAAAATTGAAAGGAAGAAAATAACTTAGAGAGAGTCTACAACAACCTCTTGAATGACTGAATTTATAAAAATAAGCAGTTATAATATTTTGTTTCAGAAGATTGCCTTTTTAGTTTGAGACATGGTGATAGAAAAGAAATTGTATTTTCTCACAAGCAAAAAAAATAAATTAGGATTGCTAATTTAAGAAAATAAGACGCTAAAATATATCCTCTTTAACCATATACTCGAAGCTTAGACAAAATAAGGGAGAAACCGAGAGGACATGAAACCTTGTCCGTGGAATTAAAGATCTCTATAATTGTCCAACAATAACCATTCTTTCATCCTTTTTCTAGTCACGAGGGGCATTGAAACACAAGTCCTAAATGGGCATTAGAAATTGTACCCCTTTATTTCTCTACTCATTGAGGAACAACGAAGAGAATACAATAGAGAAGTAAAGGGAAAAGGTGGTTGCTATTGTGATGTGTGTGCCCTACCTCTTGTTCATGCTTTTGCTCCTCCTCCTCCCTTAGCTCTCAGCTAGATAGATGGAGGATCGAGTTTGAACTTAGTACGAACTTGAAGGTATCTCCACTAATTTTATCTTTTTTCTTTTGTTTTCACTCCAAAAAAGTTGCCTTATTTACGACAATTTGCAAAAACTCGTCATCAATAACAATATATTTACATTGGTTGTTGTGAAGGCCGATGTAAATAAGTTCTTTTGAATATTATAGCAGATATTCATTATTTACGGTGTATCGTAATCGTCGTAAATAATCAAACCTGATTTAAGTCCCCAAAAACTTTATTTGTGGGGTTTGTGACCATAGTAAATAAACATAAGTTTATGGGAGTTATAATAACCTCCGTAATAAAAATCTGCAGAAAAAAATAAAGCGTACTTCCAATTTCCTCGAAATTTAATGGTAGTACTTTGGTTGATATACCAGCTTAGAGGGATTGGCTTGTTTGGCCTATGCGGAGAATATTTTCATCATCGATTACGATGTAGTTTGAATCTAGTTGGACTCATGTCCTTAAATCCTGTCATTTTAAATTTTTCCACGTTAAATTCCTCCTGTATTCCCACTACACACAGACCACAAGATCTCATCACTACAGAAATTAGAGATCGAACTGATGGAACCCCCCCCCGGCTCAAACCCAAGCCCTAACCTAAATGGTCCCGCCCCTCCATCCTGGCCTTTTCCCCCAACCACCTCTTGCGTGTCGCCTTCCCCAGCATACCCTAGGCCCTCCTGGCGTGATATCTGTGGGGCAGCCCCAAAGCCACCCCCTCCCTCTCGCCGCATGGCTTATGAGCCACCGGTGTTGATGGACGGGGAGGAAGTTGCCTTCATCAACGAAGCTGATGCTTGTTCCATGGATCAGATGTGAGAGCACACTCTGTTCTTCTACGTCTTGGGGAAGCGCCCTTACAAAAAGCTCATGTCGGCTTTCATCGACAAGGTGTGGAAGACGACTGGTGAAGCAAAGCTTCACACTCGGCCAAATGGTTTCTACTACCTTAAGCTCTTGCGGAAGAGGACTGCCAATGCATCCTAATAGGTGGCCCATGGCTATTCTAGGGTAGATTTATGGTGATTCAGCGATGGGACGCCGGGACCTTCTTAGAGTGTGCTCTCCTCTCTGAAATATCGCTATGGGTACAGTTTCATGGTCCAAGCCTTGACCATTGCTCTGAAATCATTCGAAACAAGCTGGCCAACTTGTTAGGAACACCTCTATTCATGGATGCCACCACGGCTTCTAGATTGCGGGATGGGTATGCAAGATGATGCACGTCCATCCACGCTACAAAAGTCATCCCCCGATCGTTTCCCCTCGTCTTCTACTCAGGGATGCGGCAGCAAATTGACATCGAGCTTGAATGGCATCCTCCACGGTGCATGCACTGTATCTCCTTTGGTCATTCTTCGACAAGTTGCCCCCATGCTGCGAACGACAGCACACCGAGCAACAACCGTGGGGAATTGCACTCAAGCTAGGAGGCTTGCACTTTGGGACCTGAACATCAAGCTGAAACCTCGTAAATGCTACATTCCGATCCGTCTCTAGAGGTCGTCAGCCACCTTCCCTCTCTTGGCGGTTTTGGCGATAATGCCCAGCAGCCCTGCCAGTTGGAGGATGTCAACAAGCTAATTTGGAAAGAAGCCTTTCCTTCTAAATCAATGCGGCGTGCTGCTGGACAAGGTAAACAACCATGAGCTCCCCCTCTTGGCCCTAGGTCCCTCATGCATAGGAAAAATGCCAACCCGAAGTTCGAACTCAACAACCCCTCCTCAGAGGTTGGGGAGGATGGGGCTAGGCAGGGACACACTGTAGCAGCTGCGGGCTACTCGAAACCTCGACAAGGGGGCACAAATCATCGAGAAAGATCACACAATCCCGAAGGTCCTATCAGTAATCAATCAAGCCTGGGCCACAGTGAGCTGCAAGAAGAGCAAGACACAACATGCTGCAATTAAGAACAACGGGCCTTCGCACCCCCATCTCCCAAACGAATTTAATGTCAACCGTTGTCTGTAACTCTCACAGCCTCAACAAGCCACGCAAGTTGAGGATGATTATGGGGGATCTCAAGAATAGACAAGACGAAATTATAGGCCTTGTGGAAACCAAAATTAGGCATCAATCAACGGTCAAGTTCGCTGCCCACCTTCCAAGTGGCTGGGGTTTCGTCCACAATGACACAGATCTGGGACAGGTATATTTCCTTGGGAGGGAATCTTCCTGGAGGTGTACACCATGTAGAATCTCCTCTCAAGCCATATCCATGGAATGCTCCAATCATGGAAGACTAACGTTGATGGTTTCGGTAGTATATGGTTCGAATTGTCGGGTTGAACGCGGGGAGCTGTGGGAGCACCTCCGACAAATCTCGCATACATGCACGTCTCCCTGGCTAGTAATTGGAGACATCAATGTCGTCAGATTCATCCATTAAAAATGGGTGGCCGTGTACATCCTCAGGAACCTATTGAGGAGTTCAATGAGTGCATAAATCAGTGCGCGCTACTTGAATTGCACTCTTTCAGCAACGCTTGGTCTTGGATAAATTCTTCTGTCGGCCCGACCAAGATTATGTCATGGCTGGACAGTAGCTAATGCTTTGTGGCTCGATTGTTTCCCACACTCAAAAGTCTCTTGCTCTCCTTTGGCCTCCAGTGACCACCAGCTCCTTACCGTCGACCTCATGAGCTTCCCAAAATGGCCTAAATCATTCAGATGTTACAATTACTAGGCTGGTCGGCCTGGGTACGTTCGTATTTGTCGAGAGAGGATGGGAGATCCCTATCTCTGGGAACCCTTTATATCGGTTGGCGTGTAAGTTAAAGAATGTGAAAATTGCCTTAAAGGCATGGGCGGCAGAGCACACAAATGTATTTAATGACCTCAAAGGAGCACATACCTTCCTCGATAAATAAATGGGGCACTTGCAGCCGAACCCCCGGATGACTCCTTGGCACAACTGGAAAAAGATGTAAAAGACTTCATGGATGGCTTTGAAAATGACATTGAATCGGCTTGCGGCCAAACCGCTGGATGACTCCTTGTCACAACTGGAAAAAAGATGTAAAAGACTTCATGGATGGCTTCGAAAATGACCTTGAATCGGCTTGGAAGCAGAAGAGTCGTGTCGACTGGCTAAAGCTTGGGAACCGCAATACAAAGTTCTTCCACCTCTCCACCAAGGTTCACGCAAACACGAACAATATCCCGTTCCTTGTGGATGGCACTGGTCGGGTCTTAGATAGGCCGCTGGAGGTCTCTACGGTATTGGTGAATTACTTATGTTCCCTACTCGGTCAATGTCGGCCTGCCCAACAAACGGCTATCCTCCCTCCACCCAGGCATTGGCTATCCGAACAGGCTAGGGAGTGGTTAACCCGGGCATTCCAAGAGGTCGAAATTTGGGATGCGCTCAGTTCGATTCCCTCAATGAAGGCTCCGAGGTCGGATGGCTTCAACTCTGGTTTTCTTAAAAGGCATTGGCATTTGGTGAAAGGGGATATTTGTTCAGCAATGGATTTCCTTTATACAGGGGGGGCATGGTCAGACAGGTTAACAACACCTTTATGACCTTGATCCCCAAGGTTTCCTCCCCGGTGGGGCTTAGTGACTTCAAACCTATTGCTTACCGAAACGTCATCTACAAAATCTTTGCCAAGCTATTGGCTTCTCATCTGGGAGTTGTCCTCCACATTTGATATCTCTCAATCAAACAACCTTCATTAAGGTTCGTACTATTGAAGATAGCATTCAGCTTGCTCAGGAGCTGGTATGGGGCTTTACCATGAGGCGAAGAATGAATAAGGCTTGTCTCAAGATCGACTTGTCTAAAGCCTTTGACTCAATCGAGCATGCATTCATCCTAGAGGAACTAAGGGCTATGGGTTTCTGCCCATTTGGGTCAGGTAGATTGAAAACTACATCACAAATACCTCCTTCTCTTTATTGGTAAATGATTCCCCATTTGGGCTCTTCAGAGGAACCCGTGGTCTTCGGCAAGGGGACCCACTGAGCCCACTTCTCTTCTCAACTGGGTTGGAAGCCCTCACTTGTCTCATTGACATGGTGATGACTGAGGGGCACCTTTTTTGCCTCTGAGGAAGGGCTGAAGCGCTGCCCCTACGCACCTCATCTATGCGGACGACCTTTTGTTCTTCTACATGGGATCCCATGCTTCCTTGGCGGCGGTTAGGGACATTCTCAACGAGTTCCATTCTTTATCGGGGCTCCAAATGAACACGAGGAAGAGCAAGCTTTTCTGGTCAAAACATGGACGCGATGACTTTTCCACTACCCTCAAGATCGGGATCCTTAGCTAGGCTCTCCAGACTACGTACCTGAGCATTCCCCTCACCCCTTGCAATGGTGAACCGAGCATCTTTTGGGCCTTGATGGATAGGGAAAGGGTATTGCTTGATGGCTGGAAGGCATCGATCCTTAATATGGCCGGTCGTACGCAACTTACCAGGACCGTGGTTGCGGGAGTCCTTCTTTTCTGGGCCTCGGGCACCCTCATCCCACGTGGAACGGTGCACAAGATTGATATGCTTTGCGCGGATTTTGTTTGGGGGCGTAAGCGCCATGACATTGCTTGGACCACATTGTGTCTCCCCAAGCGAGAAGGAGGGCTAGGAATTAGATCTCTGGCCACCTTGTGTGATGCTTTGATTGCGTTGTGGTCCTGGAGGCTGCTCATTTCCGATTCCTTGATTTGGGTTGTCTTCCTTCGACAAAAGTACCTGCATGGTCATACATTTTGGGAGGCTACCCCCTCCCCAACCCATAGTAGAACATGTAGGGCGATAATGGTAGGGATGCAATCCGTTCAGTGATCTCTGCTGGAAACCCTCATTACAGGTAGGGATTCATTCTCTGGATGGTTTTTCTTTTGCATGTGCCATGGACATCCTTCGGCCTAAAGCAGGAAACCCAGCTTGGCCCCCCTACGTCTGGGCGAAAGGCATCCCACTAAAATACTCCTTCACACTCTAAAGGGCGGTCATGGAGAGGCTTTCAACCATCGACATGCTATCCAGACTCGGGATCTGTGCCCCGACGAACGGCTACCTTTGCCTCCATGACTTGGAATCCCACAGACACTTATTATTCAGATGCAACTTCTCATACAGCATTTGGACGAGCTCCTGCAATGCTCTGGGTCTGCCGATCCCCCCTCCGATACCGCTGCTGGACATTCTGGATTGGATTGGTAGCTCCCCTGACTAGCTGTTGCATAACAGGATCTGCACTAACCTCGCTGCTACGATATGGAGTATTTGGGACGAGCGGAATCGCCGTTGGACCTCTGGTAGCCAAGCTGCAACATCGAAGACTATTGAGTGCCTTGTCCAAATCTCACGCTTATTGAGATAAAACACTCGCATGCGAGTTTTTGTTCTTCTCACACCATTCTGTTTAGACCTGAACAAACCCAGTTCGTAGAAGCCCATACTGTAATTTGGGGCGGTAGTGCCCCTTATACTTTTTCCTTTTTGGAATATATTGATTACTTTCTAATAAAAAAAATTACCCATGTATTTGTGTGATGTCTTTGTTGTGGGAAAAGGCTTTGTTGTTGTTGTATTTGTGTGATGGATTGTAGTTGGCATTTTGCTAGTTTGGATTTGCTTATTTAATTGTTCTTGTGTTTTCCGTCTTTGTCATCTAACTAGGCTTTTGACACATTTCCACCGTGTGAGTTTATTTGTTCCCAACAGTTATCGTAGCCGCCAAGAAACCTATTATATATGGTAGTTTACTGCCATTGGAAGATATTTATTCTCAACGGTTAGTCTATTTGAGACGGTCAATGTACTCAGTGGTTATCTATCAACCAACACAAATGTCTTTTGCAGTACACTTTTTATCAACGCTTCATTCTCGACGGATGGACATTAATTCCAATAGTTAATGACCGTCGCATATACTATGCATTCCAGTAGTGGGTTTCTTGGCAATATCAACTTCACAAGTGTGAAGTTTACATATACAACTGCAATGATAATTATAGTTATCAATGCTTGCAAGGAGTTGTTGTTGTGAAAGAATTCGAGCAAGAATTTGGGTTCCATGAGGACAATTACGTGCTTTACTGTGATTTCAAGAGTTCCAATTATCTTAGCATGAGGTTCACATTCCAAGCATAGACAAAGCACATTGATATGAGGTACCATTGTATACGAAGTGTCTAAGACAAAAAGCAACTTATTTTCGAAAAGATTGACATAAATGATAAAAGATCGACATAAATGATAACAATGCGACGATGAAGACATTGCCACTTGAAACTTTGGAAGACTACGACTCCCGTGCATTATTGGAGCGGATTTCACTTTTCTTATTTATTCACAATCAATATCTCTCACATGTTGGATGGAGAAATTTATTAGACTGCTACCAATATTTCTTCTTTTTTTCAGTCATAAGGGACATTCATGCAAAATCCCCAAACTGGTAGTGGGAAATTTACCCCTTCATTTCTCTACTCAGAGACACGCTGTGAGGCAGAGAGTATATAGAAGTGAAGAGAAAAAAGGGGGCGCTTTCCCTAATTCTTCGTGTTCTTATCTATATGCTCTACCATCTCCCTTTGCTCCCACTAGATGGAAGGTCGAGCTTGAAGGATCATCTTACATGTCTCTCATGGGGGGAGCCGAGGACAACATTCTCCCTCCTCTTAGTGATATCTCCCAATTTTAACAAATAACGTACTCAAGTAGTACTTTGGAGGGGTTGGTTTGTCTACCCTGTTGGGGAGAACATTCTCACCATCAATTATAGTGTAGTATGGTTTGAGATGGCCCTATGATTTTCGCTTCACCTTTTTAGGATCTTCTATGTTGTATTCCTTGTGCCTTTGATTGGTTGCTATTGTGGTTAAGATTTTGCTTGCTCATTTGCTCTTGCGATTTCCATCTTTATTATCCGCAAAGATTTTTTACACGATTCCGTAATATGGGTTTGTTTCTTCCCCACAAGAATAAAAGATAACGTAGTTGGATGTTTGGGGAAGAGAGAATGGATATCAACATCATCACATAGATTACAGAGGTAGAACTTTTTGATTTAGGTAGCAAATCGAAACATGGAGGAAAATCAAAATTGTCCCTCCAAACTTCCTCCATTTCTTTTAAATCTTAGTAAATCAGGTTGGACTTGGGATTATCAAGTTTAAGAGAGATCACAGAGGAGTTGTGGGGAATATTCACTACCCTTTCAAGGAATATCTAGGAATTGATGATCTTCTTTTCCAAGTCATATTTCGACATCTTCCTATCATTGATTATTTTTTAAGATGGTACGTCTTGATATGTAAGGGAAGTCTAAGATTGACTTCCAAGAAATATAGTTCTAAATGTTCGAAGATTATAAATTAGGATGGAAGGACCTACTTCTTACAATTTGAAATTTTTGTGAATTTTAGGGAGAGGGCAAGTGATATAAACAGTAGCATTGTCATCACTACCCCGAAAGAAAAGAATATTGTTACTAATAAGAGGGGTCAAACAGAAGAATCCAAGTCATGACAACTACTTCAAATAAACAAAATATTAGTGATATCGCAAATATATCAGTGAAATTATCACATATGACTAATTTTGGTACCGTCTTTTACGGCACTAATGAACAAAGTGTATGGTTAGCTCTCAGTGTAACAACATATACTTAATGTTTACATTGAGTAATTTAAAAGCTGAACTTGTCCTTGTATTTTGATTCTTGAAATTATTAATTTCTTAATGGACTTAGAAGTTTGGACTTCCAAGAGGTTTCAAATCGAAAATTTAATTTATTATCGAAAGGAATTTTTTAGTGGAGTCCGAGTGCGGTGTTCTTGGCGTTATATCAGACAACTTTTATTAATGCAACATCTAGGGTCTTATGCCTGATCCACTGTCGAGGATTACTGGACCATGCAATTTGTTGGATCTGTGTTCTCAACTAAGCATGGCGACCACTACTAAAAATGTTTTAGTTTAATTGATCTTGTAGTAGCCTCTACTATTTATAACTCATTTTCATACTTTGAGATTACTAGTATAGTACTATGTTTATGTGTTACAATCCCCCTCACTAATACTCGCAATATCCTCCTATAGGACTATGTTTAGGTGTTATAATGTTTCCCTCTAATACTCGCAACGTCCTCCTTCCAATATGTCCCATCATTTATTCCTTGTAATACTTGTGGATGCATACTCCTGGGTGATCCTTTTCTCATATCTCTTTAGTAGGGATGACTCCACCTCTTGGGTAGATTTTTCCACTATCATATAAATCCGGCTCTATAATACCATATGTAATGTCCTGTGTCCTAAGCATGTTCCATTATCGATGATTACTAACCCATACAACTTGTGGGACTTGATTCCAACTGAGCTCATTGACCATTGCCCAAAATGCTGGAGTCCAAATAGTCTATTACTAGTCTCTACTACTTATAATTCAACTTTATACTTTGATATTACTATATTTGGGACTATGTTTGAGACGTTACAATTAATAACAATATCAACTTTTCCAATAGAAATTATGAATCTATCACTTGCCATGTATATCTTTAAAACATAATTTACATATCCTTTTATATAAAATAGTTGTTGTACCTAAGAAAATATCTAATGCATAGAACAAACCACAAATCAATCGGGATTTCCATGACAAATCTTTCACACGATGGAAGGGGGGAAAATCTCTGTATAACATTAAAGAAAACATATGATTTTCATAGTTAGAATATTCACCCAAAAAAGGGCATGATACCTACACTACCTGACGTGTAAATGAAACAAAATATGTTTTTAAGTTTGACCAACACAATCGAGTAAATTAATCTGATTCAATTGATTATTGCTTAGTCAAAACATGTGCTTGGAGACCTTGATCAATATCCAATAACAATCAATATTTCCGCACTCATCATTTATTTATAGTGTAGCTTTTTTGAATAATTGTAGACATGCGCTGTTTGTTATCTACAAATTATAAATAAAAAATGTAGATATCATTAATAGCACTATCCGATTTTGCTAGACCAAATGACCTCTCTTCCCATTAAGTATTATTTAACATTCATAGCATTCTCTTGGACATGCAGTAAGCATCGCATGCAACAACTATACAATTACAACATTTCTTCTTTGATATTTATTTTAGAGGTTTGATTATTGTAAGCCTCCCTATATGCAATATTTCTCAACAGTGATCATATTACCAACTTTCGATTGACACAGGTAGCATGGAATTATTAGAAATTTAATTCCAAATATTATATAAAATATGCAAAATTAGTAAATGACTTCCATGTGCATTTTAAGAGTTGGGAATGCAAAATTTTTACCACGGATAATCTTGTGTGCAGTTTGTATTCGACTTGATGGCGAAGTATTTATAAACATGGAGACAGGGACGGTAGAGACAGACACGCTTAGGAGAGAGTATAGCTTCTTATTGAAGGGCATGGCCTCTTTGCCACTCAATTTACCAGGAACTTCATACTATAGAGCTCTTCAGGTATATATTATAACCCTCTATTGTTTTTTTTCTTAAATTTACAACACATTCTTACTTTACTATATTACTCTTCATGCATTCATTATATTTGGTTATACAATTTACACTCATGTTTAAGGGAATCTGAGCACTAAATGGACGGGAAAAAATAATGTCGAGCAACGAAGATAGCTTTGACTGAGAAAAGCTATCACATATCATGTGAAAAACCGCTTTGATTACTGGTGGACCACTAATTCAGAGACCACTTTTGAAGGACAAGTCAATTATAGATGGAAAAACTAGAGCTCATATAAGAGCTTCTAACACTTATGCCATGTAAATTTAAGTAAAAAGCTTGTTAGGATCAAGAGAATACTAGCAGAGTAAAAAACACCAAGTCTAGAGTTACTTCGCAAATGCTTGGTAATGATAAATGTAGGTTAGGGTTTGATCCAAGGAGACAATAATGAGCATGGGTAGAAAGAATAAAGATACGAGATGATTGGAAAAGCTTCATCGACCAATGCCTAGGTGGCCATCTTTGAAATCTTTGTGCCTAAGATCTGGCTGGATGGATGTAGAATAGAGGAACATGCAGATCGAGGAAGGAGAAATGCTAGGGTTTAATGTTTTGGTAGACATACAAGGGCTATTTTAGAATTTCAAGTAGAACGATCAAGGTATAAATATAAGGTTGAAACTTGGATCAATTTTCCTAATTTATTGGTTAAAAGTTTTGAGAAGTTTTTATACATGAAATGGTAACTTAATTGTGTAGAATGCATGTACGATTAAATGAAGCTTGGATTTTTCAGTTTTAGATCATGGTTCTAGTTTTACATTTTACCATGATTCATGTCAAAATTTATAATGAGTTTGGATCATGCAACTAACATCTAATAAATTGATTTGAATTTAATAAAGGAAAACAATGCATACCTAAGAAATCGTATTACCTTATTATTCATAATCGATTTTTCAATCATAAAGAAGTTATTAATCATACTTTAATAATTAAGAAATGTGAGTTCCTGAGGATCGAGATGCTACTGTGGAAGGGGAGGGGGTGCTGGGAATAGTAGAATCAAAGGTAAAATAAAATCTTGTGTGTAAAAAACATGAGCACTTTTGAAAGGGCCCAGAGTACCAAGCGGAGCGATCGTCTGGTCCACACAAGGAGGGACCAAAGTCGATGAGGTGACCGACGTGAAGCTCAATGAGCAATCTCAACAATTAACCCACAATCAATAATAATCAAACAATCAAATCAAAGAGATGTACCAAAATTTATTATAAAACCCTACAAATAAATGTGTATAGTGGACAAGTAGAGTAGTGTGTCGAACTCATGGAACAAGGGGGTGTAGCAATAATATTATTTATCTCTAAATAATATAGGCATATATGTATATATTTGCATAATATTCACTCAGTGTTTTTGCGATTTTTTAATTAATTATTTTTTGATTATTTAATTTTAATTTCTTTTTATATTTTCCTGATTTTTAATTTTTCTCTTTTTATATTATATACAAGTGTATATATGTATCTATATATGTAATATAATGTAATATTTATAATATAAGGGATGTATATAATATACATAATAAATATATCAAAATTAGAGAATACAAATTAAAACAATCCTTTTTTTGAAGGATTTAAAATATATTTAGGGTATTTATAATAATTTATAATAATAATATATATGTATAGATAATCTATATAAGGTATTATATTTATAAATATAGATATATATAGTTAAACTTTACAAAATTATTTTTTTTGTTTTTTTTCAAACATTCTTATATTTTATTGAGAATTCTAGGGTCATTTTTGCTAATTTAGTTCGTATTTTTAAAATTCAAAATAATCCAAAATAGGTAATATTTAATTAGGCAGGATTGTTTTGAGATTTAAAAATATCAAATAGGGCTAAATTTTCTCAAAGCTAATTTTAATATATATCAATATGCATAAAAATTTGGGCCAAGAAATTATTTTTTTGGGGTTTTTGAAAAGATTTTTTTGATTTTTTTAGGGTTTGGAAGAGTTTTCTATTGTTTGGTCTTCTTTTTATTTTTTATGATTTTTAATCTCTAATGTTAAAATATAATTATAAATAGTAAGTAATGTTTAGGAATTTTTAAGAAAGTTTTTATGATTTTTTGGAATTTTTAAGGCAAATAGGGAATAAAAACTTCTTTTTTGATTTTTAATAGATAGTAAATTGGAGAAAAATGTTAAACAGAATATCTAGCGTGGATGGGCATTTAATTAAGCATTTAAGCCTATTTTTGCACAATTTTGGAACACATGAGTTATTTATAGAAAATAGGAATGCAAAAATGAAAATCATTGAACTGATAGGGGCATATTTGTAATATAAATAAATACAAGGTGCTTCTTACAAAATACTCAAAAGATATTACACTTATTTGACTTTTCGGCACTAAATTGAAATAAGAGAAACCACGAGGGTTGGACTATAAAATTCCCACATACATGGGCTGCCACATGAGATGACATGGCGCAGACTAAAGTGAAAAAGCAAAAAGTTCAGAGGAATTGAGTGCATATATTACATACATTTTACATAGTAGATGAAAGTTTCAAATACTAAAAATTAAATACAAAAAGGTTGAGGGTCTTTTATGCAATTTTACCCTTAAAGCATGCTCACCGATGACCGAATGATGACTTATCCATGTGTTACTACACGGACGTAAAGCCCTTCGGCAGTAGACACACAAGATTAAAACTTTGCCGAGGATATGGAGGTTGAGGGAGAGCCCATCAAATGGTTGAGGTTAGAAATGGGGGGTGTTCTTCATCCAAAAGCACATAAGTGATCTGGAGAAACCTCTGAAGAACAACCCCCTAACGAGATTTGATCCGACTATTATAGACTCTCCGACATCCTGAGGACCTACTGAGGTTCTCCTATATATGATAGTGTTGCTCCGCAACTCGTAGAGGTGCCAGGCAGGACTCAGAACCAATGATGGGGCCCTAGGGGTCTTGACTGAAACCAGGCACCTAAAGGTGCTTCTTAGTGATGATCGACCCCCAGTGGGGTCCTTAGCCTTTGTTTCCTACGCAGGAAGCAAGGGGGTCCAAGAGCGAAGGCTCTCGACCCCATAACTGCATAAAAATGGGAAGAAGGGAGGATGAATAGTGGATCTCCTGATGATGGCGAGGGATGGAGCTCAAACCCTCGATTCATGTTGAATCGAGGGGAGCAGATGTGGAGGAAGAATGGGAACGCATAGGGGATGAAAATGGAATGGAAAGCAAGGCGAGATACTTTCAGAACCAATGGAATTTGGCAAGGAGCTCGAGCTCCAGGTCTAATGGGAATTCATGAATAAACATAATTTACGAGCTAATTGTAGAAACTAAAGAGCATAATTGAAAATTTAACCTAAATATTACCTAAATACGATGAAAGGGCCTCGATTTGACCCTAAAGTCAAAGTAGCATGACCTTCGGTGAGATTGGTCAATGGTGGTTGGCTCGTCCTTCGGTGGGGCTTCTCGTTGCAGCAAGGCAGCTTGCGGCTCTGTCACTAGCAGTAAGGGCAAAACTAAGGGGCTAAAAAAACTCCAAGATGGATCAAGCAACAATTGGAGGCAGAGGAGGACTATTTAATGGCTACATGAGGAAGGAAGATGCCAAGGGGGGGGGGGATCTTGATCGATTCAATGAAGATTAGGCGCAACTGAAGATCTAGTGAGAATCACGGAGGTCAGGGCCTCAGAAGTTGTTCAATGCGTGAGGTGATTAGATCATTAGGATCCTTGGGACAAAGGTGAGAAGTTGGGGACCTGAGTCATCTGACAGGTTAGAAGAGGTAGAGGGGGTTTTTAACCTGGGGTCAACACCCGAATGAATCTGGTTGGTCCACATGGACCAACCAGATAATTCCAAGGCAAAAATACCTTGTAAAATTATTAAAAATAATAAATGAATTCATTGGATTTTTATTGAAATATTAAAAATTCTTGTAATTTAATTTAGTATTTTATGCCTAGTTTTAATTTTTTTCGAGGCTACTTATTATAGGTTAGTGTTTACATGTATAACGATAGACACACATACATGTATTTTGGTATTTTTATTTTTAATTATTATTGTTGTATACAAGTATTTATATATTTTTGATTTATTTAATTACACATTTAAATATTTTTATTGTATTTTTCTGAACTTATTTGTATACTTAATTAATTATGTACATATTCTTTATAGGTATATATATATGTATACTTTATCTATACATTAGAATGTATAATTTATTTTATTTTCTTTTTGTGTTTATTTTATTTTAATTATGTACATTTTTTTAATAATATATACAAATTTACAAAAATAAAAGAACGTGAAAATATAAAGGATAAATATATTGAATATAATATACATGTATATTGCATAATGAGGGCCCTGAACCTAACTTTTGCATCTTAACTCCAAATTGAGTGAATCCACCTTCATCAAATAGCTTATTTAATTTTATGAACAATAGAGTGAGTTTGGTCAGTTTTGATACAATATGGAGAACATACGTTCTGCAAAGATTTCTCTGCGCCTTTTAATTCGTGTGTCCTGGGAACACTATTCATTATTTTTCAGTGATATCAATTTTGCATTTTCTTTGTATTTTTATAATAATATTCGTGTTAAGAGTTACATATTTTAGGTATAAAAATAATAAAACTAGGTCTAAAAACAATTATTTGATTAAGAATTGGTGTTTTGTGAATTTTTTGTACAATTTCTCTGTCCTATCTCCGCCTACTTTATTCTTTGTCGACCAAGTCATCATGATGACTGAGTCTCGGGGTTTAGTGTCACTCAGTGTCTTTGACACTTCATTCTTTTTCTTTTCTTTCCTTCATTTTTTTATTTTAGAATTAAATACATTAACTATGCAATATTTTATACAATACTTTATACAATTTATCGAATATTTATTTTTCCAAATTAATGATATATACATGCATTTAGCTAGGAATTTAAGGCCAAAATAAGAGAATAAAGGTGGTGAAATAAGGATTCATCACCCCCTATACTTTCCTTTGCTAGTCCCTAGTAAATACTTATGCCTATAAGTGTAGAAAACAAAATCAAGAAAAGAAAAAGAAAAAAACATAGAATATTTTCTTATTTTTAATCTTGTCTTATTAAGGTCAAAGTTTGGAGCTTAGAGAAGACCTTAAGGTTATTTGTGTGTTCGGAACCGTATTTAGGTTAGGATGGTTTACACAACAACCTTTAGTTTCCATAATCCTATTATCCAGTTCTATTCATAGTCTCGTCAAAACATCCACTCAGTTGCATACTCACGCTACCTTGAGATGATAGAACCATGTGTGTGAATTCTTAAGCTCTTCCCAAACAAACCATTGAACCAAAAAAGAGTCTGCTCTTCTGGTAATTCATCCTCGTGGAGACAGATATTTCCGTTGAAGGTCAGGTCTTGCTGGTCTTTATAATTGAATGGGTGTAAGAAGCTATAAGAAAGGGAAAAGAAGTGGGAATGGACCACTGTAGTCTTCATTCTCTTGTGAAGCTCGTTCAATATAACCGAGTCTTCACCAAGAAGCGAGCTTTTTCTAAAGCTTCAAATTTTTGGTGGAATTTTTGATGTAGGCTTCTTTTTGGATATTTTCTTTGACTTTGCATTATTCTGCATTCTTGTTTATGCCCCGACGGATATAACATTTTTTTAGTCCGCCCAGTTTTTGGGGTATTGGAAAAGTTGTGCCGGCAGACCATTCCTCATCTGAAGTCATGTCTCAATCCATCTACATTCTTTAGATACCATTATTACCAAAAGAAGTGGGTTAGAGACCGATTTCGACAATTCCCAAGAATGGTTCTTGAGCCACCCTTGATGAAGCGTCCTAGCATCGTCCCGACTTAGACTCCAAGATTTTTCAACAATCCATTTGGATTGAACTAAGTGTTAGATGCAAGGTTTTGAATAAAGCCACTATCTTAAGAGTCTTACAGATGATATGAAGGGTTCTATTTAGACACTTTGAATTGACTCAAGAACATAGTCTCTTGGAGCCTAAAGTATTAAGTTAAGGTGACCTGAAGTATCTTTGTTTCCTATCCTCATCGGGTTCCTCTGAAATTAAGGGTATTACGGTCTTTACGAAGCTCCAATCTTCAGACTTTACTTTGACTTGTTTAATTATCTTACTTATTCCGAAAAATGTAGATGCTATGTACAATGCAATAAAATATTTTTTTTGAAGCATTTTTTTATTTTGAACATTTTGTGGATTTTTGAAAAAGTTTTGCAAGTTTTTATGCAATTTTTGAAAACATTTTGAAAAATTTTATGGATTTTTCGTTTTGCAAATTTTTAATGACATTCAAAAAACTAAATATTTAGTGAAATAATTATGTACATATATTTACACAGGAGTGCTTTTTCTATTTACAAGAGTTAGGGTTCAATAATGTACACTAGGTTTTCACAGTAAGTCAAGTTAGTCATTATTTACAGGCTTCTATATATAGAGGTTGTGAAGAATTCTTATTGGTTCAAATTATGTATATGGTTTTCAAAATTGTTTGGTAATATTTTGATAATCATTTGAAAACTATATTTTGAAATAATTTTACAGAATGTTTTTTTTAAATATTTACAAAATTTGTAGCTCATTTGGCAATGATTTTTCAAATAGTATGTATTGATTTTTTAAAGCATTTTTACAACCATTTCCCAAATCATTTACAAATAGATTTTCAAATCATTTTATTCAAAAAAATAAATGGAAATTTTGCAAACAAAATATTTTTACAAAGGTATTTTCAAACAAATTTTTAAAAGATTTTTCAAAGAATTTTTCAACTATTTTTCAGACATTTTGAAAAACAATTTTAAACATTTTATTAACTGTAATTACAAAGAATTTTGATGTATGTTACAATTTTAATTAATTAGATATATTACTGTCAATTTGAAAGTATGAGTTATGTCTAAAGTATATACGACCGCCCTATACTTAACTTTAGCTATGTCCTCATAGATTAGAGAGAAAAAAGGAAGACATAACTCATGCGTAGTATAGAAGAGTCTATACTACAATGACTGAATAAAGTATGAGAAGTCGACCGCACCCCTATACATAAAATCAACTAATCCTAAGTATAGCAACTATCTATAAAGCAGGGAGGGTCAGTGGTGGAAAAGAATAAAATCATTGGCTCGGCTTGTCTCCCCCTATACTTACGGTAAACTATCCCCAAGTATAAACAGAATATCAGTAGTTGAGGAGACAGACAAGTTATCAAAGAATGAACACCCGTATACATTCATCCCCTGATACTTAGTATGAAGCATATCCTAAGTGTAGAAATTATGAATGGAATGGGTTAAACTTTTCGATAGAATAAAAAATGAAATTCAAAAAGAAGAAAAGAAGAAAAAGATTAATAAAAAAATGTTTTTGGGTGCCGTGGGCTGAATCTGTTGATGCTGCATCTTGACATTCTTCATTATAGACCATTTGTATAGGATTTACCACGAACAGGAATGTATCATGCCCGAGATATGGCTTCAGTAACTGTCCATTGATGATGAAAGGATGTGCGTCAACTGACAAAATAGATATCACAATTCTTCCCTATCACACACATGATTCACAACAAACGGTCTGGTCCACTTGCTCTTTAACTTCATTGGGAATAATTTCAACTTTCCATCGAACAACCAAACCTTCTGACTAGACTCGAAAGTCTTTCTGTGGATATGCTTGTCGTGCCACTTCTTGACTTCCTCCTTGTGCATCTGGCTGTTGTCATATGCATAGTACCTAATTCAAGCAAAATGTTCAGAACAAACTTTCTATTCTTTCCAGCCTTCTTGGAATCCAAATTACAGACATTAATTCCCCATAAAGATTTATGAACTAATTTGATGGGAAAATGGAATGTCTTGCCATAGATTAGGCGGAAGGGAGACATTCTCAAAGATGACTTGTACGCGGTCTGATAGGCACAAAAAATTGAGTCAGCTAGTTATAACCGATTCTTCCTATTGTGATGTACAAGCTTCTGAAGAATTGTCTTAATCTCCCAATTCGAACATTCTGCCAGGTCATTGGATTTTGGGTGGTACGGAGAAGTGAAGCGATGTTCAATAACGTATTCTTGAGTCAGCTTCTTCACATTTCTGCTAACAAAATGGCTACCACCATATGATCTCAGAATTTTAGAGATCTTGAATCTTGTAATGATGTGTTATTTCAAGAATCGATAAACAATGCGACTATCGACAGTCGGGTTAAGATAGCCTCCACCCAACGACTTACATAATGACAATGAGTAGAATATACTCAAAACTCTAATTATTGGGAAATACCATGAAGTCAATGCCCACACATCAAATACATATGAAATCCGAATGTATTTCAGGGGCCTTGTATCTCTCATTCCAATAGTTCCACCCATTTTCTGACAGTTAGTGCAACGTTTTCACAAAATCTTCTGCATCTTTGAATAGAGTCGGTCACTAAAGACCGCATTGTAGCACTTTCATTGTCGTTTTTTCCTAGAGTGATGTCCTCCTTATTCTCGAATGTGGATATTTTCGAGGATACTGTGAACTTCCTCCTGAAGAATGCACGTTCTCTAGATGCAATATGCCCCCTCACGAAAGAGATTAGGATCCTCTTACTAATAGAAATAAATATTTGACAAAAACTTGTCAACTTTTAGCTTTGACCAATCATGCAGAGTTATCTTGAAAACAATATAGTTCACAATATTAGAGAACCAAGGGAGTGAGTTGATTGACAAAATTGCTTCGCCTGGAAAGGATTCCGTAATCTGTATCATGCTCTGCTCAGGTGTGTCTGGCTCTAGTAATCTTGAAAGATTATCTGCCACCACATTTTTAATTCCAGGTTTATCTCGAATTTGATGAGTCATAGTTTGGCATCCTTCTTGCTTTCTAGGTATTTGATGGTATCTGATAAGTCGTAGTTTGGTATCCTTCTTGCTTTCTAGGTATTTGATGGTAAAATGGTCTGTGTACACTATGACTTTGGATCCCAAGAAATGCGATGTGAATTTTTCCATGGGGATTACAACTGCTAGCAACTCTTTTTCAGTGACAGTGTAATTCTTTTGAGCTTCATCAAGTGTTCTGCTAGCATAGTGAATCACAAATGATAATACACCTCTCCTCTATCACAAAACCGCTCCAATGGTATAATCAGAAGTATCTGTCAATGTCTCAAATGGTAGCGACCAATCTGGCGGTTGAAGGACAGGGGACCGAGTGATTAAATCTTTCAAATAACTGAAGGCTTGGAGGACTCTTGCATCTACAATGAAATCTGCCTCCTTGCCCAGAAGATCAGTCAACAATTGGGTAATTTTGCTCAAGTTTTTGATGAATCTTCGACAAAATCCTACATGTCCTATGAATGATCGAACTTGCTTCAAATTTGTAAGTAGCTCATGTTTCAAAATGACTTCCATCTTTGTAGGTTCTACCTTCATGCCATTCTTTGAGATGACATGGCCTAACACAATCCCTTCAGTCACCATGAAGTAGCTCTTTTCCAAGAGAGCACCAAGTTCACTTCGCAGCATCTCTTTAAGACTCAGTTTAAATATGTAAGGCATCGATCAAAGCTATCCCTGTAGACCGAAAAATCATCCATGAAAACTTTGAGAAAGATACTAACCGTATCTGCAAATACTACCAACATGCATCCCTAGAATGTCGCTGGAGCGTTGCACAATCGGAACAACATTCTATGGAAGGCATATATCCCAAATGGACATGTGAACTTAGTCTTTTCTTTTTCCTCAGGAGCAATTGCAACTTGATTATAAGCAAAATATCCATCCAAGAAGTAGAAGTATTCCTTCACAGTCAGTCTTTCAACTATCTGGTCGATAAAGGGAAGTGAAAAGTGATCCTTCTTGGTCGCTAGATTCAGGTGCCTGTAATCCACACAGACGCGTGATAACCACACATTTTGCGAGGGTCACAATAATATATGTATAGTGTCGCTGAAGCGACCGCTCACAGAACGTCGGTTATACAGCAATTAACCCACAATAAAAGAATGAAGAAATTAAGTCCAAAAAGAAGTGTGAATTAATCTTTATTACTCTACCACAAAATGTACAGTGACTAAGCATGTAGAGGTCGAACCACAGAGAGCAATACAAAATGCAATAGCCTAAAATGGGCATGAACCACAGAGTCATCCATGTGTGAATTCTATTTTTGTGGGTTTTTAATTAATTTTTTTATTTTTTTATATATTTTTTATATATTTTTTTATAACAATAATATGTAATATATAAATATATATTTAATTTCGAGAATACAAATATATAAAGTTGTAAATATATCCCTAGAGGGTAGCATATAATACATGCATTATATATAGATCTATATAGATATAAATAATATTTTTTTTATATTTTACTTTTATAATGTCATATATTAATAGATATATAAATATATATATGTATATAGATATGCATTTTTTATCATTTTCTTTTTTTATAGGGTAATATATATAAAGGGGAGTTATAATATTTATAAAATATACAAAAATGGTCAAAAATTCAGAAATAAAGCCTTTTTGGTATTTTCAAGATTTTCTACTGTTTTTGTGATTTTTGGGCATTTTTCAAAACATTTTTAGTATTTTTAAATAGCAAAATAAGAGAAAACAGGGAAATAGGGACTAGATGTAAGAAAAATAGGAATTAAAAATAGCAAACAACCTCAAAATTTTTCCACACTAATTTTCGAATAAAGAGAGTAAAATATAGAAGAAATAGGATCTGAGTTTGCATTTTTCTGAGTTTTTTTTGATTTTATATATTTTTTTGAAGTTTTTGGGTATTTTTGAGTTTTTAAGGTTTTTCTTTTGAGATTTTTAGGAATTTTTGGATTGACACTAAAATCGGTCAAAATACATACTAGGGAATTTTTTTTGGAATTTTTCGAGGTCTTTTATATTTTTTTGGAATTTTATAAGTTAGACAGTAATTAAAAGGCATGTTTTTGGTTTTTAATAAATGAAAAAATGCAACAAAATTAAAAACTAAAAATATAGCATGCAAGGGTACACTAACAGGAGTTTATTTCCATTTTTGCAAGATTTTTTGAATTAATATGAGGTACAAAATAAATGGACAAAGCATACAAAAATAAATGGCCTGGCAGGGGCATTTTTGCAATTAAAATATTTATCAGGGGCATCCATGCAAAAATTACAACAGAAATAAACATTTATTTTTATTTTCGGGCCATTTTACAAATACTAAAACCCGGTGGGGTTTAAGTGCAAAAATCACGCGCCTCACGTGGGTGCTACATGTGAGGCACAGAGGGACTAAAATGTAATTACAAAAACATCAGGGGTCCTTCTGCAATTTTTACAAATTATTTACAACGGGTATTTTTTTTATAGAATTAAAACCTAAATACAAAAAGGCGCGGGGTTGTATCTGATATTTACCCCTAATAGGCGCGCGATCCGACGGCTGCCCTTCATCCACTTGCCACGCGTCGCGTTCTCGTCGGCCGATGATGGTCCGTAGATGACGGCTGAGATTAGATCAGCCTCGTTGATCGGACAGTTGACGCGGTGCTTCATCTGACGGCGCTGGTTCGATCTGGGCCGACTCCTTTGATCTAACGGCGTTGGAGGTGCCTGGACGAACAAGGAAGAAGCTCGCCCCCGGCGAGCTTCGATTGTGAATCTTTGGCTCACCCGGGCATCTCCCGCGCATCTGAAGTGCTCCGCTCGAAGCTGGTGACGTTCCACGTCGATTGATGGTCTCATCATGGCTCCTGGAGGTCTGAATGGCTCGGACGAGGTCGATGAAGAACAAGACCTCCAGGAAGCTCTTCCTGGCTTGAATCGAGCCCAGATGGGCCTTTTCCCTCGTTTGACCTGCATAGGAAGAACCGAGGGAGCGAGGGCTACCACCTCGACCCGGGGTTTTGAAGCTCTACAGCGAAATGCAGTGAGGCGGAGGAGCTCCGACGAACGGCGGAGGTGGAGCTCCGATTCGCCAAGACCAAAGGTCCTAGGTTGAACGAAGATGGACAATCGATGGAGAATACGATGGGGTTTGAAATGGGATGAACGTTGCGGTCGGACACAGGCAGGATCACAGTGAAGAAGTCGTCGGAGCGTAGCTCCGGTGAACTTCGAATTTTTGATTTTAAGCTACACCGATTAGCTAAAGACTAAACTAACTACTGGAATTGAAAGCTGACATTAAAACCTAACTAAAAAGCGATAAAAGAGCAGCTCTTATACCTGGGGGCCACCAGGGAGCAGGACGGACGCTGGAGCTCCGCCGCGTCAAAATTTCCCTTCCTCCGGCCGATTCGAGGCGTTGGAGCACTCCCCCTGTCACGAGGAATGTTCAAGGAACGAGATCGAGGCTTTTGGTTGGATTAAAATTGGCCAAATTTGAGGAAGGGGGCGGATCTTCTTATTTATAGACATTGGCATGGTGCCTTATTGACCGGCGATTATTGCATAATCCAATGAGTATCGGGTCGATCCAAGTTATTGGCGGGTATCATGGATGATCGGAGATCAACTCTTGTGAAGGAAGCGAGCTCGATCGATGGACGGGATGGCCGTAAAAAAGGGACGAAATTCGGTGAGTTGACAGTTCAGAGATGCCAGGGCTTGGATGGGACAGTTGACCAGGCAGTCAACAAGGGCTGGCACCCCATTGGTCCATGTCGGCCGCAAGAAGACAAAATAAGAAACCCTACTCGAAATTGATTTATTTAACCTAGTAAATGATTTTATTATTTTTGTCTTATAAAAAATGTGTATTTTTTCATGTAGTATTTATTTGTGATTTTTATTGAATTTTTCGAAGTGTTTTATTATAGTTTTATTTTAATAATGTGTATATGTGTGTATTTACATGTATTTTATATCTTTTAATTTTTTATTTGTTTATTTTATTTTATTATTTTATTGGCTTATTTTAAAACTTTATAATTTATTTTTGTGAGTATAAAGGTATTTTTATTTAATTTTTATGAGTTTATTTTTATTTTTAAATAAATAGGTATAGGTATGTGTAGGACTCCAAAAATTATGAAACCAAATTTATTAAATAGTTCTTGGAAAGATATATACAATTAAAGGTGAGTTTGGGTGATTTGGAGTTTTTTATTTGCAAGATATGGGTCTATGAAGTTGAGATTTTGGCTTTTTATTCTGTGTATAAAGTGTACACTGAGCATTATTTTTACACAAACTCAATTTTGTATTTTTATTTACACTATTATTTACAACTTTCATGAACAAAGTTTCTTTATTTGATGAATGAATAATTATGTACAAAATAGGTGTCAAAATTGCATAAATAAATGCATGAATAAATGAGGTATTTATTGTACACTGGCCGTTATCTCCCCATAATTTATTCCTTGTCGACCAATTCCATGCTGGCCTTGGTCTCGAGGTTTGGGTCATAAAATATTTGCAATATTTTATTCATTTTTCTTTTCTTCTCTTTATTCTATAATTTTGGCATTAAACACATTATTTAATGTATAATTAATACAGTGAATGATGAATGCTATTATGTACAATTTGATGCCATTTATATGCATTTGCTGGGGTTTTTGAGGCCAAAATGATAGAATAAAGGTGATGAAATGGAGATTCATCACCCCCCTATACTTGCCTTTGCTAGTCCCTAGCAAACACTTATGCAATAAGTACAAAAAGAATAAAGAAAAGAAAAAAGGCAATTAAAGAAGGATAGAGTGAATAGGGGTGCTTTCAGTGCAATGCATGTCTTTATAAAATCTGAATTTGGAGCTCCTGTCAGACCTTGGGTGTAGATGTGTGTGGAACCTAGTCGGGAACCAGCTCTAACATACAACAGCCTTCGAAAGTCAAATAACTTGGTTCAACCCACTTCAATAGCCTGGTCAGAACTAGTCTACATTATACGCAAACCCTTATAACTATGAAGCTGACTTGTACAGTGTAAGTGATAGTGGCCTTCCCCAACTGAAATGATAAAGGAACTGACTTCTCCAGAGTGACAACCCAATGATTCCCCAATCCAACAGCTCTTTCCCCGAGGAGCAGGGTATTCCCTTCTAAGTTCAAGTGGCAACCAGCTCAAGAGGAGGGGGAGAAGAGGAGAATGGACGGTAGCCAGTGTAGCTACCTATCCTGGGATGCAAGACTAGTATAGTCAAGTCATGCATCTGCAGGCTCACATATTTGACTTTGGAACTCAAGCTTGCTTATTGGCTTTACAACATATGTACATACTTTGCAGGCATTTTATTTTTGTACAGACCTGACCATTTTTTTTCAACATACTATTCACAGCAGCATTTACATAAGGAGTTTTTCCTCTTGAGCCAGTAGACTATCCCTCTTTTGAAGCTTTATCGCAACCCACAATCTCCTGTCTTTAGACCTCATGGCTATTGGAGTTGGGGTGCACTTCCCTCCCTAGACGAGGACGAATGTTTCCACCCGTGTGCGTCTCAGACTGGCAAATCCAACCCCCTCACCACTCCAACTGAGTCGAGCCAGGTGAAAGGTGCAAGTGTCAAAGTTAGGTCACGGTCGGCAAGAGTCATGCGTGTGTCTCGAAAAGTTCTAGTTAGTCAGTTGAGGTGACTTGAACCCAGCCCTGATTTCTCAAAGAATTAAGTCTGCATAGACCTGAAGTACCTTAAACCTAGTTCCCGAAAGGCTCCAGTGCAGTTAGGTGCGGTAAGGTCTAACCAAGCTCCAATTTGAGACTTTATTGGACCGATTCAATCATCAAGCTCACTCAAAAAGAATATGAATGGTATGCTTATGCTATGCACAATGAACGATGCAATTTTTCACAAATAATTTGAAAGAATCAAAGAATCTTTTTATACAAAGAAATTTTTGCAACTAAAAACTTGACACATACAAAAAGGTACATACAATTATTTACACGGGCGGGATGCTTTATTTACAAAAGGTATGGATTTTCAAAGACTTTACAGGTTTTAATGGTGTACTTTAATCAGCTTGTACAGAAAGAATTTTATGCATTTTATTTCTGATTTACAAGTCTTTGTATTAATGCTCTTATTCTTCAGCTATAGTTTTGAAAATAATTTTGCAGACTATAGTACACGATAATTTTTGCAATCATTTACACACATTTGAAAACTAATTTTGCAAAGATTTTCCACACTATATGTACATTTTTCACAATAGTTTTGACAAGCAATTTTCAAAACATTTGCACATAGGTTTTTCAAATCCTTTCTTTCACAAAAAGTTTTGCAATCCAAACAGTTTCACACAAGTTGAAAACATTTCACAGCAAATTTTTCAAAACAGGTCACACTGGTTTTCAAATCATACTGTATAGGTATCTAACCTGATTTACTAGTCAATATATACAAAAGAAGAAAAACTGTATTTGATGTATAATATGGTTTTGGCTCTTATAAGCTTTATTTGGGATTATGCTTATTTTTGTATAAGAGATTTTTGTGCAGACTCCTCAGACTTATTCAAGAATCATTTTCGCAAGAGTTTTGAAAACTTTAGTCCAAAATAATTTTGCAAACATGTACACGTATTTGAAAATGATTTTACAAAGGTCTTACATAGCGTAGATATGTTTTTCAAAACAATTTTGACAATCAAATTTTTACAATCATTTGCATGCTAGTTTTCACACATTTTGATTCACAAAACCGATTTTTCAACGGTTGAATACTCGTACACACTATTTTCAAACAATTTTCACAAGGTTTTTCAAAGAAAACTTTCTTTCACAAAACATTTTTCCTGATTTCATAATCAGTACAAGTACAAAGAGCCTGAGGAGCTCACAATCCTCTTTTATTATTATAGAGTTACTTATTGTTTTTAGATTGAATTGATGTTTTATTTTTCAGTAAGAGTTATGGCTTATAGTATATACATGGTATATACAACCCCCCTATACTTAGCTTGAGCTATGTCCTCATAGATCGAAGAGAAAAGCAGAGACATAACTCGTACTGAGTATAGACAAGTCTAAAGAATAAATATGAATGAAAGGAATGAATGAGAAGTTGACCATCCCCCCTATACTTTGGATCAAGTAATCCTAAGTATAGCAGACTGTACAAAAAGGAGGGAGGGTCAAGGGTGGGAATACACAGATCATACTCAGATTGTCTCCCCCTATACTTAGGGTAAGATACTCCTAAGTATAGACAAGAATAGGAGACAATAGAGAGGATCGGACTGAAATGAAAAACTCTAGGTGCACATCCCCCCTATACTTAGGACAAAGTACGTCCTAAGTATAGAAAACTGTCTACAAGGGTGGCACCTTTTAGATAGAAGAAGAAAATAGAAAAGGAAAAGAAGAAAAGAAGAAAAGAAGAAAATCAGATAAACAGTTGTTGGAATGCATAGTCTGAATCTTTCGATGCCGTAGGTGCTGTGGAGATGTCGTCATGGTGCATGAGCTGAACGGAGTCAACAACGGCCAGGAATGTGTCTGGTTCGAGGTACGGCTTCAGGAGTTGACCGTTGACGACAAATGGCTGTGCGTCAGGGGACAATTCTGATATAGCAATGCTTCCATTGTCATGTACTTCACAGACTCGAAATGGCCCTGTCCACTTACTCTTTAATTTACCCGGGAATATCCGCAACTTTGCATCAAATAACCACACTTTCTGTCCAACATCGAAAGTCTTTCGTTTGATGTGCCGGTCATGCCAGCGTTTCACCTTCTCCTTGTACATCAAGGTGTTATCGTATGCATAGTCTCGGAATTCCAAGAGTCTGTTCAGATCGTCTTTTCTCTTCTGACCACTTTTACATGAGTCCAAATTGCAACTGTTGATTGCCCATAAAGACTTGTGAATTAATTCCACAGGCAGATGGCACGGTTTTCCATATACAAGACGATAGGGCGACATGCCCAAGGGAGACTTATAGGCGGTTCGGTAAGCCCAAAGGACTGAGTCCAAGAGTTGAGACCAATCTTTTCTGTTTGGCCTAACAAGTTTCTGCAGGATAGTCTTGATTTCTCTGTTTGATAGCTCCGCCATGCCATTGGTCTGAGGATGGTAAGGAGACGTGACACAATGATCGATTCCGTACTCCTTCGTTAACTTCTTGACCTCTTTGTTAATGAAGTGGATACCTCCGTCTGATATGAGAATTTCGGTATCCCGAACCGCGAAATGATGTTCTTCTTTAGAAACTGGCATACTGTTCGGCTGTCAGCGGCTCGAGCGGGGATAGCTTCAACCCAACGACTCACGTAATCGACGACAAGAAGGATGTGCTCAAAACCTTGACTATTAGGGAAAAGTCCCATGAAGTCAATGCCCCATGCATCGAAAGCATCTGCTATCTAAATGATTTTCAGGGGCATTGAATCTTTAGCAGTAAGTGTACCTTTCAGTCCCTGACAGTCAAGACATCATTTGACAAATTCTGCTGCATCCTTGAATAAAGTGGGCCACCAGAAGCCACACTGAAGTACTTTGGCTGCCGTCCGATCTCCAGAGTGGTGTCCACCAGATTCGAGCGAGTGACAATGCTCGAGGACACTAAATTGCTCCGTCTGAGGAATGCACCTGCGCCAAATGCAATCCGCTCCTTCCCTGAATAAAAGAGGATCCTCCCATTGGTAGAATCGGATGGTCGACATGAATTTGTTCTTCTGATTTTTCGTCCAATCCGCTGGTGTTACCCCAGAGGCGGTAGTTGACTACATCTGCATACCAAGGAAGATAATCCATTGCTAAGATGGCTTCGTTAGGGAAGCTTTCTGTGATGGGTGCACTGTTCAGAGGAGATTCATGCTGCTCTATTCTGGAGAGGTGGTCTGCTACCACATTTTGAACTCCAGGTTTGTCCTTAATTTCCAAATCGAATTCCTGGAGTAGAAGGATCCAATGAATCAGTCTTGGCTTGGCATCCTTTTTCTGCTGTAGGTACCGGATAGCAGAGTGATCTGTAAAGATTGTGACTTTTGATCCCAACAAATAGGATCTGAACTTCTCAAGGGCAAAAACCACAGCCAGCAATTCTTTCTCTGTCACTTTATAATTTATCTGTGCTTCGTCTAATGTTCTGCAGGCATAGTGAATGGCGTAGGGCACTCTGTCTTTCCTTTGCCCAAGAACTGCCCCGACTGCAAAGTCTGATGCATCGGTCATTATCTCAAAGGGAAGAGTCCAGTCGGGCGGCTGTAAGATTAGAGCCTGAGTGATCAGCTCCTTCAACTGATTGAAAGTAAGGAGAACCTGCTGATCAACAATGAACTCTATTTCCTTGCATAAAAGTTCTGTCAGAGGTCGGGCAATGCGGCTGAAATCCTTGATGAATCGCCTGTAGAAACCAACATGCCCCAGGAATGACCTCAAATTCTTCACTGACTGAGGTGGCTGGAGATTTGAAATGACATCCACCTTTGCCGGGTCGACTTCCATGCCACGTTTGGAAACGACGTGGCCCAGTACAATACCTTCTGTGACCATAAAGTGGCTCTTTTCCCATGAAAGAACTAGATTGACTTCTCGGCACTTCTGAAGCACTCTGTCTAGGTGCTCAAGACAAGAATCGAAACTATCACCATAGACAGAGAAGTCGTCCATGAACACCTCGAGAAAACTGCCTACCATCTCGGCGAAGAATGCTAACATGCATCTTTGGAAGGTTGCAGGTGCATTGCATGATCCAAAGGGCATTCTCTTGAAAGCGTAGGTGCCGAACGGGCAAGTGAAGGTAGTCTTCTCTTGATCATCAGGGGCGATTGCCACTTAGTTGTACCCGGAGTACCCATCCAGAAAGAAGAAGAACTCCTTGCCTGCTAATCTTTCCAAAACTTGATCAATGAAGGGCAAGGGAAAGTGGTCCTTCTTAGTTGCTGCATTGAGACGGCGGTAGTCAACACACACGCGACAGGATGTTGGTACCCGAGTGGAAATTTCCTCTCCTTTGTCATTTGTAACCATGGTAAGCCCGGATTTCTTTGGAAGTACATGCAGTTGGCTTACCCATTTTGAGTCGGAGATGGGATAGATGAAGCCTGCGTCACACCATTTTGTTATCTCCTTCATGACGACGTCCCGAAGGATAGGGTTCAGCCTTCGTTGGCATTCGTGGGACGGCTTGGCGTCTTCTTCCAGATAGATGTGGTGTGAACACAAGGCTGGATTTATCCCTCGGAGATCTGATACGCTCCAACCAAGTGCCTTGCGGTTCTTTTCTAGAACCTCGAGAAGACGAGATTCCTGCTCCGGATTCAGCCTGCTGCTGATGATGACCGGAGACATTTGTTCTTCACCCGCAAGAAAAGCATACTTCAGGCCTGCAGGAAGTGGCTTGAGTTCTGGTTTTGACCTGTCCACTTTATCTGTCACTTCAGAGACTATGCTGGTGGTGGGATGTACTTCGTTGAAGCTGCTACCATCCTCATCATCTTGTTGAGATACCAGTGATGTACCGAACGGGTCTGCGCTAAGCTGATCGTGTTTGGTCTGGAGTGGCTGCTCGAAGAGATGCGCCTGCATCTGAGAATCTGTCTCCCATGCATCGTCGGAGCATACGCTGACTGCGCTTTCCGAGTCCTCCTCAAGAGTGAGGATTTCTCGGGTCCATGGATCGTCCAATGACAAGCATGAATCTCTGATCTCTGCAATGAAATCACAGTCTGCTTCGGATGCTGCCTGGCTCTCATCAGTTGTGGCATTCGGCTCTCTGTTCATGTTTATCGTGATCTGCTGGGTGTTCGAGCTGAAAGAGATCTTGCCAGACCCGTAATCAACTACGACACCTGAAGTACGAAGGAATGGTCTGCCAAGGATGATAGGGGTCTGGAGCAGGGGTGCAGGCGAGTCCATATCAAGGACTACAAAGTCAGCTGGAAATTGCATCTCCTGCACTTTAACTACCACGTCTTCCAAAAGACCTCGGGGCCGCTTGACGGATCGGTCAGCGGACTAAAGGATCATGCGTGTCTACTTGAGCGGTCCTAGCCCAAATTCTTGCATTCTGGACGTGGGCAGAAGGTTGATGGAAGATCCACTGTCAAGGAGAGTACGCTCGAAGACCTGATTAAAAATCTCACAACTGATCAGAGGTGCTCCTGTGTCTTGCTTTTTCTGTGGGAGATTGCTAGTGGTTGCAACAGTGGCCATGGAGAGAACGTGTTTTTCTATATCTCGACGTCTGATTTCTTGCGCTGAGCGACGCCTGTTAGTACATGCCTCTTTCAGTCCTTTCTTCACAGCTGGCATGTATTCCACGGCCTTCAACAAGGGAATCTCAACAGTCAATTTGTCTAAAATTTCCAAAAGACCTGGATCAGACAATGCCTTTTTTTCATTTTGTAATTTTTTTGATTTTTGTATTGCATGAGGAAAAGGAATATGTACATCACTAGCAGGAAAATCAGAGTTCTTATTTACATCAACATCATTGCCCATAGAATGTTGTATATCCTAACTACAAAAAGGAGTACAAGCTGTGTCTTGACATGCTGGTGCTGCAGGGCGATCAAAAAGGGCAGCGTCTGCTCCATCGGCTGGCGAGGGATCATCTGGTGCTGGCGGCTCCTCCAATGCTGGCGCGGTTTCGCTTCGGCTACAACCTTATTTTTGTTGTTTTTGCTTTTGCTGATTTTTTTATATTTTTGGCTGAGGTTGCTGCTGGAAATGCACGACGGCTGGACTGGCTTCTCCTTCTTCTTCCTCCTCACCTGCCCCTGTAGCTGGCACGGCTGATGCGAAGATGACGATCCACCTGTTTCTTTATTCATCCCACTTCTGGTAGCAGGCGGAGGCAAGGCCCTACCGCTCCTGAGAGTAACAACATTAGAATATATAGTTATATCATTACCAGACACGGACATGACATCACATTCTACCGGCTCTTTCTTTTTGAAATTATTGGGGTTGGCTTCGACCTACGCCGGAATGGTAGTTCGGGTGGCAGTCAGGTCATCAAGCCGCTTTGTCATATCCGCTAGCCCTTTGACAAGCTGGGCCAGACAATCCATGGTGGGGTTTGCAGGGGGTGCTTCAGTAGGTTCAGCGTGCAGACCACACTACTGTCGATTGGATGGGTGTGGAGGTTGTTGCTGGTGGTTCTGAGGTGGTGCATGAAATTGAAGTTGTTGGTATGAGGGAGGAGGATACTGCTGGTATTGCTGAGAGGGTGCAGCTGCGTACTGGTGATACGGTTGTGGGTGGCGGTACTGCGGTTGCTGTTGGTATGGAAAATTCTGCCTCCATGGATGTGCAAACTGGGGAGGCTGTTGGTACTGTTGGTGAGGCTGAGAGGATTGTCCAAAACGACCACCCCGAGGTTGGTGGTATTACCGATTGGCAAATTGCTGACCCTGGGGTTGTCCCTGAGGACGGGTCGGCTGTGCATCATTAACCCATACCCCGTTCACTTCCTGAATCAGGGGTGGTGGTGGGAAGATTGGATCAGGTCCGGAGAGGAACTCTGGCTGGTACACGACCATCTGCTGCTGCGGCTGGCCCTGGTCGGACGCTTGTACGTAGTATACGTGCTGGACTGCCGGTGGCTGTTGGCTCGGCTGAGGCTGATGCTGCGGTTGCTGCTCGTCCTTCTTCTCAGCTAGACTTTCCGATGGTGTCGCCTACTGAACAGAGTTGATGGTACCCACCAACAGTTCAAGGTACTTGTTGATCTGATCAAGCTTGTCTACATTTTGGGTCATCTTCTCGATCACAGCGAGTTTCTCCAGATCTTGTGATTGCTTTTTGATGATATCAACTTTCGAGAGATGGCCCTCGATGATACTGAGGTTGGATCTCTCATCTCTCTCTGCTTCCTTGGACGCTACCATGTGCACTTGCTTTTGAAGGATCTGGGGCTGCTTCTGATACGCCTTGGATGAAGAGAGGGTGGCCTCTCCTTCGGCCATTTCTTCAAATATCTGCCATACTACGTCTTCATCCTTGTTAAAATGTGAGCCCCCACATGCTGCGTCAACGAGCCTTTGGCTTTCAATGTTCAGTCCCCCAAAGAAATGCAGGACCAAGCTGGTCTTCGGAATATCATGATGGTGACACTTCTCCTGCAGATCAGTGAACCTCTCCCACGCTTCATGTATTGACTCATGGGGTCCTTGGGAGAAATTACTGATACGAGCTCGCATCTGGTTGAGCCGACCTAGAGGGTAATATTTGTGAAGAAAGGCAGACTTCAGCTCCTCCCAGGTCGTCACAACCTTCCCCAGATGGTTGACCCTACAAAGGGCCTTGTCCTGTAAGCTGAATGGGAATGCCATCATCTTGACAATGTCCGGAGGCACATTGGGATAGTGAGTAGTGCGGCAAATGCGGGAAAATTGCTGCAGGTGGATGTACGGCTCCTCGCTGGTGTTTCCATGGAATGCAGGGAGAAGAGCAATGAATTGGGGCTTCAGCTCAAAGTGAGCGTGTACCGGTGGAATGAGTATCCACTCGGTCATCTGGTTGTCTCCCGGATTGTATGTTTCTTTAAGGGTTGGCTTTGGTGGTGGTGGAAATTCTAGATCATCATCTACGCCACCACCTCCACCTCCACCCCCTCCTCCCCTGCCTCCTCTGCCTCTGCCTCCTTCTCCATCGTCTCGGTTCATCATATCATCCTCCCCTGCCACCTCTGCCTCTGCCTCCTCCTCCATCATCTCGGTTCATCATATCATTCAACATGTCCTGGAAGGCTGTTTGTGTGAGGGACTGCTCGGTCAGCTGTTGCTGGATGGCCTGGATAGATGCCAGTAACTGTGCATTTACTTGGTTCTGATCTGGCGCCTGTCCCTCTGGTTGGGGTGGCTGCTGACCCTTGCCCTTTCCTCATGGAGCCATGTCCGGGTCTGAGTTGGACGAGATGAACTCCGGAGTAGTCTCCAGGGCTCGCACTGTCTTCTATCTGCATAATGAGATAGTCCTGATCAGACTGCTTGCAATTAATGTTCAGCTGCCGTGATGAAGCTAGAATTCAGGTCAACCCCAGCATGTTGTGAATGGAAAAGGATGTAGACTGTAATCGACTTCCATTCACAACGGTGAAAGTGGGACAAAAGCGATCCCAGTTTATTGGGTGGCCAAGAGAAAGGTAGAAAACAAGGAGTCTGGAGATCGATCTGCAAAGTCCGGATCGGGTTCTCGGGAATCGCCTCGAACTTATTGGCGGAGTTGAGTCCATGGAATTGATGTGGGTGTCGGAATGGTCCCGACGGAAACCATCCATGGATCAACATCGCGAAGTGCAAGAGAAGATTGGATGTTAGATGAAAGATACGATGGTCAACGAGGAATAAAAGGAGTGTAAAACAGTATAGAGGCTCGGATGAGCGGGGTGGTCAAAGGGAGAAACAACAACATGTGCGCAAAGGCGCGGGACTTGATCTTTGAACCTTAACCTAGATCCATACAAACACAATACAAAATCGGGTTCACCAACTCATGCCATGTGAAGCCGTGAAAGTTTGGCTATTTATTTTCTTTTCATTTTTAGAGTTGTGATTTTCAGGCATATCTTATAACAAGTCCTTAGTACGCTACCCTATAGGAGAGAGAGTACTGCCAGAAGAGTATCCCGTACTTGTCCTCCTCCTGTGTAACCTGTAGTCTGTACTTTTTAGAGTCCTTGTAACCCTTCCTGGATCCCTACTCAGCCAAAGAAATAGAGAGAGGAAGCCGATAGGCGAAACCAATACTTCGGTTCTCGCTCGCAATGGAATCACCCGTGAGCGTGCAAGAACTTACCCGGACGTAGGACGATGAGACAGACACCCCCGTGAAGGCGTGGCCTATGCTCAATACTTCGGACCGGGTCGATGCTCCACACAACAGGGAATCATCATTGGTGACCAAGCCCTACTCGCCTACGTACGATAGAAGAGCCATTACTTCGGAAATCCAGGCGATACACAAGGCAGTTGCAGACTGGGTTTTGGGCTTTAATCCTTAGGGGGTCGCACTCGCTCAAGGGAGTAGGGGTTTTGGTCCCCCTCCATGGTACCTGAAAACAATGAGGGCTTTATGAACCCGGTACAATGATAGTCCATTACAGATTTTAATTAAGGTCAAAGTTTATTTAGCAGTCTCCTTGTTTTAATATTTGGGTTTTCACTTTTTTTGAGTCTGTTTCATACCAGCGCCTAACGTTTTTGTAGATTTTCATTTAAGTCATAGGTGCTCAAAATCAGAGGGAGATAGCGGAAAAGTCGTGCAAGTGGTTCCATGATGGAAATCTCACCATTGAACCGAATGATGCATGCTGAGTTAGAAGACTTACAGTGCATCCCAGCTCTCTCCATGCGGTATGCAAAACAGAATTTTTAAACCTATCTACATGTCGGTTTGCAAGATACAAAATCGCCCTAAACATTAGCTGCTATTAGCGTGAAGAACCATAAGTCGCTCATTCAAATCTAGCCCGAAAGGTCCGGTCTTGGCTCACCCCTCCTCTCCTCAACACACTTGAGTTTAGGAGAAAGCGCTTTACAGGGCTCGCTGTGGCACAAGGGCTAAGAGACAAATGAGCGGCTTGTTTAAATTGGACTAGATCCATACGAAGTAGACTATAGGAACATGCATTCTTATTAATGTGTGAACCTAGCTACCGAGTCAAGAAACCAACATCTAGGGGCTCCAAGCACACAAAACAAAGTAAAATAAAGGCGGAAAGCTCAAAACTTCGGGAAACAAATAAAAGAAGGCGATGAAAACTCGAAAAGCCGCGATGAGGCCCCTAGGTGAACAATCACCCGGGCGCTGGACCTCATTGTGAAGAGTAGAGTCCTTTTTAATTACATGCCAAAATTATCTCTATCTCACCATAAATTACAAAAATAATCCTAAATATTCTACACCTATCTAATCCCCAGCTCCTTGCTTCCTTGATGCTCTCTCCAAGTGGTCATGCGGTGAAGACCACCCTCCTCCAAGCTTGGCTGCCTTGGCTCCCTAAGAAGCCATCCTCGCGTGGCGGGCCTTCGCATCAAAGTCAAAAAGATTGCATTAGTATATCTCAACCAATCAAAATAGAGCAGATATAAAATAATCACAATAAATGAATCAATTAATAGAGCACGGTGATTAATGACAATAAAAATAGTTGCTCATAAAATCAATGATGAATCAAAAATATACACAAGAATGACAAAATAAATTAGGCTATGCTCATTGCTCCCTGGCAACGTCGCCATCTGATAACCACACATTTTGTGAGGGTCACAATAATATATGTATAGTGTCGCTGAAGCGACCGCTCACAGATCGTCGGTTATACAGCAATTAACCCACAATAAAAGAATGAAGAAATTAAGTCCAAAAAGAAGTGTGAATTAATCTTTATTACTCGACCACAAAATGTACAGTGACTAAGCATGTAGAGGTCGAACCACAGAGAGCAATACAAAATGCAATAGCCTAAAATGGGCATGAACCACAGAGTCATCCATGTGTGAATTCTATTTTTGTGGGTTTTTAATTAATTTTTTTATTTTTTTATTTTTATATATTTTTATATATTCATATATATTTTTTATAACAATAATATGTAATATATAAATATATATTTAATTTCGAGAATATAAATATATAAAGTTGTAAATATATCCCTAGAGGGTAGCATATAATACATGCATTAGATATAGATCTATAAATATAAATAATAATTTTTTTTATATTTTACTTTTAGAATGTCATATATTAATAGATATATAAATATATATATGTATATAGATATGCATTTTTTATCATTTTCTTTTTTTTATAGGGTAATATATATATAAAGGGGAGTTATAATATTTATAAAAATACACAACAATGGTCAAAAATTCAGAAATAAAGCCTTTTTGGTATTTTCAAGTTTTTCTACTATTTTTGTGATTTTTGGGCATTTTTCAAAACATTTTTAGTATTTTTAAATAGCAAAATAAGAGAAAACAGGGAAATAGGGACTGGCTGTAAGAAAAATAGGAATTAAAAATAGAAAACTGCCTCAAAAATTTTCCACACTAATTTTCAAATAAAGAGAGTAAAATATAGAAGAAACAGGAACTGAGTTTGCATTTTTCTGAGTTTTCTTTGATTTTATATATTTTTTTGAAGTTTTTGGGTATTTTTGAGTTTTTAAGGTTTTTCTTTTGAGATTTTTAGGGATTTTTGGACTGACACTAAAATAGGTCAAAGTATATACTAGGGATTTATTTTGGAATTTTTCGAGTCTTTTAATATTTTTTTGAAATTTATTAAGTTAGACAGTAATTAAAAGGCATGTTTTTGGTTTTAATAAATGTAAAATTGCAACAAAATTAAAAACTAAAAATATAGCGTGCAAGGGTACACTAACAAGAGTTTATATCCATTTTTGCAAGATTTTTCGAATTAATATGAGGCACAAAATAAATGGACAAAGCATACAAAAATAAATGGCCTGGCAGGGGCATTTTTGCAATTAAAATATTTATCAGCGACATCCATGCAAAAATTAGAACAGAAATAAACAATTATTTTTATTTTTGGGGCCATTTTACAAATACTAAAACCCGATGGGGTTTTAGTGCAAAAATCACGCGCAACACGTGGGTGCTACACGTGAGGCGCAGAGGGACTAAAATGTAATTACAAAAACATCAGGGGTCCTTATGCAATTTTTACAAATTATTTACAACGGGGATTTTTATTTATAGAATTAAAACCTAAATACAAAAAGGCGGGGGGTTGTATCTGATATTTACCCCTAATAGGGGCGCGATCCGACTGCTACCCTTCATCCACTTGCCACGCGTCGCGTTCTCGTCGGCCGATGATGGTTCGCAGATGACGGCTGAGATTAAATCAGCCTCACTGATCGGACGGTTGACGCGGTGCTTCATCTGACGGCGCTGGTTCGATCTGGGCCGACTCCTTTGATCTAAAAGCGCTGGAGGTGCCTGGACGAACAAGGAAGAAGCTCGCCCCCGACGAGCTTCGATCGTGAATATTTGGCTCGCCCGGGCATCTCCCGCGCATCTGAAGTGCTCCGCTCGTAGCTGGTGACGTTCCGCGTCAATTGATGGTCTCATCATGGCTCTTGGAGGTCTGAATGGCTCGGACGAGGTCGATGAATAACAAGACCTCCAGGAACATCTTCCTGGCTTGAATCGAGCCCAGATGGGCCTCATCTCTCGTTTGACCTGCATAGGAAGAACCGTGGGAGCGAGGGCTACCACCTCGACCCGGGGTTTTGAAGCTCTGCAGCGAAATGGAGTGAGGCGGAGGAGCTCCGACGAACGGTGGAGGTGGAGCTCTGATTCGCCAAGACCAAAGGTCCTGGGTTGAACGAAGATGGACAATCGATGGAGAATACGATGGGGTTTGAAATGGGATGAACGTGGCGGTCGGACACAGACAGGATCACGGTGAAGAAGTCGTCGGAGCGGAGCTCCGGTGAACTTCGAATTTTTGATTTTAAGCTACACCGATTAGCTAAAGACTAAACTAACTACTGGAATTGAAAGCTGACATTAAAACCTAACTAAAACGCGATAAAAGAGCAGCTCTTATACCTGGGGGCCACCAGGGAGCAGGACGGACGCCGGAGCTCCACCGCGTCAAAATTGCCCTTCCTCCGGCTGATTCGAGGCGCTGGAGCACTCCCCCAGTCACGAGGAACGTTCCAGGAACGAGATCGAGGCTTTTGGTTGGATTAAAATTGGCCAAATTTGAGGAAGGGGCGGAGCTTCTTATTTATAGACATTGGCATGGTGCCTTATTGACCGACGATTATTGCATAATCCAATGAGTATCGGGTCGATCCAAGTTATTGGCGGGTATCATGGATGATCAGAGATCAACTCTTGTGAAGGAATCGAGCTCGATCGATGGACGGGATGGCCGTAAAAAAGGGACGAAATCCGGGGAGTTGACAGTTCAGAGACGCCAGGGCTTGGATGGGACAGTTGACCAGGCGGTCAACAAGGGCTGGCGCCCCATTGGTCCATGTCGGCCGCAAGAAGACAAAATAAGAAACCCTACTCGAAATTGATTTATTTAACCTAGTAAATGATTTTATTATTTTTTTCTTATAAAATAAAAAATGTGTATTTTTTCATGTAGTATTTATTTGTGATTTTTATTGAATTTTTCGAAGTGTTTTATTTTAATAATGTGTATATGTGTGTATATACATGTATTTTACATCTTTTAATTTTTTATTTGTTTATTTTATTTTATTATTTTATTGGCTTATTTTATAAATTTATAATTTATTTTTGTGAGTATAAAGGTATTTTTATTTAATTTTTATGAGTTTATTTTTATTTTTAAATAAATAGGTATATGTATGTATAGGTATTCTTCTTGGTATTTTACCTATGTATTTTGTGTTCTTAATTTATTTAATGTATTTTCTTGATTTTTATTTTGGATTTGCATTTTTAATAGGTTATATGTATTATTTACATTGTTATAAAAATATAAAAGAAGAGAAACATTAAAGAGTGTTTTCCCCCTTTTATTTATATACATTCTTGGTCATAGGTATTTTGCCTACTCACTTGCATAGGCTTATTTTATTTTATTAATCCTTTTTAGTTTTAGTCTAATTTTAGTATACACATGTATTATATACATTATTTACAAAATTCTAAAAATATAATTTGACAAAAATAATAGACAAGGAATATATTGAATATTTTAATCAGGTAGGCTGCCCAATGGGGGCCAAAAACCTAACTTTTGCAGATGGACTCAAAAAATTATGAAACCAATTTTATTAAATAGTTCTTGGAATGCTATATACAATTAAAGGTGAATTTGGGTGATTTGGAGTTTTTATTTGCAAGATATGGGTCTGTGAAGTTGAGATTTTGGCTTTTTATTCTGTGTATAAAATGTACACTGAGCATTAGTTTTACACAAACTCAATTTTGTATTTTTATTTACATTATTATCTACAACTTTCATGAACAAAGTTTCTTTATTTGATGAATGAACAATTATGTACAAAATAGGTGTCAAAATTGCATAAATAAATGCATGAATAAATGAGGTATTTATTGTACACTGGCCCTTATCTCCTCCTACTTTATTCCTTGTCGACCAATTCCATGCTAGCCTTGGTCTCGGGGTTTGGGTCATAAAATATTTGCAATATTTTATTCCTTTTTCTTTTCTTCTCTTTATTCTATAATTTTGGCATTAAACACATTATTTAATGTATAATTAATACAATGAATGATGAATGCTATTATGTATAATTTGATGCCATTTTTATGCATTTGCTGGGGCTTTTGAGGCCAAAATGATAGAATAAAGGTGATGAAATGGAGATTCATCAATGCGCCAAGCAGTTGGAACTCTAGTTGCGATCTTCTATCCTTTGTCATTTTTAACAATGGTGATACCTGATTTCTTGGTCACAACATGCATGGGACTCATCCATTTTGAGTCGGAGATGGGATATATGAATCTTGCGTCACAATATTTAGTGATTTCATTCACAATTATCTCCTTGAAATTTGGATTTAATTTGCCCTGAAGCTCTCAGGATGGCTTGCTATCTTCCTTAAGGTAGATATGATGGGAACACAATGAAAATGCCACGGAGCTATGAAATTTTCCAGCCTATGACCTTCTGATTTCTTTCTAGATTCTTGTTCCTTGGTCAATTGGGATTTGACGATCACCAAGGTATTCTGTGTACCCGTAAGGAAGGCATATTTTGTGTTCAATATAAGTGGTTTAAGCTAAGGTGGGGTCTATGTCAGCTCAATGGCAACTTCAACGACGGTGCATGGCGGTGGTGTCAGATCTTTCAACCGTAATTTGTCCACCAGTGGCATTCAAGCTCTGAATTCAAGACTGCATAAATAGAATCTTGGTCTCAGAAATCCTAAATAACCACATTCTACTCTGCTAAAGATAGGTGGCCAACAATATATTCATCTGGAAAATATCTCATCTTCAAAGACAGAGGGAATTCGACCGTGCTATCCACTCCTTCCTCGATGGAGAGGAATTTGTGGGTCTCAATGCCATCCATAAACAGATTGGTGTCTCTGATATCGGCTAGAAAGTCATAGCCTTTTATTCTCTATTCGATAGCCTCACTCGCATCTGATGCAGGCTCTGATGGTTTGGGCACTTGAATCATCTGAATTGGCACCTTGTCGATGCTGGAATGAAAGGAGATTTGTCAGATGCCATAGTCCACCACTTCTTTAGCTGTTCGAAGGAACGATCGTTCATGTATAACCAGGGTATGCAGATAATGGAGTTGAGGTGTCCATGTAAAGTACAATGAAGTCCACCAGGAATTGCATCCCTTGAATTGTGACAATGACATCCTACCAAATGACCCGGGGTTGCTTGATGGATGTGTCTGCAAACTGTAGAATCATTCTGGTAACTTGAGTGATCCCAAAATAAATTCTTTTAATAGTAAAACAGGCATCAGATTGATGGATGATCTACTGTTAAGAAGTGTTCGGTCAAACTCTTGGTCGAACATCTGGCATCTGATGAGAGGGGATCCCATGTCTTTCTTCTTGTTTGGGATATTGCTGATTGCATTCACTATCATCGCAATCAAAATGTGCTTTACATTTCTTTCTCTGGCTCGATGCGGATTTCTCTTTGAAATATATGTCTCCTTCAATCCTTTCTTAATATTATTCATGTACTTGATGGAATTTAATAGAGGTATTTCTAGAATAAGATTCTGAATTACTTCCACAACAACTGGATCAGATAAGGTTGTTTAAACTTTCATTTTTTTGGATACTTACATAGCTATAGGAAATGTAATATTTATAGAATCAAAAGCATTGTTCTTATTTACAATAAAATTAATGTCTACATCTTGCTATACAAATGGATGGCCAAAAGTATCATTTTCATCCATTAGAGGTGGGCATCCCAAAAATACAAGCGAGGCTCCATCAATTGACACTGGATTGGCTGCAGGTGTGGTCCTCTCCATTGCTTGCGAGATGTCAGTTCGGCTGCTACTATGTTTTTGTTCTTATTGGTTTTGCTATTTTTTTTAATTTTTTATTCTGATAGTTATCTTCTATCTTATTCTTCCTCACCCATCCCATCTATTAGATCAGCTGATGTAGAAGATGATGATGATTCATCAATAGAAGCTTTATTCTTCCCCTTCATGGTGGTAGAAGGCTGGAACTTCCTACTTCTCCAGAGAGTGACAACATTAGATATAAACATTTCATTAACATCTACCTCTGTGGGATTGGAGGGAACATCACAAACTACTTGCTCTCTCTTCCAGAAATTATTGGGGGTTTGCCTCCATCTGTGCCGGAATATGAGTTTTGGCAGCAGTGAGGACATCGAGCTTCTGGATCATTTCTGTAAGGCTCTAAAATAGCTGAGCCAAGTAGTACAAGGTAGGGCTCATGGGAGCAACATAGGGTGGTTCAACGATCTATCGACTTTGAGACAGGGAATGGTGTGGAGGCTGCTAGTAAGAATATTGGGAATTCCATTGAGGAGAAGGATGGTATTGATGGTGTTGAGGAGGTTGGTGTTGATAAGGAGCAACCACATACTGCTAGTATGGCTGCTTCTAACGGTACAACGACTGTTGGTACTGATTCTATCTCAAACTCTGCTGATATGGGAAAATCCTTAAGCACATCACGGAGGCATGAGGAATCACATCATATGCGATGGGAAGCAACTAGTCGAACTCGTTGCTCGAGGCAGCGAAAATTTAAAAAAATTTAAATGATGAAACCACATGATCCGAGGACACTTCTCGGATCGTTTCATCTAAACCAGAAACAAGTAATAAGTTTACCTCTTGTATCATGGTTGCGATCGAGTCTCTAAAGGAAAAGACCTCCTGTCTCAAGTCCAATCCAACGAAGGAGACGCTTGCGAGCACATTGATGAAACGTGTGCTCCTCGCAATCCATGCTGATGATCCAAGCAGTAAATCTAATAATATTATCACACAAGATTCGACGTCTTCTTCACGAGAGAGGTACACTGAAGGATACAGAGATTCACGAGAGGTCGAAGTGGTAGCACAATGACGTGGCAATGGTGGCGGTGATCTCTCTCTTGGGCATCAAGGTGGACGACCATAAGTTGAGAGAGAAGGAGAGATGGCGTGTAGAGAGAAAGAGGGAGAGAACATATATGCTATATATAAAGAAGAGCTAGGGTTGCCTCTCCTTTTATAATATTTTAGGAGTCCATGGATCTCAATCCATGGACAACTTAAATCCAATGGTTCACATGATTTGTGTTTCTTTCAGTGGCCAAGATTTTATTGCTAAAAACGCAACAATAATTAATTTAAATAAATTAATGATATTGAATAATAATCAATATAATTTAATTACATTAAATCAATCTACCTTGGACAATAGGACGGAGGCCAGCCTCCTTCTAAAAGGGGGGTGGACGGCCACAAGGCCTAATAGGACTTGGTGGTCGTCCCCTCTCCTTAATAGGAAGGGGAGCCTCCTTTTCCTAATACATGGTATCTCTTATTCCATGAATTCCTCCAAATATTTGCAACAACTTTTGTTGCAAATTATTTCGCAAAAATAAATCCAATTTATTTTGTGAACATTGTAATCATGCTATTAGAAATTTGTGAATCACAGTCACAATCCAGAATAAAATGTAAATTACATGTTCAATTAATTATCAAATGTGAATTCAATTCACATCAACATTTAAATTGTAAATGTTATTTACAAATAGCTCTCTCGTATAAATTATAAATCACATTTATAATATATATGATTAATATGGATAGTGTTATCCACATTATTCATATCCATCATAAATAAAAGCATTTAATTAACTTGGATCTCTCTTCTCATATGCCCTAACAACATGATTCACATTCACATTATTCATATCTTTGATAATTAAAGTATTTTAGATAACTCTCCTTATATTTCCTAATAATATGAATCAAATTCATATTATTTAGGATAATTAAATCAAATTTAATTATACATTTTCCTCGATGCTAGGATTCATTATCAACAATGGAATTATCTTGGAACTCTTTCAAGGATAATGTGCTTTATTTGCGGATACTTGGAGATAAGGAAAAGGTGATTGTATGTTCCACATATAGTGACTTGGATATTGAGATCATATCTCAAATTCAGATCTCATAGACCTCTCATAGATGCTTGACTAAATCAAGACTGTAAATCTAATCTTCTCATTGCATCTGAATCACATTCAGATCAATGTCTAACACTTGGACTAAGATCATATCACTTCTCTATTGAGAGGAGTCACTAAAATCCAGACTTGTTTCATCGCTCCCTCGGAATGGAAGCATCATAGTAAAACAATCGTTTATGATAACATCACCCTCAGGTATTCCTAATACGCGTACATCGTGCATACTGAAAGACCTATAATAAACCTGAAGTGTAGATCTTATTTCGACTGTCTACTTCAGGGTTTTATCTTTGAGTTTCTCATTGATCTTTGGGATTTGGTATCAATCATATATTTCCAAAATCATATATTATACCTTTGTGTCGATCATATAATTTCCAAAAGCATATATCAAACCAACAAATTCAGTCAAGCTTCCAAATAGACACAATCGTGCATGGAATTTGATCTCAATATCTCATGAGTGAGCTCATGTCTTCCGGTTCAGTAAATGAACCTATATGATCTCTTTGAGAGATCGCATTACTCATATGCCCTTCTATGCACACTAGCGCGTTGGTATATAGACTTTGATTATGCCATCATCTTATCGGTCTAGCGAGTGTACATACTTAGACATATAGTAATAATTCTGTTTCTGGTTAAAGGGTGCATGCCTATATCATGACAATATACGATATAGGTCTTTGGTCATCTCAATCTCATTAAGTCAACTCTTTGACCTAACTTATCTAACACCTCCAATTTCTATTCTTATGCAGAGGACCTGCATCAAGAGATCGGTCAGATATCAACCAAAAAAGAAAGGATTGACATCTCCTACTCAGGCTGGAGATCATCTCTTAATAATCATTTGATGGTGCTTGATGAGTCCCCAATCTAGCTCATTAGATATTCATCCGAGCACCAACCTCTATGATTTAACAATTGAATCAACTGCTATATGATGACTAAGATGGCCATGGTACATAACCCTTATTGTACTAAGGGGCCCATTATGCAAATTAGTTATTCTTCATTTTAGATCTGGGAATGATATTTGAAATAACATTTATTGCACAATGGCTCACCGTGGGATTGCATGTCCAACAATCTCCTACTAACCCAAAGAGCCAAATGGGATAATCTTTAAACCCGCAGTCATGTGACAATCATAATCTATTTAATATGGCTAGTTAAGTTGATCAACTACTCTATTCCCGAGAGACTACACCTAGTCCTTTTATGATACTTGCATATCTCCTAGTAATAGTCCTCGCATCCCATACGATTGTTGCATCTTATGCAACCAATACTTAATCTTGTGAAAGCAGTTATAGAGCCTTTGACACTATAACTAAATAATCATTACAACCAGTATGAAATTTCTATAATCCTTATCAGAATGCCCTAGACATCTCTATCTCCTAATACCAAGACCCAATCTTATGTCTTATAAGGCATCTCCAGTTAAGACCTTCTAGATAACTATTTATAAAAGTCTTAAGTTCTTGAAGATAAGACTTTGAGATCACTATCTCAAAAAATATTATCCTCTCTGAAGATATTGTTATTACTGCAATCAAGTGTTTTATCTCCATATTAGAATTAAAGTAACATTTACTACTCCCACTGCATGGTAGACATCTGGCTTTTGTACAAATCTAGCATACACTGAGCTTCCCAAAGCTGATGCACTAGGGCATATAGCTTTGGTATTAACATCGTCACCTCTTTGATGTGTTATCCCTATAGATAGGTCAGTATATATCTTAAGGGAAAGAAGCCTTCCTTTGGAGTTCTCTCAAGATGGAATATGTCCAAGGTGTACCACTAATGTGATGGTCCCAATACCCTCATCTCTTAGCTTCTGAACATCTTCAGAAGTATGACCTAAGAAGTATCCTTGTGATGAATCTCAGATTCATCACTCTAAAAGTCATTAATTAAGCTCTAATCCCTAAAAATCATTATCATTTCTTCATTTATTCTGCATAATTAGCGCTCATGCATGTTTTGATAAGAATTGCATTTAATCACTTATTTTCGCACAAAATAAGAAGCCAAAAATCCCAGCCAAAATGACTTGTAAAATAGCCTAACTTCCTTGATTTTAAACTAATTAATGATAACTCCAATTGACCCGGAACCACTCCATTGTGTACATATCACTATCAAGAATAAATGAAAAATACAAAAAAATCACTAACCTAAATAAGTGGACCAAAAACCTAAACCCTAGTTCTAGGATTTCTGGACTAAAACCTTGATATCTTCCCCATCCAGCGTCCGATCTGATCCTACTCACTTTCGAACTAATGTACATTCAATTACCTTCAAAACAATATAAAGTTCATGTGAATCGGAGCTCATATGTGAAAGTTGGGTTTTGGGCCTCTTTTGTACATTTTGTATTTTAGCGGTTTTTGACCTATTATTTTATGTACATAATTGACACATTTTATTTTATATATTTTTCATTTGTCTTCATTGACGAAGGTTTTATTAAAATGCATAAAAATCCAAATCCAAACTAAGCTTGAAATTAGAGAAACTAATTGAGTCCGAGTCCTCACTAACTGTCTGTACAAAAATTGTCATTTTCGTGTTTCTTCTTTTTCTTAATCAACAAAAAATCCAAAAAAATTAGATTAATATGTAAATATTTATCTTTGATGTTATCATGTTTTCTCCGGATTTTTATCTGGTTTAAAATGATAAAAAAATTAGAAAACACAAAAATCAAGGTATTTTATGTACATGGGATACCCAAAAATATCACTTTGCACAAATGATCGATTTTGTTTTGATCCCTTCATATAAGTTGTAGATCTCATCAAGACGAGCAACTTTCGTGAAGAAAATTTTTGATCAGAGGTAATTTAATTTATTTAGTTTTCGATTTTTGTGGGACTGACACGTGGCAGTTCTTGGAGCCACCACGTGTCGCCCATTTTTGAGCTTTTTATTTATTCATTTTATATATGTAATAAAATCCTAAAAGCTCCGCATGTGCAGCGCATGTGCCTCCTATGCACACGCCCTGCACGTGCACCCATCGTCTTCCCCACCTTTCCCAAATCGAGCGGTAGCGCCCCCAAATTTCGCCGCCACCGCCATCTCCGCCCCCGCGGATTTCGCCAGCGCCACCTCCAATCTCCTCCGTGAATCCCGATGTCGCACTCCATCCCAGATCCCTCAAAGATCCTCGTCAAACCATCCCCGCAATCCCCTGCAATCTCGCGCGATTCCCTTCTACTTTGGCCATCTTCCTCTGATATTTAACCCCGCGCTGCTCCTCGTCAAAGCTTCATCCGCCGATGGCACGGTGAAGGAGGAGCTACGGGGTGACAGGTTGTCTGCCCCTCCTCCCTTCGACAAGATCCAAGGTGCTGGTCTTGACCTTGTCGCAACACACTTTTCCGCGCAACTACCTCGCTCCAGCACCGTTGTCGAGCTAACCACTGCTACCACCTCCGCCCGCGTTCATCTACTCCGCCGTACTTCGCCCGCAAGAAGCTTCTTCGCCTCCAAAATCCACTAACAACATCCCAGGCTGATCTTCATCCCCGCTTTGCTCCCCCGCCAGCCTTACTCCGTCAACAACTCTAGCGCCTCCTCTTCATCGCTACCTGAAGGTGAGGATGATCTTCATTGATGGTTCAAGTCATCGTCAATTGGGAGCTCCTCCAGATACCTTCAAGACAGGGAGCTCAACTGCAAGAGGTTCGCATATAGTACTTCGCCCGTCGTCTTTGACAGCCTGAGAAGCCCTTCACCAGCATCAGAGGCACCCCTGCCCCTCCTCCGCATTCCGCCTCGCCGGCCAGGCAGCATGTCCCGAGACACCCACGCATGTGAGGAGCACGTGTGTTGGTGGAACATTTGCAAGGCCCCCTCGCTCTCTTCGTTATTTGCGCTACGATCCAATATCAGGGGACACGTGCGAGGCACGTGGCCACCTAGGTAAATAACAGAAGCCACCTCTAAAGGTCCTCAAATTCCAAAGAAGCCATGTCCAAAAGTCACGTGCTTAACACGTGACACTTTGGGAATTTTGTAGAATTGCTCCCCTGATTATAGGTATTTACGCATTAGTCCCTCTCTGCATTATTTTAAATATATTGTGTAATATTGCAAAGAGACCCCTGTGTTTCCCACTCATTTTGAACCTCTACATCGCATCTTTTTATTTTTATAAAAATAACACTGTCTTCTTCAATTAATTCTTTACATCTTGGCATATATTTGACATTTTTATAATCTATGGTTAATTAATAATTAATTGTTTTATGAAAAATTGCATATTTTGCCCATTCCATGCTTAGAAATTCATAAGTAATTAACCGTTGCTCTAAAAAATTACCAAAATTTATAAATTCAAGGATTAATTGTGTGTTACATCATGCCCAAAAAGATTTGCATTTTCATGCATAATTTGCCTTAAAAAATCATTTTGCATATTTCAATATTTAACTTTTTTAATAGGTATTAAATCTAATATTTTTGAGATTTAAGATTTCTCTAAGATCAATTATCTAGTAATAGATCTTGGATAATTTTATCTCTTGAAAATAATTAGGTTTAATATTTATTATAAATATTACTGAAATTCATTGTGTTTGCATTCATAAATTCATAAAATATTTATTTTGCATCCAAAAATTCCAAAAAAATTTACAATGTATTAATTTCATCATAATTGTCATTTTGGTAAAGTTTCATATTTTTCGGACATCGTTTGATTGATCTTTACATTTTAGTTTGACCAAATTTGCATTTTGCATCCCAAGTTGCATTAAAACATTACAAAAAAAGAACCACCTCCAAAACCATGCACATACATTGAAAGACAAATTTCTAGGTTGTTCCTTGCCTCCTTGAGCTAGACCTTGGGTCTTGCCCAAGTAAAATAAACAAAAAACCACGCGTTGATTAAAATTGACTAAATTAATTTTGGTTATTTCTTGACTGATTCCGATTGCCTGTCTACAACGAAATGACATTAATTTAAACGTACGATAATTCACGCAAATTAAGTAGGGTAATTCAGTACTTGTCACCTTGAGATCCTTCATCTCTAGGCATTAAAATAGCTAGATTATAAAACACTTATTATCATCCTTATATCATTCCAAATGATTAAGATATTATCTACATTTAGCACGATGAACACAATGGCACTCCCACTAAGCTTCACATGGTTCATAAATATTTTGTATGAAATCACATTTATAATTTCATCAAATATAATGTTCCAACTACAAAAAGCTTATTTGAGTCCGTAGATGGAGTTATTCAGCTTGCACACCTTTCTTTCCTCAACCATGAAGCCCTGGGACTACTTCATATGAATATCCTCGAAGAGGTATTCATAGAGGAATGCAATATTGACTTCCATTTTGTAGATGTCAATGTTAAGTTGTCTAGCTATAATTAAAAATATTCTGATGGGTTTAAGCATGGCCACTGAAGAGCAAGCCTCATTGCAAGTAATGTCTTCTCTTTGTGTGTATCTTGTGGATACGAGCCGTACTTTGAAGGTCTCTACCTTCTCATCAGGTTACCTCTTTCTCTTGAAGATCTATTTACACCGAACAGGTTTTACCCTTATAGGTAGATCCTTGAGGGTCCATATACAAATACTTATATATGAAGACTATTATAGACTTTATTTTTAACATCTATCTTTCCATGTCATGATCCTTATAAGCTTCAATATATGAAGTCAGATCATTGTCAGAATTAATTGACACATGGAATCCATCCTCAAACTCAATTGAAGAGGTATGAGTGTTTCCTCTTTGATTTTCCTTTTAGTTTCTGATTTCAGGAACCTCATTATCTTCTCAAGATTAAACGAGTTCCTTAACTTCATTTTCATCTTGATTCTCGAGAAAGTCGTCCTCTAAGAATCACATTCTCAGATATGAAATCTTTTTAAGAATCTCAACTTCATAAAGTAGGTATCCAATACCATTCTTTACTTTCCTAATGAAGCATCATTATCAGGTACTAGATTCCAACATTCTTGCATCCATGATATGGTCATGGACCAATCAACCCTAAATCCTCAAGTGTCCAACACTAGGCTAGGTTCTAAACAATAGCTTATGAGGGTTTTCAGATTTATATTTACATGGAATCTTTTTAAGGATATATATTGTAGTCTCTACTAAATATATATACCTAGAAACTAAAAGGTAATTATGCTATGATGCATCATTGATCAAATCATGTCACACATGATCCAATTGTATCTCCCTACAACTCTATTGAGTTAATGTGTATTTGGAGGACTGAGATACGAATGATATTCCTTTGTCCATAAGATATTCCTTGAATTCATCTAATAGGTACTTTCTACAATAATTAGATCAATTCATTTCATCTTCCTTCAAATTTTGGTTTTAAACCAAAAAATGAAATCCTCGAACATTTCAAAGGTTTCTAATGTGAAAGAAAGAAACCTTATCACAAATAATCATCAATAGATATCACATATCATTAATGTTTATTGTGATATAGATGATCCACATACATCAATATGTATGAGATCTTGAATACCTTGACATCTTACACCATTCTCAGAGAAGGGTGCATTGGACATTTTTACTTTGAATACAATGTTCACAGTAGGTAAGATTTGAAGTTTCAGATATTCTAAAGCTTCATCTCTTACTAGTCCATTGATCTCATCAATAGACAAATGTCTAAGGCTTGATGCCAGATCATTGTCAAATGATCTTCATCCTCCTATTGATCTTTTAAGGTACAATTCCAAGTATTAAAAATGTTAATGAACCATTCATTAATATTCAAATTTAGTAGAGTCCTCTATATGTTATATTACTATCTGAAATATATCCATCATAACTCTTTATAATAGATCTATTCCAGAATTCAGTTTATCTTCGACATTTAGAAATAAACTATGAGTGTATTCTAATATCTAGGTCATAGAGACATTCTATAGGGCTCTCTCACTGAAATTATGAAGTCTATCTGTCCAATAGAGATTATCGCAACAATTACCTCAATATCCATGTGGATGATAATTAAATCATAAGATTAAATTTTACAGTCTTTCTAAAAACATATGCAATCACTTGCAAGTGTTAGTAGAAGAGTGAGATATAATTTTAGGCCTTGATCTTATCCAATAAGCAAGTCAATTTCAATGATTATATGTAGATGTATAATATCCCGATGCAATATTCAGATCCTTCTCTAAGGATCTTAGATAGACTTGATAGTCATGCTATCATCACATCAGCATCTTGCAGTATTGGCATTCATCCAACTCTTTGGATGTCATACGTGTGGAAACCATAAAAGTAAAATCAACTCTTTGACTTTCCTTCTAACTTGGGCTCGACCTATGCTTCCACTGCGCTCCCTTCATTTGTAAACAACCATTAAGACAAAGGATCTCTTGTGTTGAATTCAAATGATTTCAATATAAGAGTATTTCAACATTTATATGTGTGCCTCATTGAATTCACACAAAATGAATATTATGAAGATTTATGAATGACTAAGTATAGATAATGGAATGATGACATTCATCGTATGTACATCCATCTTAACTCTTAAAGACTTTTGGTTCGAGCAGGTACTCAAACATTTTGAGTACATCATCTCTTGTCGAGCCACCATTATGCATAATGTAGTGAACCATGTCATTCATGATTAAATGTCGAGAGCACATATGCATGCCAAAACATCTTCTTAGATTTAATAAGGATTACTTAACAATTACAATCATCATCGAAATAATACTTCCAAAGCACACTCGATGAGTGATCGAGACTATAGAGACGCACAAGTCCTAGGTTGTTGTTCTATTGTTTATTTAATTATTGTTCCTCATCATTATGAGGAAACTTGCACATTGCAACCATATACATTATGTGTCCAACTGCAAGTACAATATCTTGATCATGGATCAAATGAATGATATTTTACTAGTTATTATTGAGTATAATATTGAGTGGGTTTAATGAGGATTATATGAAATAAGATATTTGCAGAAATATATATTTCTTTGATTTAGGAATTTTTATATCAAAGTCGTCATGCCTTGTCAACACCGAAAGTTCATTCCCTTATCCACTTTCAATGTAAGAGATAAACTTACCCTTATATCTCAAGCAAGATCTGGTATCTCCTTTCTTATCTTTGTTACATCCCAACAATATGAGAAACTGTAACTCGGATAAAAGCGGGAACTCATTTTGCCTTGCAAGTCCAACTTGCATTTCCCAATTCGATCTTTAACTCCCAAGCCGACCACTCCTAAGGCAATGTTGACTCGTCTTTAATTGATCAAGCGTCAACAGGAATACCACTCACTATACATAATCCAATATCTCCCCAATAATACAAGGAACCGATATTGGGGTCATTACGCATACGACCTCACTCTTTTGAGAAGCAAGGAGCCCGATCCAGATGCGCTTGTATGCAAGAGTTGTCACTTCCAACAGACGTCTCCTACATATAATCCTTGGCGATGGAACCATTCACCTTGACGGAAGATCATGGATGTCACTTATGTGATCCTTCATATCATGTTCAAATTCTAATTAATTATTATGAATCATACTCACATAATCAATTCTTCCAAGGGAAATACTACTCTATTCAAAACAGATACTTTAATTTTAATTGGATCTAATTTATTTAATCATATTAAATCAATTATCAATACAGTCAGTCAACCAAAAAAATTAATTGTTACTTGAAGGATGGTATAATCTCAAAATAAGTATCATTTGAATTTTAATAATTAGAAAAATACCCCGTGATCATTTTAAGCATTATCCTTTCCTTACCCGTTGTCATGTCCAGTACTGACGGGAGTGAGATAGACCACTCACAGAGCTACCTGCTACCCCAACGATCCTCGACTAGACATCATATCAGCCTCAGGTTAGAATAATACGATTTGATCATATTGTATTTGAGATGATAATCGATCTTTCAACCGGAGTTGTACCATATAATATTTATTAAAATCATTTTGATTAATATTATAATGATATTTTCTAAATAAATCCCCAATCCTATACAACCATCAATGTTGGTTGGAAAGTTCATTGTTTCCAATTGTGATCTAGATCATATCTAATCAATTTTGGTAAAAGTAATATCATTTACGGAAATAATTATTTTTAAATATTTTATAAAATATTTATCATCATATATTTTAGGAAATTTACACTTAATTCCACTAACTAATTAAATGACAATCACACGGTTCTTGATTGGGAAATTAATTTTCAACAGTGACCCTACTTACTAAAATTAACATATCTCTATCAATTTAAATCTAAATTATAGAAATTAAGTTTCTTTGATTTTCCAATTTGATTTATAACATAACTCAAGTGATGTTCACACATTTCTAGGTTATTAGAATTGTAATCAACTCTTTAATTACGTCAAGATTCGCCAACCTTGAAACAATGGATACATGTTCACTAAATTATCATAACATGAGGAAACATATTTCAAATCATAAAAAATCAAATCCCAAGGTTCCCTTATTTAATGGAGAATATAATACAAGTAATAATTTAGAGTTTAAACACATTTAAACAGGGAGAATAAATCACAAAATAGGGTTGCATGAAAAAAATGCGAAGAAACTTCACACAACCAAAATTGCCCAAATCATCTTGTGTTTTTGGATCATATATGAAATCTCCGACCTGTGGATCTAATACCACTTGAAGGATATGGGAAAATCCTTTAGCGCATCACAGAAGCATGAGGATCGCATCATATGATATCAGGAGCGATTAGTTGCACTAGTTGCTCGGACAGCGGAATTTTGAAAAATTGTAAACGATGAAACCACATGATTCAAGAACACTTCTCGGGTCATTTCATCTAAACCATAAATAGTAATAGATATATCTTTTGAAGCGTGGTTGCGATCTAGTCTCTAAAGGAAGAGACCTCCTGTCTCAAGTTCGATTCGACGACGGAGACGCTTGCAAGCGCGTTGATGAAATACGTGCTCCTCGCAATCCATGTTGATGATCCAAGCGGAGAATCTCCTGATCTTGTTACACAACATCCGACGACTTCTTCACGAGTGAGGTGCGCTGAAGCAGATGGAGATCCACGAGCAGTCGAAGCGGCAACACAACGGTGTGGCGATGACAACAACGGTCTCTATCTAGGGCATCAAGGTGGACGATCATAAGTTGGGAGAGAAGGAGAGATGGCATGTAGAGAGAAAGATGGAGAGAGAATATATGTTATATATCAAGAAGATTTAGGGTTGCCTCTCCTTTTATAATATTTTAGGAGTCCATGGATCTCAATCCATGGACAACACAAATCCAATGGTTCACATGATTTGTGTTTCTTTCAATGGCTATGATTTTGTTGCTAAAAATACAATAAAAATCAATTTATATAAATTAATTATATTGAATAATAATCAATATAATTTAATTTATATTAAATCAATCTACCTTGGAGAAATAAGAAGGAGACCAACCTCCTTCCAAAAGGGGGTGGACGACTACAAGTCCTAATAGGACTTGGTGGCCATCCTCTCTCCATAATAAAAAGGGGGCCCCTTTTCCTAATACTTGGAATATTCTATTCCATGAATTTCTCAAAATATTTACAATAAGTTTTGCTGCAAATTATTTCATAAAAATAAATCCAATTTATTTTGTGAACATTGCAATCATGCCAATGATTTTTGTGAATCACATTTACATCCTAAAATAAAATGTAAATTACATTTTCAATTAATTGTTCAGTGTGAATCCAATTCACAACAACATTTAAATTGTAAATGATATTTACAAATAGCTCTCTCTTATATATTATAATTTACATTTGCAATATATATTATTAATATGTGTAATGATATCTACATTATTCATATCTATGATAATTAAATTACATTTAATTATCTTGGATCTCTATCTAATGTACCCAAATAATCACATTCACATTATTCATACCTTTGATAATTAAATTATTTTAGGTAACTCTCCTTATATGGCTTAATAACATGAACCAAATTCATATTATTCGGGATAATTAAATCATATTTAATTATACATTTTCCTCAGTTCTCGGATTCATTATCAATAATGAAATTATCCTTGAATTCTTTCAAGGATAATGCACTTTCTCCGCGGATACTTAGAGATAAGGACATGTCGCTTGTACGTTCAACATATAGTGACTTGGATATTGAGATCACATCTCAAAATACTGATCTCATGGACCTCTCATAAATACTTTGAATCAAGATCGTAAATCTAATCTTCTCATTGCATCTGCATCACATTCAGATCAATGTCCAACACTTGGACCAATATCAGATCACTTCTCTATTGAGAGGAGTCACTAAAATCTATAACTATTTCATCACTCACTCGAAATGGATGCGTCATGGTTATACAATCGTTTATGATCACATCACCCTCAGGTATTCCTAATACCTGTACATCCTACATACTGGAAGGCTTATAATAAACCTGATGTTTTACATCTTAATTGGATTGTCTCCTTCAGGGTTTTATCATTAAGCTTCTCATTTGATAAATTGGGATTTGGTATCTATCATATACTTTCCAAAATCATATATCATACCCATGTATTGATCATATACTTTCCAAAAATATATATCAAACATCCAAATTCAGTCAAGCTTCCAAAGTGAGACGACAGTGCACAGAATTTGATCCCAATTTCTCATGAGTGAGCTCATGTCTTCCAGTTCAGTAAATGAACTTGTATGATCCCTTTGAGAGATCGTATTACTCATATGCCCTTGTAGCACACCAGCACGCTGATGTATAGACCTTGATTAGGCCATCAACCTATCGGTCTGTCAAATGTACATATTTAGACATATAGTAACACATCTGTCTCTGATAAGAGGATGCATGCCTATATTGTGACGACATACGATATAGGTCTTTGGTTATCTCGATCTCGTTAAATCAACTCTTTGACCTAACTTATCTAGCCCCTACGAATCTATATTCCTATGCAGAGGACCTACATCAAGAGTCGGCCAGATATCAGCCGAAAAAGAAAGTATTGATTATCTCCTACTCATGCTGGAGATCATCTCTTAATAATCATTTATCGATGATTGACGATTCCTTAATCTAACTCTTTAGATATTCATCCAAGCACCAACCTCTATGATTCAACAATTGAATCAACAATTGTATGATCATCAAGATGGAATGGTACATAACCCTAATTGTACTACGGGACCCATTATGTAAATTAGTTATTCTTCATTTCATATCAGGGAATGATATTTGCAAGAACATTTATTGCATAAACTCGAGCCTTGAATCAATGTCCCCAGAAGTCATCGGCTAGCATGTCCAACATTCTCTCACAAATTGGTGGATCAAAGTTACGAAGTTAGACTAAGGGATTTAGTGGTGATGGAAGTTCGTGATAAAATGGAAACTAGTAGTAGAGAGAGGGGGGATTTTGGGTTGTTGGCGAATATGATGATGATTGGGTGAGTGATTTGGAAGAGGTGGTTAAGAGGAAGTTGATCGGAGGTAGCGAAGTAAAAGGGAAGAGTTTGGAGGAAAAAGAATGGATGCGTCTCTTGGAAGGTGGATGTTGGGAGGATGACAATGAAGGCTAGCCACTGGATCAAGGAATCCAAAGGCTGCTATTGAGGCGCAAGTGGAGTGCTCTGATCCGATCAAGCGATCATATCAAATGGAAGAAATGGATGCACTAAAGGACGGTAGAGATGAGGACCTTCATGCGCATATGTGTGGTGGATAATGCAGACATTTGGAGAGAAAGGTCTGGGCCACATGGGCGACCCAGAGGCTGCCACGTGGCCCAATCAGAACTAAAGAAAAGAAAAAAATTGAAGAAGAAATATGAATGAAATAATAAGAAGTAAAATTAGAAAAAGTCAAAATATGAATGTTTTGATCTCGATGATATCTACAACTTTCATGTAGAATACAAAGAGAATTTGAGTAATTTGTACATAAATAAAAATTAAACAAGTAATTAAATCATGAAAACATTTTCTATTTATTTTCTTTTGTTATATGTTTTGGTTATTTATTTTATATTTTATGTTAGATTAATTATGTACAATATTATACTATTTTTTATTTTTAATGAGATATAAATACATAAAATAATAACATATTAATAGGTTATAATATAATATAATAGAATTAGTGTTATTTATAAACAACACATAAATTTATAATTAGTATTAATTGTTAATGAATCTTGATGATATTATTAAGCAATAGAAATAATATTAATGAATAATTATGATAAATATGAGATTTATTACTGGACAAATGAAAATGGTCTTTTTGCTAAAATATGCAACTCAGGAGTCCATCTACCATCTTGACAATCGAGATAGTTATGTTTACACCTAAACCATAGTAAGAAATTATGTGCATAGATAGACTTTCGTCATTCAAGATTTTAAAACAAAGCATTGTACTCTTCGAAAACATATCAAGTTGTTTAATCTGCATTAATATGTAATAGTGAGCCAAATTCATCTCATCGGCATCTAAAAACTTTCTAGTTGTTCCACTTGTTGGATTTTCATAATATGAACGAATAGGTAGAATACCATCATCGTCATTGTCACCATCCATGTCGTCTTTACTTTCTTCTAGGAAGTTGAAGATATCATTTTCATCATCTAGATATAATGATGAAAAATTGACACATTCTTCAAAGAGATAACCCTCTATTATAGAACCTTCTGGATGCGCCATATTAAACACATGATATTTTAACTTCTTAAGTATTCTCTATACAAGATACATCCATATGTTTTGTACTGGTCCTGCAATTCAAGCTTCATTAGCCAAGTGGACTATTAAGTGAACCATCACGTCAAAGAATGATGGTGGGAAAATATGCTACATCTTGCATACCGTCTCTGCAATATCAGTTTCTGACCTTATTAAAATAGTAGGACCAAGAACTTTAGAACAAATAGCTATGGAATAGAAATTGAGCTCCATCAATGGTTCTAGGACATTATCAGGTAGACTTCCATGTAAAGCTAATGGCATGAACACTTGCATATATACATGGTTATCATGACTCTTTTGGTCGGAAACTTTTCTCTCGGCTACATTGATATTTTGATAAATTTGTTGCATAACCATCAGGAACCCGAATCAGTTTCAGAAACCTTAAAATATTTTCTTGTTTTTCAAGTGCCAATGTATAACTTGTATTTGGCAATTCAAATCCATTATCTCCGACCTTAATTGGATGCAAATCACTTATGATATGCAATTGTTGAAGATCTTGTCTACTTCTACGTGTATCCTTAGATGTGCCTAATAAATTTAAAATGCATAAAATGTTATCCATGACATTCTTTTCAATATACATGGCATCTAAATTGTGTCTAATCTTTAGATCTTTCCAATATGGTAACTCTTGAAAGAATATGCTCTTTTTTCTCCAATCACTGTTCCAGATTGTATAAACGGACGTCCAAGTGGAATATCTTCGAAACATTATTGTTGATTCCATATTCTGCTCCACTATAATGAATGCTTCCCAAGTTCAAACATTCCCTAGCTGAATTTCCATCGAACTTCTTATTGAATTGACAATACTTCCATTTATGTGTTTCTGTAAGAAATCGATGGTGACCCATGTAACATTGTTTTAAACTATCATTTAGACATATATAATGTATTCGGTCCATACAAATAAGACGCACTATATCCTTTTGTACTCCACTTTGACAAATTCGCATATGTAGGAAAATCATTAATGGTTCATAGAACCGCTGCTCGAATACAAAAAGTTTCATTTCTATGTGCATCATATGTTTCAACTCCTTTGATCGACAAAACCTTCAACTCTTCAAGTAATGGTTGTAGATATACATCAATTGTATTTTCAGGACTTTTACTACCATGTATTAATAATGGTATCATTGTAAATGCATATTTCATGCACGTCCATGATGGCAAATTGTATGTTATTATGACGATTAGCCATATAGAGTAGCTATTATTCATGTTACCGAAAGGATAGATACCATCACATGCAATTCCAAGTCTAATATTACGCATCTCACTTGTAAAATATGAATGGATCGAATCAAATCTTTTCTAGTGCAATCCGGATAGTGCACAAGACCATTATAATCATCTTTTCTTATCTTCTTATGTCATGACATCCATTTTCCAGTATTTTGTGGTTGATAGAAACGTTGCAACCAAAGAATTAAAGGGAAATATCGCAGAATCTTTGATGACTTGTGTCTTTTCTTATTGTCGACTACATAATCACAAACATCTTTGTATCTTGAACTTTTACACTTTGGGCAAAATTTAAGATGGATATTTTCTTGCCAAAACAAAATACAGTCATTTGGACATGCATCGATCTTCACACAATTCATTCTTAATGTATTAAGACTCTTCTTAGCCTCATACCAACTTTGCAGATAATTTGGAGGATTCTCTAATAGCTTAGAAATAAGACATTAACACAGTTGTTGCTCGATGGTTAACTTTCAATTTGAATAATTTTAAGATGAACTTGAATCGAGACATCTTCAACCCTTTGGCAATATGTTCCTCCGCTTCCATAAAAGCTTTAAGAATTTGATCCCTTCCTTTATCAACCTACTTAACAGTGTTCGAATTACCTTCAAATTCAATAGGTTCATCTGCTCCCAAAGGTGTAGTAATGTCTTCAAGTAGCTCTTCGACTTCTATAACTTTTGACGTTGATTGTAGCCCTTCCTCTTCTCCGTATAAATTTCATATATTGTATCTTTTCCATCACCCATTCGAAATAATGTAGTCATAAAGTTCCTTTTTCATTTACATGTCTTATTATTCATACACTTCCTGAAGGATAATAAATACAATCCTTGTTAGATCCATATTTGTAACATGCTCTATCAGAATGAAATGCCCAATATGAAAATCATGCACTCCTCGGTTATATAATTCAATATCTGACAATCACTTAGTCAAGCAATTCTTGTACATCTACATAAAGTACATAAATCCATCATTTTTAATATATAATAGGGAATCTACAAGTTATTATGATCTATTAATACAAAATTTCTACGTAAAATTATCCAAACTAAAGATTATGATTTGTATAACAACTAGCAAGCTATGATACCTAGCTAGTTTTCAATTTCCACCATCAACTTAATAAAAGTCTTGAAAAACCAAGCGTCCCTAGGATCTTTGTGCATTTTTATCGACATGAGCTTTCCATGAAATGGAAAAAATGGATCAGCACCTCAAAGAACAACTTAACACTAATATTTCTCCAACATAAATAGTAATATATATATATATCTTACTCTCTTTCTCAAAAGTATATTCTAGTCTTCATGCATATATATAGGGATGAAAATTAACAAAAAGGAACTAGATAATAAACGAATGCTTACTAAATTTTTTTTCTTATTGTTACAAGAGAGTATCTTCAGTAAATATTTACATCGTTTTACAGTTAGAGAAGCTGAAAGACCTAAAAAGAACATTATTTTATACTATTTGATTATGATATGACATGATAAAGTAAAAATTTTAATCCATTTAAAACTTCGTGGACACCTAAAATTCTATAAATAATTTTGATGTATCATATAAATTTAATGATATGATCACAATATAGAAATACACATGGTTTCAATATATGAAAAACAAAGAAATAATACAAAGTAGATTTACTGGATTGGATGTCTTAAAGCGTTAAGTGCAATTCTCAGTATTAGAATTAGAATAAATCTTAACGAGAGTGCAATTTTCAGTATTTGAATTAGAATAAATCTTAATGAGGTCTACTAGATTGGTTTTCTCTAAGTTTGAATACTCTAATATTTACCTTTGAGTTTAATCTAGACAAATGACCATAGAATCTGGTAAATGTAAATTTGCAAATCAATGCGATATGATCAAAATTCAGATTGGAATGTGAGACAAACAAATAACTATAGTTTTATTGTTTACTTTTGCAACAACAATAACACATATATCCCCTACAAATAAAATCTCAGCAGAATACAATAAATCATGGCTGGATGATGACAGTTATTTAATATATTTGTGATTCACATCCTCGTAAAGGCTCGATCAACATGTAAAAAATATATTGATCCATTATTTAAATCCATAACATAATAAAAAACGGTGAAAATGTTTGATCCTTTAATACTCACAACTAAAAGGCATATAAGTACTGACCGAACCATATTATGGGATTTCATATTGAAATACATAGTTTAGGTAATATAAGTCGTGGGCGTCCAAAATGTTCGATCGTCAAATAAAAAATATGTGGGTGGAGAGAATATATTACATAGTAGTTTCTTGATCTGGATCTCACGGAGGGGAGGAGCGTCGCTTGTGATGGGGGAGGTTGTGTGGTGTTGCCCTATTGATGAGAGATGTCCTTTTCAGACTGCAGCAACTACAACGAGAAGGAAACTTAAGCAACAAAAAAGAGGGTTGGGTTTCATAGATGTGGAGGGGGGAGTGGGCGATTATGGGTATGGATGGCACCAACAGTGATAATAGAATAAGAATGCCTAAGAAGGCAAGGGCTGTGATGATTGAGGGAGGAAAGTTTAAGGCTAATTAGGGATTTTTGTTTGACGGAAGATGATTTAGGAGGGAGCCAAGGTGGGAAACAAAATATTAGGGATTTGGAAGGCAGGTCGGTGAAGCCCTTAATAATTTTTTTCGTTTAAATTGGATACAGTAATACTACTGTGGCATTTAACTTTTGACCATGATAATATTTCTATCACCTTAATTTATTTATCATGGTATAATTAGTGTTGCCAACATTTTTAGGCCATGGTAATTACTGAAACTATTGAAAATAAACCACAGTAATTTACCGTGACTGAATGTTTTTAGCCATAATAAAATTATCGTATCTTGATTGCGTGGCTATTATGGAATTTTTAGTAGTGTCGTATGCATGAATTATAAGAAGCCTTATGTATGATGTGATGTATATAAGATCAGATATACCAATCCTGCTATGGAGAATAATAATGGAATGCAGTAAAAAAGTATCTTCAAGTACATCCCCAAGTCATACAACTATTAACATAAATTAACACTCGAACTTTAACATAAATTATGTATATGCTTATAAGATATCTTAGTATAATTAGGCTTATGTACCATGGACAAGTTAATATCGTATAACTGTTGATGCAAGAGTACGATAATATACTATAATACATGGTTAATCTTAAAGTTAAATCAAGGATACAATCGATATTGTTAAGTGATATCAAGAAGGATCTCTGGTATGATAAAAGATGACAGTTTTTCTGTAAAGAATTACAATCTGATTTATACTCTTAATACATGTCCTTTGCAAGAGAATAGAGATTATGAGGCATTGGATGAGTCGAGTTAAAGAGATAACTTGATGAGATCGAGATACTAGACTTGTATCGTGTACTGTCACGAACAAGCACACATCCTTTGTTCAAAGATAGATATACATCTTCGTATCCAAGTACTGTACATTTCGCAGACTAATAGGTTAATGGTCTGACAATGCCTATATACTAATGAGCTGGCATACATATAATAAAATAAGATATGTATATAATAATCTTCGAAAAGAATCATACATGTTCATACTTTCTAAACCTAGATATGGAGCTTACTCATGAGACATTTAGGTCATAATAAATTCCATCCATGGTCGTCTTGTTTGTGAAATAGGATAATAATTCGAGAAAACTAAAATATTATTTTCGAAAGCATATGACTGATATTTTCATCCAATGGTGGATTGAGTAATCCATGGATGAACCCTCAAAGGAGACAATCGTATAAGGGATTAAAATTTTGAGTTTATTCGAAGTATTCAAGTAAGTAGGATGCTTGAGTATTGAGAGTGCTTTAGGTTAATGTGTTCATAAAAATTGTATATGATGGCATTTTCATCAAGAAGGAATGATTAAAGTAGATGGATTTTAGAGACTTGACTTTGAATCTAGAGAATGAAAAATATTTGGATTCAATCTGAGTTTATTAAATAAATTTCTAGATCCAAAGTATTGGAATTAATCCGAAGGGTTCTGAGTCAATTAGAAAAAAATGATTCAATGTCTAATTAAATCATAAAACTCAAAGTTATGTAAATCATGATATTATATTTGAATCTATATATAAAGTAACTATACAAGGTTTATATAATCTCCGTAATACTATTTCCAAGTATTTGCAAATGTTCACTCAATTCTTAATTGGATTAGAAATTATATACCAAGAAATTAATTATGAATATAATAATCATTGTTATTATAGATAAATAAAACTGAGAATATATGAATGTGATTCATATTATTAGCAATTTATTCAATATGGATATGATTCTATACTAAATAATATCAACATGAATATGATTACTATTTATTTATGAAAATTTTAATTATATGAATATGATTCACATAATTAAATAAAAGTAAATTAGATTTACAATTTAATATATTCATTATTTAGTTGTATGATTTTTATAATAATCCCATGATGGATATTGGAGATTAATTGTTTATAAAAAGTTGAATTCATAGTTATCATGGATGAGTTCTTTTTATGACTTGAATTATATGAAAGTGGTTTGATGAAGAATTGTACCGTATATAGCCTCTTATGGTTGTCCATCATGGAGTCCCAAAAGAAAAACAATTTATTTCTCGCTAAACCATTAAGTCACGTTAAAAATGAGTACTATTAGAAATTGAATTAATTTAATTAAAATCTCAAAGAAAGTGAATCAAAGCTAGAGGTTGCAGCTAATGGAGAGAGAGAGAGGGAGTAAAAGTCTTGACTCTCTATTCCAATTATGGACATTCTCCACGAGAGAGTAGGAATCTCTCTTGGCCATCCACTTCCCTATATAATGTGGAGCATAGCCGCTCTTTTGTTGATGACAATGAAACTTCATTCAAGTGCTCTCTAGTCCTAAAGAAAGAGGAGATAATAGAAGAAAGAGCTTCTATTCATTTCTTTCCTTGGTCATTCCCATATATCCCCACTAAAACCTTAGTCCATCCACATTCTATCCTCTTCTTCCCTCTCTATTGGTTCAACTAATTGTAAGAGGATTCGTGATCTTCCTAGTTCTTTGTTCCTATGGAGATGGACGTGATTTCATTAGACAAATAAGTAAAAAGAGATCATTCTCGATGTCTTTCAACATGGATAACTTGGTATCGACCAACTCTCGTGTTAGTGGGAAGTACCATGAGTCATCGTCATGCCTACTGGTGCAAGCCTCTATTAGATCAGACTTAATTATGAAGCATCTTATTTTAGAGACAACATCAAAGGTATATTCCTATACTCTTGTGATCTTGCGAAACAATGCAGAAATAATTTTGTTAGCTTGTGATTTCATATTCGTAATTACATTTTTGATATATGATTGGATTGTTGCTCATATGATAAGCACCTTTTATTTCAAAATTGATTCGTATATTTCACATTTACATTATGTTCAGGGTCTAACCTCACTTCATAGTTGGCTTACCACTTAATGAACTTCAAATTGTGCAAACCAACCTTTACAATTCAATAAAATTAGCTATACAGTGAAGTAGGTTTCACTAAATCAAAGTTAATATGCACAAATGTTGATTTTGGGGCCTACGAAGGTCCATACCACAAGCGTCCTTTTGGAAACTTGTTTTGTAACGAATGATCTTTTATTCTGAAGAGAAAGAATTTTTTTGGAAATGTTCTAGATCACGTTACTGATGAATACTCATTCATCACTCTTTATTCTTATATTTAAGCTACAAAGACCTTTGCAAATACATGTATATGTTTGTAAATATAAATAATTACCAAAAGCATGCATTGTGTAAAAAGTAATAATTAGCATGTTTTTGTGCAAAAATAAAAGAATAAAGATTAAAAAAGAAAAAGAGGGAAATATTTAGAATAAATATTGAGCAACCTAATCCCAAGGGAGGGCTCAGCGTGGGCCTGAACGCATAAAAGCCAAAGTAGAGAGATATAGGGGCTCATGAGTGTAAATGTCCCTGTAAATACAATAAATATATTTTCCTCTAAAAATAGAATAAAAGTGGCTTGTACATATTTGTATTTATTTGTAAATATAGAATCCAGATAAAAATTGAAAAATTAAAAAGAAAAATAAAAACCCCTTCACTTGTGCATATTCATCATGTATATAGTCCACTTATCTATATTTATTTCACCTTATAAATAAATAAATAAATAAATAAATTCCCATAAAATTTGTATATATTCTATCTTTTATGGTGTAAATAAATAAAATAAAAACCATTAAAACAAAAACAAAATAAAAAGAATACAATTAAAAACCAAAAAGAACCTTGTAAATATACCATGTATATAAATGTATATATCTATTTATTTCATCCTTTTATATAAATAATAAAAATTAAATAAAAATACCCTTTTATTCCTAATTTTATGCTATAAATAAATAAAATAAAAAATGGGGATAAAAATGTATAAAAATAACTAATTAAAAATCAAAAATCAAAAACCTATATTGTATATATACCTATATATAGCACCCTAGTGTAAATACCTTATTTTTATTTTTTTAGAATTAATTAAAAATCACAAAAAAATAGAAAAAATCAAAACAAGCATTTTTCGTATTTTGAGTTTTTAATAAATCGGTCATTTTCTATTTTATTTTTAATTTACAAATATTTATTACGTGGCCCCCTATCATTGGTCCACGGGGGATGTTGACCCCACGGTCAACTCCCCCCTGTGGACCACTTCCTACGGGTCGTGACGCCCGACCCGATTTCTCAGCATTTTAGCGTCACGACCTGACCTCCATCTACCCAAACCCAGGGTCCTACTCGTTCGTGCCAGATCCGACACCCTCACCGGGATGCCCGCCTCAGGGTCCGCGCTCTGAGCTGCCCTACCCGATCGACATTAGCCGGACCCCTGGCTGTATAAATTTCGAGCTCCGCCTCCATTTTTAGGATCTTTGGCTCCCCACCATGCCATCCCAGGACCTCCATTGCCATCCTTGAGGTGACAGCTCGCCGTTGGCCGTGTCGTAGAGAGGAGAGGGTGCCCGGACCATAGATCCGGCGTCTTAGCGCCGCCGTGCTCCGCCTGAAAGTAGAGCTCGAGCCTTGGGCCTCGTCGACCCATGAGGAGACGACCCAGAGCTTCCAGAGCTCAAGCCCAGTCGATCCATTCGCCCAGGTAGCCTTAGTTCTCTTCCCTTTTCTTCGATTTTGCATTTCGCCCAAATCGCCCCTTTGCTGTTTTGCTTCGATTCCGTCCATCCTAGTCGCCTACTCGATCATCGGAGCATCCCATCACGTTCGCCTTCTCCCCGCGCACGTTCTCTGCCCATCCATTCAACCCAGCTCGCACAGGAGCTGGGATTGGGGTTCCTCCGCCGTCACCTTGCCGGAGTCCGTTCGCACCACCGCACCGATCACCTTCACCCCCGCTCACAAGGTCGAGGCACTTTGCCCTCAACCCGCGAGTCTGTTGCACATCTTTGCAGGTTCCCATGAGCTCATCTGAGGGCTTCGACATCAAGGGCAGCATCTCGAGCTCCGCTGGACTCGCCTGAGCTCCCAGAGCTCCGTCGAGCCATCAGAGGATACTAGTAGACGCGGAAGGCCTTCGCGCTTCTTCTCCGATCATCCGTGGCCTTCGAGGAGTCCTCTAGCACCTGCATGAGCCCGGCGAAGTTCGCCGGAGCCCAGTTCGTCGAGGACCCTCCCCCGCCGTTAGATCCTCTTCCAGCTCCAGTTTGCATCTCCGCCGTCCATCTGAGGAGCCGCCAGCATCGTTTGATCCTTGGAGGAGCGATCCAGACCGTTGGCTCAACGAGGCTTAGCCACAACGCTCGTACCCGTTCGATCCCCCACGTGGCGAGGCCCCAGCCGTTCGATCTTACCGAGGATCCCAACGTTGGGCGCCACCCTTCCCCGACCGTCTGATTGCACACGTGGTGCCCATCTGACGGTCTACTTAAAAAAGGGTAAATATCCCCTTAGGCCCTTAGTTTATTTAGTTGTTCATTTCCAGTCCTGTAAATATTTTAGTTATTTTATTTCAGTTAGGTAAATTGCATAGTGGACCCTGGCTTATCTGGTATTTACGTGTATGCCCCTGTGTGTAGTGGACCACGTGCGTCGACACGTGCATATCTGGGTTATTTGCATGTTTAGCCTTATTGTTCTAGGGTGTTATTAAATGGAATGAACGTTTTTATTAATTGCATATATACCCCTGTGCGTGGTTTTTTAGAACATGTGTTGAAATTAGTGGGTATTTTACACTGAGGCCCCTGGACTTTTAATACCTGTTATTAAATAGTCCAGAAACCTTAGTTTCTTTGCAGTTAGGTCCCTGAGTGCCCAAGTCATGCGCCTCACGCGTGTTTTCTTGGAAATTTTGCACCGGACCCCCTGGAACTTCTTGTATTTGCGTACAGGTCCCTATGTACTATACCTAGGTATTCATTTTTAATAAAATATCAAACTAACTCCAAACGCGATGAAAATTGGATACATGGCTCCTGCCATAGTGTAAATGTTTCTCCTATTTTTGGAGACATTTTTGATTTCATTTTATGTTTTTAAAAATTCAAAAAGATGCTTTTTCTTTACTGTCTGACTTGGAAAATCAAAAAAAATATTAAAATACCTCTAAAATTACAAAAAAAAATTAGAAAGTAGTTATTTTGCCTTGTTTGATTTTCTGACCAATTTTGGTCATTTTTGGATATATAAAACCCTTAAAAATCACAAAACCCCATAAAAACCATAAAAATTCTAATAATTAGTTGAAAAATCCAAAAACAATAATCCCAGTGCCTAAATTTTCCTTATATCTTCTAGTTTTTAGGAAAATTACCTTCAGACCTTGATAGAGCCTTTATTTATTTTATATTGGCTCTCCAAGTCTGACTGGACAGCAATACTATTTTCTTGACTTGTTTGATTTTTAGAAAATTCAATAAACATCAGAAAAATACCAATAATTAACCAAAAACGGTAAAAAATATAAAACACATAAAAACATTTTTATTTGAATTTTTGGATGCTTTTTGAGTAGTTAGATAATTCTTGTAAGTTGCTTGTGTGCTTGCTTTTCTATTTATTTTATTAATTAAAAAATCCAAAAAAAATATAAAAATTAAAAATCCACCAAAAACACTTTGATTTGATTTTATTCTTTTTTAGACTACTTCGTAGGCCGCAAGGCCATTACGTCCTCCTTTTGTTCGACCCTGGTCGCTATACCAAGTTAAAATTATAGCGAGACCGCTACTTAAGTTTCTTCAATTTTTATCCAATTTGGTGGTCTATTTTTTTTGATCGACTACGCTTGGTGACTTGGGTCGCAGCAACCCTTGATTACCTTGACCCGAGTCGCTTGGCATGTCGTCAGTTACTTGTAACATTCCAAGGCCAAGACCTAGTACATTATGAGAGACTACTGGCTAGACAACTAATTAGGCTTGGGCCTAACTGGAGTCCTTGACCACAATCCCAAATGATTAAGCTTTGGTTGTTTAATAGTAGCCCCCACTACTTATAAGCTAATATCGCACTTTGTGATTACTAGATGTGGTACTACGTTAGGGGTGCTACATTAAAATCTACCTGATCTCTTGATTTTCATAACTATGATGCTTAACATGTGAGCATAAATTTTTTAGATGCTCATCATTGTGGATGTGCATCTTTCCTTTCTGAAAAATATATGAGTTGAGATAGGCCTAAAATTTTTTCTATATTCTTGCTGATTTTTGTAATTATGGTGTTTAACATATGATAATTTTTCTTATGCTCATCATTATGACTTTTTACCACTTTTTCATTTTTTTAAAAAATATAGGAGTAAATATAGGAGAAAGCATTTATCTCTATTTTAGCGCAATCGATTTTCTTTTCTTTGCTCCATTTAAGGTTAATGAACATATGCCCTTTAGAAGATTCACGTAAGAAACAAAGAGCATATTATAACATATTTTTGGTAAAACAAGAACAAATTAATGATTCGCATTTAATTGTGTTGCTCATATCGACTCTAATTTCCTTCATTTTTTTCTAATTATTCCACAGTCAAGATCGGTGATTTTAGATATAACAGAAAAGGAACTTGACCAACACATTCAAATGGCAAAGTCTATTGAAAAGGGAAAAGGCGACAACCTTCTCAATGTAGTCTCCATGGAAAAGAATCTTAGCAAGCAAGGAGCTATGGAGTTTCTATTGGGTGCCATCTTTGCAAGCTATGAAATTGTATCGACCGCTATGATTCTAACTATTTACTTCCTTGACACATGTCCTAAAGCCATCGAAGAACTGAGGGTAAGATTTCATATTTTCATGATTTCCATTCTTTTATTGAGGTTAAAGGTGAACTTCCATATCAAGAACTTACTAAGCTTATGCATTTTTATTTATTTATTTTGCACACGAATAAGATAAATTCATTAGGTTGTGGAGTAAATCCATTTTTATAAGTAGATGTTCACTGGAAAAATCATAAATAAAGAGATAGAGAGGAGAGGGAGGACAGATAATTAAGAAAATAAAAAGGAGAAAGAACATAGGCGAGGGAAGGAGAATTAAGGGTTAGTTAGAGGTCAAATAAAAAGTTGTTCCATAGTCGTGGAAAAAAAGTAGTTACCTATTTTAAGGACTTGTTGACGCAATTTATTGCTAATTCATTGTTTTAGCTATTTGTCACTTCCCTTCATTGTGAGAAGGTTATTCATCTAAAGATGTTTGGGTAGGCCCATAGTAAGTTAGTAAAGTTTGGTTATAAAAGTCCATGGATTAGTTATCTTGATGGTAGCTGGGGAGAATGACAATAAGCCAAAATGAACAAAACCAAATCGGAAGGAAAGTTTTCAAGAAAATCCCAACCATAACAAAAGGCAAACATAGAAAACACTTGGGAATGACCAATCATAAGGTAAACCCAATACTACCATCAACATTGCGTTGGCTTTCACAGGCAAAATAACATCAAGTTAGTCATTTAGACCATTCATTCAAATTGATTGTTTGCAATAAAATCATTCATTTAAGAGAAAGTTCCTAAAAAACTCTGGGAGAATCTAACTCTTTCTTACAGCATGACAACAACTCGCCAAAATCGATGCTAAGTTTCATAATATCTTTTTACTTTCTCCCTAACGTGGCAGTTCATTGTTCCTAAAATCTTGCAAAGAGACAAAAAAAATTATCGAGAATATAGTTAGTGACTCCCTTAATCCTTTGAGCTTCCATCATTTCAAAACTGTATCAAAAATATAACAAAACATACAAATAATTTATATTGATCTAGCTAAGGGCTTGTATAGCTCTTTGTAAAGCCAAATATTTTGTCCTAAACCCGTGCTCTCACTTTCTATAATGTTGTATGCTCCCAATTTTCCATTTTATGATTCTATATATGGTTATCTAGGACTTGTTTCTCTTCTTTTGATATGTCAATAAAATAAAGTTTCTTAATTATAAGTACCAAGCGAAGCAAGAGATCTTAAATTAGGGAGGATGATAAGTCTCCACATTATATATAAAGGTAAAATGATGCATCTCATGGATAATTTGAAACACATCTTTTATTACCCAAAACAATTGAAATGATTATTTTAAGTAATTTTCCAAGATAACTGTAACAGAGCAGATCACACAGACCTGCGGAAGTGTACAACTTAAATTCATGTGACCGAGTCATTACCGAATCATGCATGGTAATCGATGAGCAATGATAATCATTCTCAAAAGGATCCATAAAATCCATTCAAACCAAGAATTCCATTATTTCAACTTCAATAAGGATATACTTGCAAAAGTAAAATTAAATAATTTCACAATATGACTCTCTTATCCAGTAGGCATACAAATATCCACCATAACCATGCATTATAAATACCACGTTGATTGTCTCGTTGAGTCTGTCGCAAGAACTTGATTACTTGGTCAAACTTTTGCTTTACCTGAAATAAATAAACATAAATTTTGCATGAGCCTAATGTCCAGTACGCATAGGGGTCCATGCATGGGAATTCCCATAGTCTTTTAACACATTAAAAATATTGTACTTGATAGTCCATGACAAAACATCATTATGAGCCTAATCATTTCCATGTATGTCTAAGTTCGTTCCCTCACACGTATAATTTGGGTTCCTTCATAAACGTGGCTATACATATGTAATACGCACAAGATATACAACATACATTTCTTTCATTGTGTGGTATATCATAAGATACATATCAATTACATATTTCTTCAATCATATAAATCACTTGCATGTTAGCCCCTATTTAGGATAACTTTGCATGATGTGTGATGGTTTACTTTTCTTAAACTAATTCTTGTATGACATGTAATGGTTTATTCTTTATTAAACCGTCTCTTGTATAATATATAATGGTTTATCTTTAGTTAAATCACTTTATTTCATAAACTGTAATTGATTATCTTTACAAACTATTTCTTTCATAACTTCTGATTATTTATCTTTATAAGTCATTTCCTTGCATACATGTAATGGTTTACCTTTATGAACCATTTAATTCATAACTTATAATGATTTATCTTTATAAATCATTTCGTTGCATACTTGTAATAGTTTACCTTTGTAAACCATTTAATCGCATAACTTTCAAGTGCGTATCTTGTTATATGTTTTCAACCGTTGGCACTTGCAATCCATGGCATGACATGACAGTATTAGCTACTATAGAGGACTTAGCTTTTGCCTCTATGATTTCTTTCAACTATACTCTCCTTGCGGCGATAACATGACAGTGTAGGTACAACTGTAGAGGACTTAGCTTTTACCTCTATGGTTCCTTGCAACCATACGTCCCTTGCGGCATTGCCCCTTAGGCTAACACGACCCCTTGCGGTCGTCCATGCGACTCCTTATGAGTCTGTGCCTTAAATCTTGTTTTTCATCGGTAGAGCTTTGCAAATATTTTTACACTGATCGTGCATGAGACCTTTTAATATTTTCTAAAAATCATACCATATACCATGATTAACATTACCACATTATTTTTATGATGGTTCATCAAGTTGGATTTTGTATTATGCAATACTAATTTTAAATTAGTTATATAACATTTAAATGTGGACTGATGTTGTATGTCATTGTATATTAGATCATATCATATACGATCTTCAACACATTATATCATTATATTCTCTCATTCGATACCAATGTATAATATAAATACGATTGTTTATTTATTTTGTTTTATCTACGTATTTTCTATGTACTTATCTTGTTGTCATATAATCAGATGTAGTTATGTATACTCCAAAAAAATTAATATTTTATGTACTAGACATGTTAGTTAACGGGTTACATCTCTAGCACAATAATAAAATATATATATGGATGTTACTTTGACGTTGATTTAATCCTTAACGACACCGTCAACATATAATAAGAAAATTGAATATTAATCATAGTATTCATATTATTATTTTATTGACGGGATGTGATTATTAAATACATGTATAATACTACAGTTGTGCATGAACTACATAAATTGATTATTGTGCATGACAATTATGAAAGTAATAACGTGTGATCAAATGAAAAACATCCATGACTTAAGGATCTTAAGGTGTCTATTAAGCACCTCAAACGGCTAAACATGAAATCCTTATTTATAGTCATCGTACTATATTATGAAAGACAAGAGTATTCCTGATATATGATTTTCGGGTGTTGTTTTTAGTGACTTGTATTGTTACATATATTTATTAACAATAGAATAAGGCATCTCAATCACAAAGCATTGAGAATTCAAGGACATTGAGCGACAAAAGGTATTCCAAAAAAGATATCTTCATCATATAATTGCAACAATTTCATGAAGACCCAAACATGGGTATCAAGACGTAAAGGCACAAAAAGATTAAGAATAATTAATATTTTAACTTCAACGTATATACTTGAAGGAAGGTACCACATTGCATCTTTGCATCTAGCATGACTTGTATATAGAACATATTCTATATGTGTGGATTTGCATGAAAATATTTCAAAAATTTAAGTTGTAACAACTTTAGTTGGATCAGAATGATTACTATAGAGTGGCATATACCAAATCTTAAAGAGATATTATATTGGAAACATGTTATTCGCTCCTTGATTTCACAACAAAAAGAGATACTTTTCTGGGAAGAAGATAATATTACATCACTTTTACTTATTTTTTTTTACAGTATAAAGTAATCCATCATATGCAATATTCTGAACAATGTTAATGGTAAGGTAATCAAACATCAAGATATACCCCTAAATTCAATAGCAATAGGATAGTACCGCTCTTAACAAACATCACATACATATATGGATTGTATCTCGAGGTTGAACTTTGTTTATACAAAATCTTAAACCAAAACATATATTTATAAGTCATATTCTTAACCAATACATACACTTAAAGATTGTAATTCAGATAAGACTTTCATTGATACATAAAATCCTAAGCCGATACTTACATTTATAAATCGAAATCCTAAACCGATACATACCTAGGTCCATCACGTAATCCTCCCAAGCATGGTCATCGCACCTTCTTCCGATCACAGACCCACGTTCTCCTCCTCCGTTGACAACACTTTCCCTTGCTACGAAGGATGCTCGATAAGATCTATCTTCCTCTCTCTCTCTCTCAACTATGCAATGGCAAGTGACGTTGGGCAAGGTGGGGTATTGAGATTTTAAGGTTGTCAATGAAGGGGATTTAATGGTACTAATGAGAAAAAATAAATGGAATATTAAATCCCGTTCAATTGGGCAATAAAAAGAAATAATGGGGTAATGGCAAGGCTATTAAGATTTTTTCCCCAAAAAAACCAACCATTACACTAACCATAACAACTAAATTGTACTGTTTCGGGATTAGGCCCTTGAATCATTATTGATGAAGTCTGGTCCCAATAACTTGTTATCTTTTGACACAATTGGACTCAATGATAACCACACAAAATACTTAAGCTCATGTTATTGAGTTGTAGTCTCCCACTCTTATAATCCATTCACATACTTATGAGTTTGTGATGAGGGACTATGTTTAGGTTGGGATGTTACAACCTCTCCTATTTATAGTAAGCAATAAGAAATGCCATCCTTACAAAACGACTCATCATTTATTCTTAGTGATAGTAGTACCTACTTGCTCCAGTCTTAGGTCACATTCTATCACCCTTTTCACTATAAAAGAGATCCTTCTATGATGTCATGTATAACGTTTTGAGCTTAGGTCCTTGATAAATATGTTATTCATTAACTTAATATCTGAATTTTAATTAGATTCCCTGAATAAAACATTCATTAATTATCCTTCCAACAAATAATGTAATAAAATCTACTTATGAATAAAAATGTACTAACAAAATATAATTATCTTGTAAATAAGTACATAAAATAATTTAGAAGAAAAGCTGTAAAAATAAGGAGTTGAAAATTGAACATAATATCCTATAAATTCATGTTAACCCCAATTAAAATGAAATTAGCATCATGGAATACATTTCACTAAAAAAAATACATCTACTAATAAAATATTAACTTATGCATTATATGAATTAAATCCAAAACCATGTTTGAAGACAAAACACCATAAATGCACAAATCTTCTATATATAGTCTCCTATAAACATGTATTCACTTTTTAATTAATGTACATTCATATCTCCATAGATTAAGATCGGATTCAAAAGAATCAGAGTTCCTAACTGAAACTTGGATTTGGGGACCAATCTATACATTATATATTTTTAGTAACATACTACAATATTTTTATGTATGTAAATAATCCTTTTCAATTTTTTTATTTTCCAGTTATCTTATTTAGGTGTTTTTTATAAAATGCATAAAAAATTAAACCTAAAAAATGTTAAATCAGAGAAAATTAGGTCCTGTGACTGTGTATATACTATATAATTTTTGCTTTCTTTATTTTTATTCATCCTTTTCTAAGTTATTGAAATTTTATAAAATAGATTCATGTTTGATTTTATTTATAGTATTTTATTTGATTTTCATTTAACAAAAAATAGAAAATTGGTAAAATTAGCAATTTCGTCCTACGAAGTACCTAAATCATTGTATTATCGTGTATATACTTCTTGTTTGGTTTTGAGATCTTAATGGAAGTTGTGGATTTTAACTACATAAAAAACTTTCAATTAGCTCATTTTTTAGATTACCTCTCCTTTTATTTATTTATTTATTATTTTCTTTATATTTATTTATGTAGGTCAATTGTCTATCTGGTCAATGCTTATTTGGCATCCACTGATTAGTCTAGTTCCATCCCAATTAGCCACATCACCCCTTCTTGTTGGCCCCTGATAAACCCACTACAATATTAACTTTCAACAAATCATTGCTCTTCATTAATTGACTAGTGGATCAACATTAATCCTCCCCTACCTCTCCACATTCTCTACCTAAATCCAACTTCACTTACAATGAACCCACCCGTGACCTAATTCGAAATGAAGTCATTGCATTGTCCCATGATCTCCGTCCAACTACTAAACATCATCCATGATCTCCACATTTATTGAACCTCCAACTCTCATTAGAACATAACCCAATCAATGGTTCCCTCTCAAATATGTCCGCCATTCACGAGAGAGTAGAAGACACCATTTTGATCGCCTTCATGGTTATAGCTTGAAGAGCATGGTCACACAACGATGACATTGTTTCTTTCTCTGGGACAGATCTGAAGTATCAATCTAGGGCTTCAAAACAACTTAAACTAGAGTTGGCAAGCTTCAAGGCCTCCTTTGCTGGCCTCTAGAGGCAATAATCAAAGTATATACATGCTCCAAAAGTTCAAGTGATACACTCTAGGTCAACTTCTTCATCCCTAGCCCTTTCTTCTTTCTTTAAACCGATTTTCTTTTCATTTACTACTGTGTTCTATCTCCTCTCCCAATCATCTTCTTCCTTGTTCAAATCCAAACCAAAATCAACCATTGAATTGATCTCCCACCTCACTCTCCTCCCTTCTATTTCCTTCTACCTCACCAAGCCTTTCACGTCCAGCCAACTCGTAGCCAGAGCGATTCGGATTATCGCCAATAACATAAGAACCCACATTGCCCATCCTTCTTGCTATCCCCGAACATCATAGAATCAATCGTGCGTCGACCATAAAACCACCCATTCTGACCATCGCCTACTCCTTTAATCAAAAGCTTCTCCTCACAAGAATCTTCTACATTAGCTTCGGTTGTATGTTGGCTACTGAATGACACAAAAGCCCGAGCGACTAAGGCAATCAGGTATCTAAGACGGTCGTTGCGACCTCAATCACTCAGATGTGTCGATCAAGAAAAATGAACCACTTAAGAAGGATAAAATCAATCAAAACTCAAATAGCGGTCCTGTTATGTGATTAACCTAGTATAGCACCCAGGGTCGAACTCAAGGAGCACGGGTTGGCCGAGAGGCCTACGAAGTAGTAAAAAATAAAGAAAATAAAGAAAGAAAATATTTTTAGTGGTTTTTAATTATTTTTATAATTTTTTTGGATTTTTAAGTAATTAAGAAAATAAGAAAACAAACAAAAGCACACTTCAACAAATTATTAAATGCACAAAAATTCAACCAAAAATTCAAACAAAAATATTTTTATGTATTTTATATTTTTTAGTGTTTTTTGGTGAATTTTTGAGAATTTTCTGATGTGTATTTTATTTTCTAAAAATCAAACAATGCCTAAAATAAAGGGTACTGTCCAGCCAAGCCAAAAAGCCCTAGATAAAATATCTAAGGGCATCAAAATGGCCTGGAGGTAATTTTCCTGTAAAGTAGATAAGACAAGGAAAATTTAGGTACCAATTTTATTATTTTTGGGTTTTTAATTTATTTATTATAATTTTTATGGGTTTTTGAGTGTTTTAGGTTTTTAGTGTTTTCCAGTAATGAAAAATAGCCAAAATTGGCTAGAAAATCAAGCTAAGTAAAACAAACAGTACCAAATTTTTATAGAATTTTTAAGTTACTTGTTTTATTTTTTTATGAATTTTCATACTGGACAGTAACAAAAATGAAGGTTTTTGAATTTTTAAATATAGCAAACGAAATCAAAAATGTCCTCAAAAATCCACAAAAATCTTACACCATGGCAGGAGCCATGTGTCAAATTTTCGTTGGATTTGGAGGTGATTTGATATTTTATTCAAAAATAAAGATAGGGCATTGTGCACAGGGACCAAAGTGCAAATACCCAAAGTTTCGGGGGTCCTGGTGCAAAATACCCATCAAAACACGCGCCACGCGCGTGCCTCGGGCACTCAGGGACCTAAATGTAAGAAAAATAAGTCCCGAGGACTTATTGGTAACAGGTACCAAAAGTCCAGGGGCCTTATCTGCAAATTACCCAAAAAATATCGCACATGCTCAAATAAACCACGCACAGGGGTATAAATGCAAATATCTAAAAACTTTCATTCATTTAATAACATCCAGAACTACAAGGGTATCTACTGCAAATAACCCAAACAACTCACGTGTCGAAGCACGTGTCCACAACTGGCAGGGGTATAAATGCAAATAAACTAAAGCTCAGGGTCCTCTATGTAAATTATCCTAAAACTAAACAACTAGCTTTTATATTTACAGGACTAAAACAAAATGCATAAAAGAAAGGGGGCCTAAGAGCAAATTACCCCTTTTATTAACGTCGACGGTCGGATGCGTGACGCGTGGCGGATCTGACGACTGAGGACGACGGCGCCTTTGACCTTGCGAACGTTGGGCTGATCGACGTCTGAGGGCGCTCCACGTGGCGATCGGACGGCTCTGGTTCTCTGGAGTCGAAACCCTCGTGTATCAGACGGAGGGGAGGAGGGCACGTGGCGAATCTGACGGATGAGGCTAGCTGGTGCCTCTCTCTCCGCGCGGATGGTCAACATCGACCCTCGGGACGATCGGACGGTGACACCTCGCCTAGGATGGATGACTCAGATGATAACTGGGGCGATGAGGATGATCTGACGGTCGGCGAGGATCCTCGAAGAACAGGTCCACAGCGAGCTTCGCCGGGCTCGTGCGTGCGCTAGGGTCCTCCGGGGAGCCTTCTGAAGGTCGGAGAAGAATCGCGGAAGGCTCCCGCGTCTGCCGGTGGGCTCCGATGATCGAGCCAAGCTTCGGGGAGCTCGGACGGCGATGACGGAGCTGGGTCTCCTGGCTGAGTGGCGAAGGGCCTCAGACAACCCTCGTTTTGACCTGAAAAGAGCACCAGAAGACTCACAGGTCGAGGGCAAATTGCCTCGACCCGGTTAGGCGAAGTGGGGATGGCTGGTGCGTCGGGACGGCGAGCTCCGGCGAAGGGGGTGGACGGAGGAGCTCGGTTCCTAGCTCCTGTGCGAGCTGGGTTGAGTGAGTGGGTGAAGAACGTGCGTCGGACGAAGGCGAACGTGAGGGTCGATTCCGATGATCGGATAGTGGTCGGAACCGGGGTGAATCGGAGAAATACGACGGCGGCGCAAATTGGGCGAAACTGGAAATTAAGGGAAATGGGTAGCCTAAGGGGTTACCTGGGTGAAGGAATAGACTGGGAAGGAGCTGGGGATGCTCCTGGTCGTCGCCTCGAGGGTCGTCTCTGCCCGAGGCTCGGAGCTCTCGCTGGTGGCGGAGCTACGGCGGCTACGTCGCCGGATCGATGGATTCACTCCCTCTCCTCGCTGCAACAGGTCGGGGATGCGAGCTGTCACCTCACACACTCTCTGGAGCTCACTGGAGAACGAGGCGAATGGCCAAAGATGGAGAGAGAAGGTGGCGGAGCTCGCTTATATGCGTTGGAGGGGTCCGGCTAAGACGGCCTCGGGTAGGTCGATGAAGCGCGCGGATCCCGAGGTGGAGGCCCGGCGAAGGTGTCGGATGTGGGAGGTTCAAAACGGAGCCGGGTTTTAGGGAAATGGGTGTCGGGTCGAGCGGGTAGAAATAGGAGAAGTCGGGTCCGGAGCTCAGACCCGTGGGAAGTGGTCCTGGGGGGGCTAGTTGACCGGGCGGTCAACATCCCCAGGACCCAATGGGATGCGGCCACGTGGCTGGATCTTGAAGTAACAAATATGGGTAGCTAGGGGCCAAATCTGCAAAAACTCAAAACATGAAATATTTTTCTTTTATTTTTTTCTATTTTTAGTGATTTTTAATTAATTTTTTGAAATAAAAATAGGCTATATACATAATATGTACTATATATAGGTATATATACAATATATAGGGTTTGGATTTTTATTTTTAAATATTATTTTTGTGCAATTTTATTCCTATTTTATATTTTATTTATTTTCATTATAAAATAAGGAATAAAAAGGTATTTTTAATTGATTTTTATTATTTATTTACATAGGTAAAATAAATATATATGTACATCTATATACATGGTATATGTACAATGTATTCTTGTATTTTTAATTTTTCTATTTTTGTTTTGTTTTTGTTTTCATTGTTTTTATTTTATTTATTTACAATATATAACATAGACTAGTTACAAAAATTATAAAAATTAATTTTATATATTTACAAGGCTAAATAAATACATAGGTTTTGTTTATGTACATGGTGAAGGTGATGTTTTTGTTCCCTTTTTTATTTTTATCTTTTTATTTTGTTTTTATATTTTTCTAAATATATACAAGTACTTACAAGCATATTTTTGGTGAGGAAAATATATTTATATTTATTTAAATAAATATTTACACAAGAGCTCCTATCTCCCTCTACTTTGGCTTTTATGTAGTCAGGCCCATGCTGAGCCCTCCCTTGGGTTAGGTTGCTCAATATTTATCTTAAATATTTCCCTCTTTTTCTTTTTAATCTTTATTCTTTTATTTTTGCACAAAAACATGCTAATTATAGGTTTTTACACAATGCATGCTTTTGGTAATTATTTGTATTTACATATATCTACATGCATTTGCAAAGGTTTTTGTAGCTAAAATATAAGAATAAAGAGTGATGAATGGGTATTCATCACCCCCCTATACTTAACTTTGCTAGTCCCTTAGCAAACACTTATTTGAAAAAGAAGTGAAAAAGAAAGAAAGAAAAAGAGGTTGTACATGGATCAAGGTTGATTATTAAACTTGCCTTCATTAAATTGGGGTATGGAGCTCGGTCAGATCTTTGGATTATTAATGTGTCGGAACCTTATTTAGACTTAAGCTTAAAACTCAACAGCCTCTAATTTCCACTAATCTATAACCAAGACTCCTCAATGCTCCAGATCAGAACAAGTCATCAATCACAAACCCTGAAGACCATGAATCTTTTCTTGTCCTGTGAATGTGAAGTCTAAGCTCTCCACCTCAGAAATGGCAACTTGACAACCCTCCCCAACAAGGTAACTCTGTGACCTCAATCTGGCCACTCTTTCCTCGAGGAGCGGGGTATTCCCTTCTAAGTTCAAGTTCAACCGGCTCAAGAAGAGGGGGAAGAAGAGAATGGGTCAAGGCTAGTGTAGCCAAGTACCCTTGGGAGCTTGACCAGTGTAGCCAAGTCTCCCTGCTGCAAGCTATAACAGGTGGAACATGAAACCAAGCTTTGCTTATTGCACTCTATATACATACTCCGGTGGGATTATCATTTTCTATCAGACCCACCAATTTTTTGGAGTTCTTTTCTTTTCTTTTCTTTTTTTTTCAAGTGCATCTGTATAACATATACATGTGCAGCATATATACAAGGAGTTTTTCCTCTTGAGCCAGTAGACTATCCCTCTTTTGAAGCTTTATTGCAACCCACAACTCCCGTCGTTAGACCTCATGGCAACCAGACCAAGTTGAGACGCACTTCCTTCACTAAAAGAAGAAGAGAAGTTCCGCCTAGAAGTACTACCCTCATATGCTACCCCAAGTCAAAGAAGACTGCCTCGTCACCACCTCATCCGTAGAGAGCTCGGTGCATAGTGCTGGTGTCCAAGTAAAGCCATAATCTATATGAGTCATGTGTTGTTGTTAAGTGCTCTACTTAGGCTCATTGAGATGACCTGTGATCATAGCCTAGTGGACTCAAAGAATTAAGTCACCATGGACTTGAAAAGCCTTAAACCTAAGCCCTATAAGGTTCCTCTTAGAAATTAGGTGGATTAAGATCTTAATCAAGCTCCATTTCTCAATTTGATTCCAGGCTAGTTTAAATGTCAACTATCATCCAGAAAAACTATATGCATATGTACAAAAGATGCTTATTTACACAAAGTTTACAATCATGCAAAATTTTTGAAAAATGTTTTGAAATCATGAAATGATGATGCATGAAGTGCAAGTTTTGCAAAAAGATATTTACACACATTTACACAAGATTTTTGCAAACTTTTGATTTTCAAAACATTTTGGAAAAATTTTGTACTATATACATAATTTTGATACAAAAATATTTACACAAGCTTTACACAAAAGATTTTTGAAATCATTTTTACAAAAATAATTTGTACACTAGCTATTTATGTGCAAATAAAAGAAGATTATGTACATGAAAATTTTTAATTTTTGTGGTGTTTTAGCCATTTTATTTATTAACACACTCACACAAAGTACGGTTATGGCTAAAGTATATATGAAATATATACACACCCCCCTATACTTAGCTCGAACGATGTCCTCAGAGTCAAGAGCGATGAAGAAGACATAACTCGTACCAGGTATAGGGAAGTGAAAAGAAAGGCTATATACAAAGAACAAGAAGAAAATAGAAAAAGTAAAAAGGGTCTCGGGTCTTCCCCCTATACTTAGGATCAAATAATCCTAAGTATAGCAGGCTGTACACTAAGGGAAAACCGAGTGGAGAATGTACAGGGTCTACCCCCCTATACTTAGGGTGAAATATCCCTAAGTATAGGCAGCAAAAACAGGGGTAGACAGAAACAAAAGAAATACTCAAAAGGTCTCACATCCCCCTTATACTTAGGGTAAAGTGAACCCTAAGTATAGCATAATCACAAGATGAAGAAAGGGATGTGGGACTAAAGAATGTGGTGATATGGACATCTGGATCTATACAAGGCGGAAGATCAGTGAAACTCAGGCGTGAGATGCATTAGATGTGAGTCAAAGACCACATCTCACGCAAAATGAATAGGGGCAAGATCAACGACCCGCGGCTCATGATCTAGAAATGGCTTGAGCCGCTAGCCGTTCACTCGAAAGGTACTCTCAGAAGACAACTCAGATATGTCGATGCTACCGTTGTCGTGTACCTTTCTAACCAGATAAGGTCCCTTCCATTTGCTCTGTAACTTCCTTGGAAATAATCGTAGCCTCGCATCAAACAGCCAAACTCTCTGTCCAATCTCAAAATGCTTGTGGTTGATATGAGAATCATGCCACTCCTTGACTTTCTCCTTATAATGTAGGCTGCTTGAGAAAGCTGCATCTCTAAGTTCCTCCAAGGCAGCTAACTCTGCCCTCCTCTGGTCTCCCATACCATCTGGATCCATCAGAATATCTGTAACTGCCCAAAGTGACTTGTGCCTCAGCTCAACAGGTAAATGGCATGGCTTGCCATACACGAGGCGAAAGGGAGATGTACCCAAAGGTGTCTTGAAAGACGTCCTATATGCCCACAAGACCGAGTCCAAAAGCTGTGACCAATCCTTTCGGTCAGGGCAGACGACTTTCTGCAGAATAGTCTTGATCTCCTTATTCGACGCTTCGGCTAGACCATTCGTCTGTGGATGGTAAGGTGTAGCAACACGATGGTCTATGCCGAACTCGCTAGCAAGTGCCTTCACCTGGTCGTTGATGAAGTGAGATCCCCCATCAGAAATAAGAACTCATGGAACCCCGAACCGCGTGATGATATGCTTCCTCAAGAATATGCAAACTGTCCTCGCATCAGCGGCTCGGGTGGGGATAGCCTCCACCCAACGACTAACATAATCAATGGCCAACAGAATGTACTCAAATCCCTGACTCTTAGGGAATGGACCCGTGAAATCGATGCCTCATGCGTCAAAAACCTCACAGAAGTGAATGGGCTGCATCGGCATCATATCACGCTGTCCACAAGTGCCCATCCTCTGACAGTCAGTACACCTCTTCACGAACTCATCTGAGTCCTTGAAGAGGGTAGGCCACCAAAAGCCGGATTGGAGCACTTTCTGTGCCGTTCTCCTCCTAGAATGATGTCCTCCTGCCTCAAGCTTGTGGCAGTAAGTGAGGACGCTATGGTGCTCCTCCTGAGGAATACACCGACGCCAGACGCTATCCCCTCCTTCGTGGTAAAGGATGGGATCCTCCCAATGGTAAGACTTGGCCTTCGCAAGGAAGGTCTCAAGCCTCTGCCTGGGCCAATCTTGTGGTACTTTCCCAGCAACGAGAAAGTTCACAATATCGGCGTACCATGGGAGTGAGGCGATAGCAAGGATCGCCTCATCTGGGAAGGTATCTCTAATAGGATCACTCTGCTCAGACTCCTCAGGCTGCTCTAAACCGGAGAGATGATCCGCCACCACATTCTTGACTCCAGGCTTATCCTTGATCTCAATATCGAACTCCAGGAGTAGAAGGATCCATCTAGTCAATCTGGCCTTGGCATCCTTCTTTGCCATAAGGTACCTGATGGCGGTGTGATCTGTAAACAAAGTCACTCTAGATCCAATGATATACGATCTGAACTTATCTAGGGCAAACACTACGGCTAGCATATCCTTCTCTGTGACCGTGTAATTCTGCTGGGCAGAATCCAATGTGCGGCTAGCGTAGTGTATGGCCAATGGAACTCCATCCCTCCTCTGTCCCAGCACAGCCCCTACGGCAAAATCGGAGGAATCCGTCATGATATCGAATGGGAGAGACCAATCAGGCGGCTGGAGGACAGGAGCCTCAATGACACACTGCTGGAGAGTAGCATACGACGAAAGACACTTGTCATCGACAAGGAACTCGGTGTCTTTCTTCAAGAGGTCAGTCAACGGCAGGGCAATCCTGCTGAAATCCTGAATAAACCTCCTATAAAATCCAACGTGCCCCAGAAATGACCGTAGCTGCCTCAGATTGGACGGCGGTGCGAGTTTCCTAATGACATCAACCTTGGCCGGATCAACCTCCATGACCCTGTTGGAGATGATATGGCCAAGCACCGTCCCTTGAGTCACCATGAAGTGACTCTTCTCCCAAGATAGAACCAACTGATACTCAATACATCGCTGGAGTACTCGGTCCAGGTAGTCAAGACAGGAGTCGAATCCGTCGCCGTAGACCGCGAAATCGTCCATGAAGACCTCCAAAAACTCCCCTACCATGTCCGAAAATATCGACAGCATGCACCTCTGAAAAGTCGCAGGGGCGTTGCATAGCCCAAATGGCATGCGTCGAAAAGCATATGTGCCGAAGGGACAGGTAAAGGTGGTCTTCTCCTGATCCTCAGGAGCGATGGCCACTTGGTTGTAGCCCGAGTACCCATCCAGGAAGCAATAATGGCTCTTCCCTGCCAGTCTCTCAATGAACTGATAAATAAAAGGCAGGGGGAAATGGTCCTTCTTGGTGGCCTGGTTGAGTCTCCTGTAGTCAACACAGACCCTCCAAGAGGTGGGTACTCGTGTAGCAATCTCCTCTCCCGACTCACTGATCACAGTCGTGATTCCCGTCTTCTTGGGCACCACATGCAAGGGGCTGACCCACTTGGAGTCGGAAATGGGATAAATAAAATCTGCACTCCACCATTTGGATATTTCCTTCATCACAACCTCTCTCAGGTTGGGGTTCAGCCGTCGCTGGAACTCATGCGACGGCTTCGCCCCCTCCTTGAGATAGATATGGTGGGAGCACACTGATGGACTAATCCCATGGAGATCTGCTACGCTCCATCCGATTGCCTTGCGGTTCTTTTCAAGAACCCCCATCAAACGAGATTCCTGCTCTCCAGTCAGATCGACGGAGATGATGACTGGGGACATCTCTGGCTCGCCCGCAAGGAATCGATACTTCAGCGAAGTAGGGAGCGGCTTCAGCTCTGGAATGCTGGGTGCTGGCAAATCTGGCTGCGGAAGGAAATGAGTGAATGATGCTAAGTCTGCCAAATCTGCCTGGGAGAAAGAAAGCGAACTCTCGCAAACTGGATCTAGAGAAGGCTGCTCAACTGTGCTATCTCTGATCGGCTCTGCATCTGCCTCCTCCTCATCTGTCGGCTCAAGTGGACTCAAGTCTGGCATCTGATCATCACAATCTGCCCAATCAGACTCTGAATCCGAGGGATCTGCATCAAATACGGTGGCATCAGTACCACCATCACCCAAGGTGGCCTCAGCACCACCATCACTGATAGTCGTGTCGCGATCAAGGACCGGCTCTGCTGCCTCTGTAGTATCCTGAACCAGGGTTGTGCTCTCCAGACTCTCCTCTGCTATCATCTCGGCATCAGCTGTATCTGAAAATGAGAGGATGGCCTGTGCTGCAGGATCTGCCCATGCTGCCTCATCGTCTGTGATCACAAAATCACAGTCCTGGTGGATGTCTGGCTCTGCGTCTGTCAGCTGCTCTGAATCTGTGCTAGCCTCTGAGCGTGCTCTCTCTCTGGCTCTGTAGTCCTCGACCGTCTCTATTTGTATACTCTCGCCCTCGACGCGAAAATACACCTTCCCACTATCATGATCAGTCACCGCCTTGGCTGTGGCCAAGAACAGACGACCGAGGATGATGGGGGTATCGGTCACTGAATCAAGGATCTCCATGTCCAACACTACGAAGTCCACGGGGAATTTCAGGCCCTGAATCGTGACGATAACGTCTCGTAACAACCCCTTCGGCCTCTTGACAGATCCATCAGCGAACTAAAGGACTGTCCTGCTCTGTCGAAGAGTGCCCAACTCGAAGCGGTCGAGAAGGGCTGCCGGAAGTAGGTTGATCGACGATCTGCTATCTAGTAGAGTACGGTCGAACCTCTGCTCACTGATCTGGCATCTGACATACGAGGCCCCTGAATCTGGCCTCTTGGCTGGCAGACGGTTCTGGATCGCAAAACACGTGGCTTTTGTCAACACATGTATCTCTGAAGTGTGGTTCCTCCTCCTCCTCCTGACTGTGGTCCTGTCTCTCAAAGATCGCTGGAGAAGGGGGATGTGCTGCAAAGCCTCCTGGAGGGTCAGCTGGATGTGGAATCGGTCTATCATGCTCTGGCTGAACTCCTCAAGCTCTCTCTTTTTTGGATCTTTTTCTTTTTTCTTCCCCTTCCCCATCTGAAGGGCTCTAGGGAAGGGGATCCCCGGCAACAGTGCCATTCTGAATGACACAAAAGCCCGAGCGACTAAGGCAATCAGGTATCTAAGACGGTCGTTGCGACCTCAATCACTCAGATGTGTCGATCAAGAAAAATGAACCACTTAAGAAGGATAAAATCAATCAAAACTCAAATAGCGGTCCTGCTATGTGATTAACCTGGTATAGCAACTAGGGTCGAACTCAAGGAGCACGGGTTGGCCGAGAGACCTACTAAGTAGTAAAAAATAAAGAAAATAAAGAAAGAAAATATTTTTAGTGGTTTTTAATCATTTTTATATTTTTTGTATTTTTAAGTAATTAAGAAAATAAGAAAACAAACAAAAGCACACTTCAACAAATTATTAAATGCAAAAAAATTCAACCAAAAATTTAAACAAAAATATTTTTATGTATTTTATATTTTTTAGTGTTTTGGTGAATTTTTGAGAATTTTCTGATGTGTATTTTATTTTCTAAAAATCAAACAATGTCTAAAATAAAGGGTACTGTCCAGCCGAGGCAAAAAGCCCTAGATAAAATATCTAAAGGCCTCAAAATGGCCTGGAGGTAATTTTCCTGTAAAGCAGATAAGACAAGGAAAATTTAGGTACCAATTTTATTATTTTTGGATTTTTAATTTATTTATTATAATTTTTATGGGTTTTTGAGTGTTTTTAGGTTTTTAGTGTTTTCCAGTAATGAAAAATAGCCAAAATTGGTTAGAAAATCAAGCTAAGTAAAACAAACAGTAGCTAATTTTTCTAGAATTTTTAAGTGAGTTTTTATATTTTTTTGTGAATTTTCAAACTGGACAGTAACAAAAATGAATGTTTTTGAATTTTTAAAAATAGCAAACGAAATAAAAAATGTCCTAAAAAATCCACAAAAATCCTACACCATGGCAGGAGCCATGTGTCAAATTTTCGTTGGATTTGGAGATGATATTTTATTCAAAAATAAAGATAGGGCACTATGCACAGGGACCAAAGTGCAAATACCCAAAGTTCTGGGGGTCCTGGTGCAAAATACCCAGCAAAAAACACGCCACGCGCGTGCCTGGGGCACTCAGGGACCTAGATGTAAGAAAAATAAGTCCCGAGGACTTATTGGTAACAGGTACCAAAAGTCCAGGGGCCTTATCTGCAAATTACCCAAAAAATATCGCACATGCTCAAATAAACCACGCACAGGGGTATAAATGCAAATATCTAAAAACTTTCATTCATTTAATAACATCCAGAACTACAAGGGTATCTACTGCAAATAACCCAAACAACTCACGTGTCGAAGCACGTGTCCACAACTGGCAGGGGTATAAATGAAAATAAACTAAAGCTCAGGGTCCACTATGTAAATTACCCTAAAACTAAACAACTAGCTTTTATATTTACAGGATTAAAACAAAATGCATAAAAGAAAGGGGGCCTAAGAGCAAATTACCCCTTTTATTAACGTCGACGGCTGGATGCGTGACGCGTGGCGGATCTGACGACTGAGGACGACGGCGCCTTTGACCTTGCAAACGTTGGGCTGATCGACATCTGAGGGCACTCCACGTGGCGATCGGACGGCTCTGGTTCTCTGGAGTCGAAACCCTCGTGTATCAGACGGAGGGGAGGAGGGCACGTGGCGAATCTGACGGATGAGGCTAGCTGGTGCCTCTCTCTCCGCGCGGATGGTCAAGATCGACCCTCGGGACGATCGGACGGTGACACCTCGCCTAGGATGGATGGCTCAGATGATAACTGGGGCGATGAGGACGATCTGACGGTCGGCGAGGATCCTCGAAGAACAGGTCCCCGATGAGCTTCGTCGGGCTCGTGCGTGCTCTAGGGTCCTCCGGGGAGCCTTCTGAAGGTCGGAGAAGAATCGCGGAAGGCTCCCGCGTCTGCCGGTGGGCTCCGATGATCGAGCCAAGCTCCGGGGAGCTCGGACGGCGACGGCGGAGCTGGATCTCCTGGCTGAGTGGTGAAGGGCCTCAGACAGCCCTCGTTACGACCTGAAAATAGCACCAGAAGACTCACGGGTCGAGGGCAAATTGCCTCGACCCGGTTAGGCGAAGTGGGGATGGCTGGTGCGTCGGGACGGCGAGCTCCGGCGAAGGGGGTGGACGGAGGAGCTCGGTTCCCAACTCCTGTGCGAGCTGGGTTGAGTGAGTGGGTGAAGAACGTGCGTCGGACGAAGGCGAACGTGAGGGTCGATTCCGATGATCGGATAGTGGTCAGAACCGGGGTGAATCGGAGAAATACGACGGCGGCGCAAATTGGGCGAAACTGGAAATTAAGGGAAATGGGTAGCCTAAGGGGTTACCTGGGTGAAGGAATAGACTGGGAAGGAGCTGGGGATGCTCCTGGTCGTCGCCTCGAGGGTCGTCTCTGCCCGAGGCTCGGAGCTCTCGCTGGTGGCGGAGCTGTGGCGGCTACGTCGCCGGATCGATGGATTCACTCCCTCTCCTCGCTGCAACAGGTCGGGGATGCGAGCTGTCACCTCACACACTCTCTGGAGCTCACTGGAGAACGAGGCGAATGGCCAAAGATGGAGAGAGAAGGTGGCAGAGCTCGCTTATATGCGTTGGAGGGGTCCGGCTAAGACGGGCTCGGGTAGGTCGATGAAGCGCGCGCATCCCGAGGTGGATGCCCAGCGAAGGTGTCGGATGTGGGAGGTTCAAAACGGAGCCGGGTTTTAGGGAAATGGGTGTCGGGTCGAGCGGGTAGAAATAGGAGAAGTCGGGTCCGGAGCTCAGACCCGTGGGAAGTGGTCCTGGGGGGCTAGTTGACCGGGCGATCAACATCCCCAGGACCCATTGGGATTCGGCCACGTGGCTGGATCTTGAAGTGACAAATATGGGTAGCTAGGGGCCGAATCTGCAAAAACTCAAAACATGAAATATTTTTATTTTATTTTTTTCTATTTTTTAGTGATTTTTAATTAATTTTTAGAAATAAAAATAGGCTATATGCATAATATGTACTATATATAGGTATATATACAATATATAGGGTTTGGATTTTTTATTTTTAAATGTTATTTTTGTGCAATTTTATTCCTATTTTATATTTTATTTATTTTCATTATAAAATAAGGAATAAAAATGTATTTTTATTTGATTTTTATTATTTATTTACATAGGTAAAATAAATATATATGTACATCTATATACATGGTATATGTACAATGTATTTTTGTATTTTTAATTTTTCTATTTTGTTTTGTTTTTGTTTTCATTGTTTTTATTTTATTTATTTACAATATATAACATAGACTAGTTACAAAAATTATAAAAATTAATTTTATATATTTACAAGGCTAAATAAATACATAGGTGTGGTTTATGTACATGGTGAAGGTGATGTTTTTGTTCCCTTTTTGATTTTTATCTTTTTATTTTGTTTTTATATTTTTCTAAATACATACAAGTATTTACAAGCATATTTTTGGTGAGGAAAATATATTTATATTTATTTAAATAGATATTTACACAAGAGCTCCTATCTCCCTCTACTTTGGCTTTTATGCGGTCAGGCCCATGCTGAGCCCTCCCTTGGGTTAGGTTGCTCAATATTTATATTAAATATTTCCCTCTTTTTCTTTTTAATCTTTATTCTTTTATTTTTGCACAAAAACATGCTAATTATAGGTTTTTACACAATGCATGCTTTTGGTAATTATTTGTATTTACATATATCTACATGCATTTGCAAAGGTTTTTGTAGCTAAAATATAAGAATAAAGAGTGATGAATGGGTATTCATCAGCTACAACACTAAAAAACATCTTCCTCTGTCCTTTAGCCAAACAACAACAGAGTTTCCTAATATAAGGTCAAATCACCCTTATAAATTGACCTCGATCGATTCTATAGGAAAAGAGAAGATTCGTTGAAAGATCAAGAAAATCAAGAAGAAAAATTATTTAGTTATACTCCTAAAATTAATGTGCATAGTATAGGTAGAGGTGTGTGATGAATACTCATTCATCACTCTTTATTCTTATATTTTAGCTACAAAAACCTTTGCAAATACATGTAGATATGTGTGAATATCAATAATTACCAAAAGCATACATTGTGTAAAAACCTATAATTAGCATGTTTTTGTGCAAAAATAAAAGAATAAAGATTAAAAAGAAAAAGAGGGAAATATTTAGAATAAATATTGAGCAACCTAACCAAAGGGAGGGCTCGGCATGGGCCTAACCGCATAAAAGCCAAAGTAGAGGGAGATAGGGGCTCATGTGTGTACATATTTATGTAAATAAAATAAGAATATTTTCCTCATAAAAATAGACTTAAATAGGCTTGTAAATATTTGTAAATGGTTCTAAAAATAAAATCAAGATAAAAATATAAAAATTAAAAAGAAACCAAAAATCTCATTCATGTACACGATCACCTTGTACATAGTTCCATCATCCCTATTTATCCTTATAAATAAATGAAATTAATTTAAAAAATTTGTGTAAATATTCTACTTTATTTAATGTAAATAAATAAAGCAAAAACAATTAAAACAAAAACCAAATAAAAATAACAAAATTATAAACATAAAAATATATTGTAAATATACCATGTATATAAATGTATATATGTATTTATTTTACATATGTATATAAATAATAAAAATCAAATAAAAATATCTTTTTATTCCTTATTTTATAATATAAATAAATAAAATATAAAATAGGAATAAAATTGTATAAAAATAACAATTAAAAATCAAAAATTTAAAAACCTATATATTGTATATATACCTATATCTAACCCTACTATGTAAATACTTTATTTTTACTTTAAAAAATTAATTAAAAATCACTAAAAAATAGAAAAAAATAAAATAAAAATATTTCATGTTTTAACTTTTTACGAAATCGGCCGTTTGCCGTCTGTTATTTCACTTCCAAATATTATCCACGTGGCCGACCCCTACTGGTCTTGGGATTGTTGACCGCCCGGTCAACTTACCCCCCCAGGACTACTTCCCACGGGTCCTTAGAGGGTACCCAACTTCTCGGATTTTTAGCGCCTAAACCCGATTTTTTCCCACCTAAACCCCGGGTCAGATCCGTTCATGACACATCCGAGATCCTCGCCGGAGCTATCGCATCGGGATCCGCGCGCTTCCACACCCTACCCGCGCCTGTCTTCCCGGACCCTCACCCATATTTAGCTCGAGCTCCGCCTCCTCATTTCTCATCTTTGGCCATTCGATTCCACCCCCAGTGAGCTCCAGCGTGTTCGTGAGAGTGACAGCTCGCGTCCTGTACTGTTGAAGCGAGGAGAGGGAGCGTGACCACTGATCCGGCGAAGCTTCGCCGCCTTGCTCCGCCACCAGTAGGAGCTCGAGCCTCGGAGGGAGACGCTCCTCGAGGAGACGAGCCAGAGCTACGCAAGCTCATCCCCAGTCTCGCCATCCACCCAGGTAGTCCCTTAGGCCTTTCTTTTTCTTTGATTTTCCATTTCGCCCAAATCGCAGCTCCACCGTCCCCCGCCGATTCCGATCGATTCCGACCACCATCCGACCATCGGGCTTCACCATAGCCATCGCCTCCTTCCCGCGCACCTTCTCCATCCCTCCATCCAACCCAGCTCGCACAGGAGCTGGGATTCGAAGCTCCACCATCCCCCCTTCGCCGGAGCTCGCCCATTTCGACCCTCCGTTTACCGTCACCCCGCCTAATCGAGTTGAGGCAGTTTGCCCTCGACCCGCGAGTCTCTTGGTCTTCTTTGCAGGTACTCCCCAGCCCATCTGAGGGCTTGGGTCATTCGGTCCAGGAGCTTCGCCTCCGCCGACCTCGCCGAAGCTCCCCAGAGCTCGGCTAGGTCATCGGAGGACACCAGCAGCTGCGGAACATCATAGCGGAGCTTCTCCGATCTTCAGGTGCAGCAGAGGAGGTCAGGAGCGCGCACCTTGGGCCGGCGAAGTTCGCCGGCGAACTGTTCTTCCTCGACCTTCGTTCACCGTCCGATCAGACCTCCAGCTCCAGTTTGCATCTGGGCCGTCCGTTCCAGGAGCCGCCTTCACCGTCAGATCTGAGGAGGATTGATCTCCACCGTCCGATGCACCAGGGTTAGCCACAGAGAGACACCACCGCACGATTCACCACGTAGCTTAGCCCCAGCTGTCGGATCATTGCGAGGACCCCAGCCATGGAGCGCCCGCTGATCCCCACCGTTGATCACTCCACGTGGCGTCCATCCGGCGGCCCGCATTAATAAAGGGTAATTTACCCTTAGGCCCCCTCTGTTATTTTATTTAGTTTTTAGTCTTGTAAATACGTAGTGTAGTTGTTTAATTTCTGGAACTTTTGCATAGAGACCCTTGTGCTTAGTTTTATTTGTTGATATGCCCCTGTACGTTGTGTGACACGTGCTTCGTCACGTGGTTTTTGGCTTATTTGCATCTCATGCCCCTGTAGTTCTGGATGTTAATGAATGGATGAAAGTTTTTGTTTATTTGCATTTATACCCCTGTGCGTATTTTAATTGAGCATGTGCGAATATTGGTGGGTATTTTGCAGATAAGCCCCTAGGCTTTTGGTACCAGTTACCAAATAGCCCTCGGGACTTATTTTCATTACATTTGGGTCCCTAAGTGCCCCAGGCACGCGCATCGCACGTGTTTTGCTGGGTTAATTGCACCAGACCCCCCAGACTTTTGGGTATTTGCACATAGGTCCTTGTGCACTATGCCCCCTTTTCATTTTTGAATAAAATAGCAAACTACTCCAAATCCGATGAAAATTGGACACATGGCTCCTGCCATAGTGTAAAATTTTCGAGGATTTTTGGAGACATTTCTTAGTTGATTTGATATTTTTAAAAATTCAAAAAAATCTAATTTTGCTACTGTCTAATTTTAAAAATCACAAAAAAATATTAAATAGTATCTAAAAATTACAAAAATATTGTCTATTGCTTGTTTGGTTGTGTTTGATTTTCTAGCCAATTTTGGCTATTTTTCATTACTGAAAACCACTTAAAATGGAAAAACACTTAAAATCATATAAAACTTCTAATATTTAAACCAAAAACCCAAAAATAATAAATTAGGTGCCCATTTTTTCCTTGTTTTCTTCTTTATACAGGAAAAATACCTCCAGGCTAATTTGGGGCTTCTAGATATTTTATCTAGGCTCTTTTAGCTTGGCTGGACAGTACCTCTCATTTCAGTCACTGTTTCATTTTTAGGAAATTAAATAAATATTAGAAAAATCCCAAAAATTCATCAAAAATACTAAAAATTATACAACACATAAAAACATTTTTGTTAGAATTTTTGGTTGATTTTTAGTGCTTTTAATAAATTATTGAAGTGTGTGTTTATTTGCTTTTCTTATTTTCTTAATATACTAAAAATCCAAAAAAATATAAAATAATTAAAACCACCAAAAATATTTTCTTCTTTTATTTTAGTTCCTTTTTGACTACTTCGTAGGCCGCAAGGCCAACCCATGCTCCTTGTGTTCGACCCTGGTTGCTATACCAGGTTAAATTAATAGCAAGACCGCTTTCGTGTGTTTGATTGATTTTCATCTAATTGGTGGTCTATTTTTCTTGATCAAGCCTAGCTGAGTGATTGAGGTCGCAACGACCGATTAGCTCCTTTACCTTAGTCGCTCAGTTTGGCTCATCAGAATGGCGCCATTGCCGGGGAGCACGGCTTAGTAGTCTTTGTTCCTACTTTATTTTTATTTTTTCGGCTTTTCGCGGCTCTTTCAAAGCTCGCGGCTTTTCGCGGCTTTCTGTTTATATTTTATTTTTGTTTTATTTTGTTTTATTTTATTTTCTTTTATTTTTGTTTTTGTTTTATTTTGAGTGTTTATTTTATTTCGCATTTTTGCATATATACCCTCATTTTCCTTTCATTTGTTTTTCTTATTATTATTATTTGATTATTTTTGCTTGACCACTTGTCTTTTTCTTGCGAGGGCCCGAGGACCGAGGCGGCCGATCTCGAGAAGCAGACGCAACTGCGGGACATGGAGGCGGCTCCCTTCTGTACGGAGCCGCAGGAGAGCGTGAGAGAGAGTTGAGTGGGAGAGGTTTAGTTAGGTTTTATTTTTCTTTTATTTGATCATTATTGTAATAATACAGGTACTCAGAGACTGGACATTGGACTTGATTGACTTAACGGGTCTGTTTCGCCGAGCACCGGTGTGCTCGGGGGACCCTTAGGTGTTTTCGTGGTTTTCTCGCGGTTTTGTTTTCTTTTCTTTTTACTGCCTTTTCCGGTGTTTACGCGGTTTTTCATCGAGCCCCTAGACTTAGGATTTTCTGCTTGCTTGTGCTGTAATTAGTAGGGTCCCGACACTTAATTATCTGCCTGTTCCTATAGTGCGCTTAATTGGACCTACTAATAATCAATTAATAAAAATAACTGACTCATCTCCTTCGTAGCCTACGTGCTGCAGCCTGCCCCATAAAGCGCTTTCTCCTACCCCCGATTTGTCGGGCAGAGGAGGGGTGGGCCAAGACCAGATCCTTTGGCTTGGAGGTTGGTGACCAGTTAGACGGTTCTACGAGTAGACTTGCTCATCTAGGACTCGGTTTTCACCGCTGCATCATTTAGGTAGTTCATTTTCTGTCTTTAAATTCTGCGGGGATCACTTGCATGTAGAGTGCTGGAGGCAAGGTACGCATTTCTATATCAGCATGCATCATTGATTTCATCGCGTATCGGCTTTTTCGTCTTCTCCCCCTTGTTTTGGATTAAATAACCAGGAGAACCGAAAAATTTGTTAGGCCTTTGTTTTTTATTGAAAAAAATTAAAAAGAAAAACCATAAAATTGGGACTGGTTAAAACTATTGACCCTAAAAGACACTTCACCTAAAAATTTGTCTTGGGAAGAGCAACCCCCTCATTGTTTGGTTTGCTTGCACGAGAGAGTGACCCGTACCCTAGGTAGAGCCCTCCGGTGCTATTTCCAACTGACTACCGACTCTTCCGTGCGGGCCAGTCGGTTGGGGTAGCATCGGGCATCCCAACAGGTCACGTAAGTGCTCTGATAGATTGATTGTTCACCTAATAAAATCGACATGATAATTTGACCGAGCTTTCACGGTCTTCAGCGCGCGTTGCGTTGGTGAACAGAGGGGTTTGCATTTTGATCATAGTTTCTCCAGATCTCATCCGCATTACTCGCCAAGATCAAGATGATGGGTAGACGCTCTCTTAGGCAGCCTCTAGCTGCACCGCTTTCGGGCACGTCTACCCGATCATCTAGGTTGGCCCGCGAGAGCCGAGACCAGCTCTCCGAGCCCGAGTACGATTCCACCCTGTTCCCCCTCGACCACCTTTCTTTCGGTTCTGAGAGACACGAGCCAGAGGAGAGATTAGCAGATTTGACAGCACCTGAGCTTGGCTCGTTTGATTTTGCAGACGTCATGGCCGGTAGTTCAGAGGATCGCTCCAGAGCAGAGCACATCGTGATGGACCGGGGAGCGATCAACTCCACCCTGATGGCCTCGTTAGAGACAGTGCAGCAACAGCTGAGGGATCAGGGGGCTTTCATGATTGAGATGAGGAGAGAGTTGGAGCGACTTAGAGCAGAGAGAGATTAGAGCGAGCCTGAGGACGGACCAGATGCAGAGACACGAGCCACAGCAGCCACGACAGCAGCGGACTTGCCACCGAGGAGCCCCCGAACACCCTGTAGTTGCTTCCCCGTTTTCACGGACTTGCCACCGAGGAGCCCCATCTCCACCTCCAAGAGTTCTTGATGATCTGCAGTACTGTCCACGACCGCCATGTGGACCAGGATACGATTCAGATGATGGCCTTCCCCTTATCCCTAGCAGACAGAGCAGCCACCTGGATGAAGCATTTGGGGAAGATTGTTTACACTTGGGAGCAGCTCCGCACCGAGTACTTGAACAAGTACTATCCACTCGGGCGGACCAATGCAGCAAGGGCCCTGATCAATAACTTCTCCATGCTCCCCAACGAGCAATTCCATGAGGCATGGGAGAGGTTCCGTGAGCTGACTGACCGATGCCCGCACCATGATATCTCGAAGCCGAACCTTGTGCAGAGCTTCTTCAGTGGGCTGACACCAGAGCTCTAGGGCCTGGTGAATGCTTCTTGTGGCGGGTCCTATTTCGCCAAGGATAACGACCAGGTCTGGGCCATCTTCGAGGAGATGGCCGATAACTATATGGTGATGTCCAGACCCAGTTGTATACTCAGGGCAGACCACAGCAACAGCCAGGACCCGTGCAGTACCAGAGGATAGCACGAGTCGACGCCGGTCCATCCAGTTCATCCGCAGTTGCAGCAGCATAGGCAGAGTCGTCCGCTGCGGATATGGGCATCATTAGCGAGAAGTTGGATCGGATGGAGCTGATCGAGAAGAAGCAGTGCTAGGGCATCACCCAGATGGAGCAGATGGCACAGACTCTGAGCGACATGAAGACCCAGCTCATGTGTCTCCAGGAGGCACAAACGGCTTCACAGCCCCGTCTTAAGTCGCGAGGCGATACCGACAGCAGCAGCGGCTTGTCCCAGCGCTCCAGCTCCTTTCAGCAGCCTAGACATGTTCACCTTGTACAGGCGGAGCCGTACCAGCAGCAGCAGCCCTCTTACCAGTCACCTCCATCTCCAGACATGCAGATGGTGGTATACCAGCCGGATCAGCCTCTGGCAGTACTCCCGCCAGCCCAGTTCGATGTAGAGCCGTTGATGGATGTCAATGAAATTTGGTATGACCGCCCCCAGCCTTGGATCCGACGAGACCTTCCTGGATTCAGGTGGGGGAATGGAGGTACCCAGCCCCAGCAGCAGCCATCCGGTCAGGGAGGGCAGTATAGCCAGCAGAGGGATCACCAGCAGCAGCAGCCCCCAGCCTACCAGCCACACCAACAGTCATCCTTCGTTCCTCGTCCCTATCAGCAGCAGGGACAGTCTTGGAGACGTGAGCAGCAGACTCACCAGCCACACCAGCAGCAGCACCCTCCTTCTTACCCCTCTCAGCACCAGCAGCACCAGTTCCAGCAGCCTCAGCACCAGAGAGGCTACTCGTCGGGCTCCCTTGAGAGCCCCGCCTTGGACGACATAGCCCGCCTCCTCCCGGACCAGCAGGCTACCTTTAGACGGGAGATGGACGAGTTCCGCCAGGAGATGCGGGACCTGATGAGAGGGAAGGCCGCCATCCCTGCACAGATAGAGCTGAATCCCAATAGCCTCAAGAGGAAGTCTGAGCAGGTAGTTTACACTGAGCATGCCACTCCTAGTGATCCATTTGATGATATGTCTTCAGATCTATTTGATGCTGATTTTGTTACACTTAGGAGCGGTAGGACACAAGCAGGCGGCGGTGCCTCGTCTGAGCCCCACCACGAGGATACATCCGGAGCGCCAGATGAGGAGGAGGAGAGCGGTACTGAGGCCGCTCCAGATGATGATGGTGGTACTGATGCCACCAAGGATGCTGATCCCACCGGCGTTACTGAGGCCACCACTTCACCAGTTTGAGGAGGTGGTATTGATGCCACCAGAGTAGCCGAGCCAGCACGCGGTACTGAGGCTGCGAGACGTCCAGTAGAGACAGCCCGTGGTGGTACTGAGGCCACCGGTGTTCATTTTGAGAGAGATGTTGTTTTTCCTTCTGTTGATGTATCTCAGAACACTGTTTTGAATAAAGGAAAAGGTTTAGTTTCTTCTGGTCCCATTGTGGTGATTGATGTATGTGCGGATCCGGCCATCGAGCCATCTAGACCTCTTCCTAGTCCTTCATCTGAGAAGGACCCTGTGATCCCCTTCCCTAGAGCTCTTCAGATGGGGAAGGGGAAGAAAAGAGAAAAAGACCCAAAAAAGAGAGAGCAGGAGGAGTTCAGCCAGAGCATGATCGACAGATTTCACATACAGCTGACCCTTCAGGAGGCTTTACAACACATCCCCCTTCTTCAGCGATCACTGAGAGATAGGACCACAGTCAGGAGGAGGAGGAGGAGCCATCATTCAGAGATTCATGTGCTGACAAAAGCCACGTGCTTCGCGATCCAGAACCGTCTGCCGGCCAAGAGGCCAGATTCATGAGCCCCGTATGTCAGATGTCAGATTAGTGAGCAGAGGTTCGACCAGACTCTATTGGATAGCGGATCGTCTATCAATCTCCTTCCGACAGCCCTTCTCAACCGCTTCGAGTTGGGCACTCTTAGACAGAGCAGGACAGTCCTTCAGTTTGCTGATCGATCTGTCAAGAGGCCGAAGGGGTTGTTGCGAGACGTTATCGTCACTATTCAGGGCCTGTAATTCCCCGTGGACTTCGTAGTGTTGGACATGGAGATCCCTGATTCAGTGGCAAATACCCCCATCATCCTCGGTCGTCCGTTCTTGGCCACAGCCAAGGCGGTGACTGATCATGATAGCGGGAAGGAATACTTTCACGTCGAGGGCGAGAGTGTACAAATAGAGACGGTCGAGGACTACAGAGCCAGAGAGAGAGCATGCTCAAAAACCAGCACAGATACAGAGCAGCTGACAGATGCCGGGCTAGACATCCACCAGGACTGTGATTTTGTGATCACAGATGAGGAGGCAGCATGGGCAGACCCTTCAGCACATGCCATCCTCTCATTTCCAGACACTACTGATGCAGAGATGACAGTAGAGGAGAGCTTGGAGAGCACAACCCTGGTCCAGGATACTACAGAGGCAGCAGAGCCGGTTCTCGACCGCGACACAGTTTCTAGTGATGGTGGTACTGAGGCCACCTTGTGTGACGGTGGTACTGATGCCACCTTGTTTGATGCAGATCCCTCGGATTCAGAGTCTGATTGGGCAGATTGTGCTGATCAGATGCCAGACCTGATTCCACCTGAGCCTACAGATGAGGAGGAGGTAGAGGCAGAGCAGATCAGAGACAGCACAGTTAAGCAGCCTCCTCCAGATCCAGTTTGCGAGAGCTCGTATTATTTCTCCCAAGCAGATTTGGCAGACTTAGCAGCATTCACGCACCTTCTTCCGAGGCCAGATTTGCCAGCACCCAGCTATTCAGAGCTGAAGCCGCTCCCTACTTCGCTGAAGTATCGGTTCCTTGCGGGCAAACCTGAGATGTACCCAGTCATCATCTCCGCCGATCTGACTGGAGAGCAAGAATCCCGTTTGATGGGGGTTCTTGAAAAGAACCGCAAGGCAATCGGATGGAGCGTAGCAGATCTCCATGGGATTAGTCCATCAGTGTGCTCCCACCATATTTATCTCGAGGAGGGGGCGAAGCCGTCGCGTGAGTTCCAGCGGCGGCTGAACCCCAACCTGAGAGAGGTCGTGATGAAGGAAATATCAAAATGGTGGAGTGCAGATTTTATTTATCCCATTTCCGACTCCAAGTGGGTCAGCCCCTTGCATGTGGTGCCCAAGAAGACGGGCATCACGACTGTGATCAGTGAGCCGGGAGAGGAGATTGCTACACGAGGACCCACCTCTTGGAGGGTCTGTGTTGACTACAGGAGACTCAACCAGGCCACCAAGAAGGACCATTTCCCCCTGCCTTTTATTGATCAGATCATTGAGAGACTGGCAGGGAAGAGCCATTAGTGCTTCCTGGATGGGTACTCGGGCTACAACCAGGTGGCCATCGCGCCTGAGGATCAGGAGAAGACCACCTTTACCTGTCCCTTTGGTACATATGCCTTTCGACGCATGCCATTTGGGCTATGCAATGCCCCTGCGACTTTTCAGAGGTGCATGCTGTCGATCTTCTCGGACATGGTAGGGGAGTGTTTGGAGGTCTTCATGGACGATTTCTCGGTCTACGGCGACGGATTCGATTCCTGTCTTGACTGCCTAGACCGAGTACTCCAGCGATGTACTGAGTACCATTTGGTTCTATCTTGGGAGAAGAGTCACTTCATGGTGACTCAAGGGACGGTGCTTGGCCACATCATCTCCTACAGGGGCATGGAGGTTGATCCGGCCAAGGTTGATGTCATTAGAAAACTCGCACCGCCGTCCAATTTGAGGCAGCTACGGTCATTCCTGGGGCACGTTGGATTTTATAGGAGATTTATTCAGGATTTCAGCAGGATTGCCCGGTCGTTGACTAACCTCTTGACGAAAGACACTGAGTTCCTTGTCGATGACAAGTGTCTTTCGTCCTTTGCGACTCTCCAGCAGTGTGTTATTGAGGCTCCTGTCCTCCAGCCGCCTGATTGGTCTCTCCCATTCGAGATCATGACGGATGCCTCCGATTTTGCCGTAGGGGCAGTGCTGGGACAGAGGAGGGATGAAGTCTCGTTTGCTATCCACTACGCTAGCCGCACATTGGATTCCGCCCAACGGAATTACACGGTAACAGAGAAGGAGATGCTAGCCGTAGTGTTCGCCCTAGATAAGTTTCGATCTTATATCATTGGATCTAGAGTGACCCTGTACACAGATCACACCGCCATCAGGTACCTCATGGCAAAGAAGGATGCCAAGGACAGACTTACTAGATGGATCCTTCTACTCCAGGAGTTTGACATTGAGATCAAGGATAAGCCTGGAGTCAAGAATGTGGTGGCGGATCACCTCTCCCGTTTAGAGCAGCCTGAGGAGTCTGAGCAGATTGATCCCATTCGTGAGACCTTCCCAGATGAGGCGATCCTTGCTATCGCCTCACTCCCATGGTACGCCGATATTGTGAACTTTCTCGTTGTTGGGAAAGTCCCACAAGATTGGCCCAGGCAGAGGCTTGAGACTTTCCTTGCGAAGGCCACGTCCTACCACTGGGAGGATCCCATCCTTTACCACGAAGGAGGGGATAGCGTCTGGCATCGGTGCATTCCTCAGGATGAACACCATAGCGTCCTCACTTACTGCCACAAGCTTGAGGCAGGAGGACATCATTCTGGGAGGAGAACGGCACAGAAAGTGCTCCAATCCGGCTTGTGGTGGCCTACCCTCTTCAAGGACTCTAATGAGTTCGTGAAGAGGTGTACTGACTGTCAGAGGATGGGCACTTGTGGACAGCGTGATATGATGTCGATGCAGCCCATTCACTTCTGTGAGGTTTTTGACGCATGGGGCATCGATTTCATGGGTCCATTCCCTAAGAGTCAGGGATTTGAGTACATTCTGTTGGCCGTGGATTATGTTAGTCGTTGGGTTGAGGCCATCCCCGCCCGAGCCGCTGATGCGAGGACAATTTGCAGATTTTTGAGGAAGCACATCATCACGCGGTTCGGGGTTCCACGAATTCTGTTTTCCGATGGGGGGTCTCATTTCATCAACGACCAGGTGAAGGCCCTTGCTAGCGAGTTCGGTATAGACCATCGTGTTGCTACACCTTACCATCCACAGACGAATGGTCTAGCCGAGGTGTCGAATAGGGAGATCAAGACTATACTGCAGAAAGTCGTCCGCCCTGACCGAAAGGATTGGTCACAGCTTTTGGACTCGGTCTTGTGGGCATATAGGACGTCTTTCAAGACACCATTGGGCACATCTCCCTTTCGCCTCGTATATGGCAAGCCGTGCCATTTGCCTGTTGAGTTGAGGCACAGGTCACTATGGGCAGTTACAGATATTCTTATGGATCCAGATGGTGTAGGAGACCAGAGGAGGGCAGAGTTAGCAACCCTGGAGGAGCTTAGAGATACAGCTTTCTCAAACAGCCTACAGTATAAGGAGAGAGTGAAGGAGTGGCATGATTCTCACATCAGCCACAAGCATTTTGAGATTGGACAGAGAGTATGGCTGTTTGATGCAAGGCTACGTTTATTTCCAGGGAATCTACAGAGCAAATGGAAGGGACCCTACTTGGTCAGAAAGGTACACGACAATGGTAGCATTGATATATCTGAGTTCTCTTCTGAGAGTACCTTTTGAGTGAACGGCCAGCGGCTCAAGCCATTTCTAGATCATGAGCCGCGGGTCGTTGATCTTGCCCATATTCATTTTGCGTGAGATGTGGTCTTTGACTCACATCTAATGCATCTCACGCCTGAGTTTCACTGATCTTCCGCCTTGTATAGATCTAGATGTCTATATCACTACATTCTTTAGTCCCACATCCCTTTCTTCATCTTGTGATTATGCTATACTTAGGGTGCACTTTACCCTAAGTATAGGGGGGATGTAGGACCTTCGGGTATTTCTTTTGTTTCTGTCTACCCCTGTTTTTACTGCCTATACTTAGGGATATTTCACCCTAAGTATAGGGGGGTAGACCCTGTACATTCTCCACTCGGTTTTCCCTTAGTATACAGCCTGCTATACTTAGGATTACTTGATCCTAAGTATAGGGGGAAGACCCGACACACTCTTGACTTTCTATTCCATTCATTTATCTTTGTATATAGCCTTCCTTTTCACTTCCCTATACCTAGCACGAGTTATGTCTTCTTCATCGCTCTTGACTCTGAGGACATCATGCGAGCTAAGTATAGGGGGGTGTGTATATATTCCATATATACTTTAGCCATAACTCGTACTTTGTGTAAGTGTGTTAATAAATAAAATGGCTAAAAACCACAAAAATTAAAAATTTTCATGTACATAAACTTCTTTTATTTGCACATAAACAGCTAGTGTACAAATTATTTTTGTAAAAATGATTTCAAAAATCTTTGGTGTAAAGCTTGTGTAAATATTTTCTTATCAAAATTATGTATATAGTACAAAATTTTTCCAAAATGTTTTGAAAATCAAAAGTTTGCAAAAATCTTGTGTAAATTTGTGTAAATATCTTTTTGCAAAACCTGCACTTCATGCATCATCCATTCATGATTTCAAAACATTTTTCAAAAATTTTGCATGTTTGTAAAATTTGTGTAAATAGCATCTTTTGTACATATGTATATAGTTTTTCTGGATGATAGTTGACATTTAAACTAACCTGGAATCAAATTAAGAAAGGGAGCTTGATTAAGATCTTAATCCACCTAATTTCTAAGAGGAACCTTATAGGACTTAGGTCTAAGGCTTTTCAGGTCCATGGTGACTTAATTCTTTGAGTCCACTAGGCTATGATCACATGTCATCTCAATGAGCCTAAGTAGAGGACTTAACAACAACACATGACTCATATAGACAATGGCTTTACTTGGACACCAGCACTATGCACCGAGCTCCTGACGGATGAGGTGGTGAGGAGGCAGGCTTCCTTGACTTGGGGTAGCATATGAGGGTAGTACTTCTAGGCGGAACCTCTCTTCTTCTTTTAGTGAAGGAAGTGCGTCTCAACTTGGTTTGGTTGCCATGAGGTCTAACGACGAGAGTTGTGGGTTGCAATAAAGCTTCAAAAGAGGGATAGTCTACTGACTCAAGAGGAAAAACTCCTTGTATATATGCTGCACATGTATATGTTGTATAGATGCACTTGAAAAAAAATGCAAAAAGAAAATAACTCCAAAAAAAGTGGTGGGTCTGAGAGAAAATGATAATCCCACCGGAGTATGTATATAGAGTGCAATAAGCAAAGCTTGGTTTCATGATCCACCTGATGTAGCTTGTAGCAGGGAGACTTGGCTACACTGGTCAAGCTCCCTAGGGTACTTGGCTACACTGGCCTTGACCCATTCTCTTCTTCCTCCTCTTCTTGAGCCGGTTGAACTTGAACTTAGAAGGGAATACCCCGCTCCTCGAGGAAAGAGTGGCCAGATTGAGGTCATAGAGTTACCTTGTTAGGGAGGGTTGTCAAGTTGCCATTTCTGAGGTGGAGAGCTTAGACCTCACATTCACAGAACAAGAAAAGATTCATGCTCTTCAGGGTTTGTGATTGATGACTTGTTCTGATCTGGATCATTGAGGAGTCTTGGTTATAGATTAGTGGAACTTAGAGGCTGTTGAGTTTTAGGCTTAAGTCCAAATAAGGTTCCGACACATTAATAATCCAAAGATCTGATCGAGCTCCATACCTTAATTTAATGAAGGCAAGTTTAATAATCAACCTTGATCCATGTACATTCTCATTTTCTTTTTCTTTATTTCTTTTTTCACTTCTTTTTCAAATAAGTGTTTGCTAAGGGACTAGCAAAGTTAAGTATAGGGGGGTGATGAATACTCATTCATCACTCTTTATTCTTATATTTTAGCTACAAAAACCTTTGCAAATACATGTAGATATGTGTAAATATCAATAATTACCAAAAGCATGCATTGTGTAAAAACCTATAATTAGCATGTTTTTGTGCAAAAATAAAAGAATAAAGATTAAAAAGAAAAAGTGGGAAATATTTAGAATAAATATTGAGCAACCTAACCCAAGGGAGGGCTTAGCATGGGCCTGACCGCATAAAAGCCAAAGTAGAGGGAGATAGGGGCTCATGTGTGTACATATTTATGTAAATAAAATAAGAATATTTTCCTCACAAAAATAGACTTAAATAGGCTTGTAAATATTTGTAAATAGTTCTAAATATAAAATCAAGATAAAAATATAAAAATTAAAAAGAAACCAAAAATCTCATTCATGTGCATGATCACCTTGTACATAGTTCCATCATCCCTATTTATCCTTATAAATAAATAAAATTAATTTCCAAAATTTGTGTAAATATTCTACTTTATATAATGTAATTAAATAAAATAAAAACAATTAAAACGAAAACCAAATAAAAATAACAAAATTATAAACATAAAAATATATTGTAAATATACCATGTATATAAATGTATATATGTATTTATTTTACCTATGTATATAAATAATAAAAATCAAATAAAAATATCTTTTTATTCCTTAATTTATAATATAAATAAATAAATTATAAAATAGGAATAAAATTGTATAAAAATAACAATTAAAAATCAAAAATTAAAAAACCTATATATTGTATATATACCTATATCTAACCCTACTATGTAAATACTTTATTTTTACTTTAAAAAATTAATTAAAAATCACTAAAAAATAGAAAAAAATAAAATAAAAATATTTCATGTTTTAACTTTTTACAAATTCGGCCGTTTGCCACCTGTTATTTCACTTCCAAATATTATCCACGTGGCCGACCCCTACTGGTCCTGGGATTGTTGACCGCCCGGTCAACTAGCCCCCCAGGACCACTTCCCACGGGTCCTTAGCGGGTACCTGACTTCTCAGATTTTTAGCGCCTAAACCCGATTGATTCCCACCTAAACCCTGGGTCAGATCCGTTCATGACACATCCGAGATCCTCGCCGGAGCTACCGCATCGGGATCCGCGTGCTTCCACGCCCTACCCGCGCCTGTCTTCCCGGACCCTCACCCATATTTAGCTCGAGCTCCGCCTCCTCATTTATCATCTTTGGCCATTCGATTCCACCCCCAGTGATCTCCAGCGTGTTCGTGAGAGTGACAGCTCGCGTCCTGTGCGGTTGAAGCGAGGAGAGGGAGCGTGACCACTGATCCGGCGAAGCTTCGCCGCCTTGCTCCGCCACCAGCAGGAGCTCGAGCCTCGGAGGGAGACGCTCCTCGAGGCGACGACCGAGAGCTGCGCAAGCTCATCCCCAGTCTCGCCATCCACCCAGGTAGTCCCTTAGGCCTTTCTTTTTCTTTGATTTTCCATTTCGCCCAAATCGCTGCTCCGCCGTCCCCTGCCGATTCGATCGATTCCGACCACCATCCGACCATCGAGCTTCACCATAGCCATCTCCTCCTTTCCGCGCACCTTCTCCATCCCTCCATCCAACCCAGCTCGCACAGGAGCTGGGATTCGAAGCTCCACCGTCCCCCCTTCGCAGGAGCTCGCCCATTTCGACCCTCCGTTCACCGTCACCCCGCCTAACCGGGTCGAGGCAGTTTGCCCTCGACCCGCGAGTCTCCTGGTCTTCTTTGCAGGTACTCCCCAGCCCATCTGAGGGCTTGGGTCATTCAGGCCAGGAGCTTCGCCTCCGCCGACCTCGCCCAAGCTCCCCAGAGCTCGGCTAGGTCATCGGAGGACACCAGCAGCTGCGGAACATCATCGCGGAGCTTCTCCGATCTTCAGGCGTAGCAGAGGAGGTCAGGAGCGCGCACCTTGGGCCGGCGAAGTTCGCCGGCGAACTGTTCTTCCTCGACCTTCGTTCATCGTCCGATCAGACCTCCAGCTCCAGTTTGCATCTGGGCCGTCCGTACCAGGACTCGCCTTCACCGTCAGATCTGAGGAGGATTGATCTCCATCGTCCGATGCACGAGGGTTAGCCACAGAGAGACACCACCACACAATTCACCACGTGGCTTAGCCCCATCCGTCGGATCATTGCGAGGACCCCAGCATTGGAGCGCCTGCCGATCCCCACCGTTGATCACTCCACGTGGCGTCCATCCGGCGACCCGCATTAATAAAGGGTAATTTACCATTAGGCCCCCTCTGTTATTTTATTTAGTTTTTAGTCTTGTAAATATGTAGTGTAGTTGTTTAATTTCTGGAACTTTTACATAGAGACCCTTGTGCTTAGTTTTATTTGCTGATATGCCCCTGTACGTTGTGTGACACGTGCTTCGTCACGTGGCTTTTTGGCTTATTTGCATCTCATGCCCCTGTAGTTCTGGATGTTAATGAATGGATGAAAGTTTTTGTTTATTTGCATTTATACCCCTGTGCATATTTTAATTGAGCATGTGCGAATATTTGTGGGTATTTTGCAGATAAGCCCCTGGGCTTTTGGTACCTGTTACCAAATAGCCCTCGGGACTTATTTTCATTACATTTGGGTCCCTGAGTGCCCCAAGCACGCGCATCGCACGTGTTTTGCTGGGTTAATTGCACCAGACCCCCCAGACTTTTGGGTATTTGCACATAGGTCCTTGTGCACTATGCCCCCTTTTCATTTTTGAATAAAATAGCAAACTACCTTCAAATCTAACGATAATTGGACACATGGCTCTTGCCATAGTGTAAAATTTTTGAGGATTTTTGGAGACATTTCTGAGTTGATTTGATATTTTTAAAAATTCAAAAACATCTAATTTTTCTACTGTCTAACTTTAAAAATCACAAAAAATATTAAATAGTATCTAAAAATTACAAAAAACATTGTCTACTGCTTGTTTGGTTGTGTTTGATTTTCTAGCCAATTTTGGCTATTTTTCATTGCTGAAAACCACTAAAAAATGGAAAAACACTTAAAATCATATAAAAATTCTAATATTTAAACCAAAAACCCAAAAATAATAAATTAGGTGCCCAATATTTCCTTGTTTTCTTCTCTATACAACAAAAATACCTCCAGGCTAATTTGGGGCTTCTAGATATTTTATCTAGGCTCTTTTAGCTCGGCTGGAGAGTACCTCTCATTTTAATCACTGTTTCATTTTTAGAAAATTAAATAAATATCAGAAAAATCCCAAAAATTCACCAAAACACTAAAAATTATAAAACACATAAAAATATTTTTGTTAGAATTTTTGGTTGATTTTTAGTGCTTTTAATAAATTGTTGAAGTGTGTGTTTATTTGATATTCTTATTTTCTTAATATACTAAAAATCCAAAAAAATATAAAATAATTAATAACCACCAAAAATATTTTCTTCTTTTATTTTAGTTCCTTTTTGACTACTTCGTAGGCTGCAAAGCCAACCCGTGCTCCTTGTGTTCGACCCTGGTCGCTATACCAGGTTAAATTATTAGCAAGACCGCTTTCGTGTGTTTGATTGATTTTCATCTATTTGGTGGTCTATTTTTCTTGATCGAGCCTAGTTGAGTGATTGAGGTCGCAACAACCGATTAGCTCCTTTACCTTAGTCGCTCAGTTTGGCTCATCAGTGTGTCAAACACAGGGAGGCAAATTGTAGAAACTAAGGTAATCGGTAAAGGTAATTAAGGTTTTTAGTTCTATTATTAGTGAGTTTGTGAGGATTTTATATATTTTCTATTGTTTATGTTGTTTTCTTTATCGATATCATAATATGTAAAGGTATTTGTTTATATTTTTTAAATTGTTTAATTAACTTAATATTATTAATTATTGATTTAAGAATTTTATTTTATTTTGTAGTTTTCTACTATTTTAATATTCACAAATGAATTTATAAAATTTATGTTCTTTTACTTTTTTAAAGAGACTTATTATGTTCAATAGTTAATCAATAAAATATTGTTGTTATTTTTTTTAGTTTATGTTTTTGGGATTTTTTCATAGTTTTGTGGATTTTATATTGAGTTTTAAAGACGAATCAAGATATTATGTAATGAAAGGACAATACATATAAGATTTAAAATAATAAATGGAGAAAAAGTTTATGAATTGTTTTCAGTATAGAGAATTTAAATATCTTTAAATTATGATATTTTACATATTTGTGTGATTTTTCTATAAGTAGTTATGATTTTCAATAGTTAAAGAAAATATTTAAATTGTTGATGCTTTTATTTCATTTTTTATTTGATTTTTGGATATTACATAATTTGATAAAATGTATGTAGTTAATTTTTTGTAGAATTTTTAGAGGTATATTTTAGATTTCATTGATTTTTAAAGAATGTATATTTTTTTTTGATTTCTTTTTGACATATTAAAAATAATACATTTTTATAATTTTCAAAACTCATTTTTAGTTAAATAAATTATATTATACATTATTTGAAAATTTTTCTATTTGATTTTTTATGAATGTATTTTATTTTATATGGAATTTGTTTGTATTGTATTTCGCATATTATCGGCTAGGGATATCTATATATAATTTTAAAAACTACTAAAGGATATGAAAAGTAGAAGAATAATGAGTCTGTATGCATAAATTCACAACACCTCACTTTGTAGATCACATGAGGTGCCCCAGAGAAGACCGAATCAAAATAATTAGAAATAACAAGGGAAAGAGTACAAAAAACCATCAAGTCATGTGTTTAGTTGAAATGCTCCCAATTCATCCTAGACTTGTTCAAATTACATAAAGATTTGAGGATTCGATTGTAGAAATTTTAGAATCATGTGTTATGCATGTGCATTTGGTTAGAATGGAAAGCAAATGAGATATGTTGACCTAGATCTAATTGAAAGGTCTATAAGGCTCCAGGTGGCTCGCTTTAATGCATCTAATATCCCTTTAGATAATGGCCCCGACTCTTGTTTGATCAATTGGGTGTGAATGTGTGGTTGCTCAACTTATCAGACAATTATAATCACAACTAGAGATGAGATACATATTTTAAATGCTACGAGCAATTGTTTTGGTGAAGGATTTGAGTCTTGATGGTCTGCGATCACATATGACGAGATATTTAGTCCTAGCAGTTGATCGCTTTAAATGCTTCGTTTGATTGTGTATGTGCTTCGTATCAATACGGATGGTGTTGTTCTTCAAGGCTAGTGGGCCCTAGCACATCATAGAATTGTGAAGATTACATCAAATACGATCTAGGTCAACTAGTCATAGTAGTTGCTCGTGGCAAAAAAAATTAAAAATTTATAAAGTTGAAACCACATGATATAAGAACCATTCTCATATCATTTCATCAAAATCACAAGAGAGTAATAGAATTACCTCTTGTTGTGTGTTTGAGATCGCGTATGCCTCTAAGGGAAGAGACCTCCTATCTCAAGCTCGATTCGACGCAGGATGTGCTTGTGGGCGCATGAATGAGATGTGTGATTTTCTCAATCCGAGTTGAAGATCTGAGCGCGGAGTCTCCTGATTTCGTTCCACAAAATTTATGACCTTCCTCAAGGGAAAAAAGCATCGAAGAAGGCAAAGATCCACGAGCAGTCGATTCAGCATCATAACGACGACGACTGCGAGGCTCTTTAGGTCAATAGGGTGGACGACCACAATATTGAGAGAGAGTATGAGAATAGGGAGAGAAAGAGAGTTGTTACTCTTATAATTGTTGTGTAGAAAATGAGCTAGGTCTAACCTTTCTTTTATAACATATTAGATGTCCATGGATCTCAATCCATGTACACACATAATCAGTGGTTTCAGAATTGTCTTCTTCATGGTTTTATCATTAATTTTCTCGTTTGGTCATTAGGAGTTGGTAACGATCACATGCATTCCAAAAGCATATATCATACCTACACATTCTTGTCATGATTTCAATGTAAGACGACCACACATGGAATTTGATCGTTCCCAATACCTGGTGAGTAAACTCATGTCTTTCGATTCATTAGTGAACCTGTATGATCCCTATGAGAGATCATATTACTCATATGCCCTTGTATGCACACCAGATCGCTGGTGTATAGACTATGATTAGGTCATCAACCTTATGGTCTACCTAATGTGCTTACTTAGATATATAGCAATACATATGTCTCCGGTCAGAGGTTGCATACCAATATTGTGACAACATATGATATAGGTCTTGGTTATCTCGATCTCTCAAGGTCAACTCTTTGACCTATCTCATATGACACCTCCGAATCTCTATTCCAATACGGAGGACCTACATAAAGAGGTTAGTCATATATTAGCCTTTAGAGAGGGATTACCATCTCCTTCTCAGGCTGGAGATCCTTTCTTAACAATCAATTGACTGTGCATGATGAGTCCTCAATCTAACTCTTTAGATATCATCCAAGCATCATACTCTGATTCAACCATCGAATCAACAGCTCTATGATTATTAAGATGGTCATGGTACATAACCCCAATTGAACTAAGGGATCTTATAAGTGCATTCATTCATTTAATCTCAGATAAGGAGTGAAATAAACTAATAACCTTTATTGATATGTCAAAGATTACAATAACATTTATCGTAGGAATGGTTCTCCCCGAGTTCACATGGTTAACAGTTCTATCTACATTCAGTAGTTCCAGCAGTTGCTACAGATGATAGGGATGATCTCATGCTCGATGGTGTGCTCGATATGCGGTCCTAGTCAGGAATGGAATCTCCTAAAATGAGGCTCGATTAAGCTTCAAATGTTGCCGTACAAATGTAAATGTTGCTCAAGATATGAACCTCGACCGATTAAAAATTTTAAAAATTAATAGTGAATGTATGAGCCACTAGTAGGTGAAGGATCAAGTTCTGAGATTTGGCCACCATGTGTGACCAAGTGTGTTCAGGTGATGTGCGAGATTAGACAAAATATGAATGGGATTTGAAATTGAAATGTAAGATCATATGTGATTCAGTGACCAATGAAGATGAAAATTTGGAGAAGAGAGAAGAAGAATTAGAGAGAGGAGAGGATGAAGTGGGAGAAGAGAATTGAGGAAGAGAATACCTACTTGAATGGATGAAGAACTCAGAGAATCATGACCTCTACAGGTAAACGATGAGAGGATGAACTCCATGACAGAGGTGTTCACCATAGCACAGATTGCATCGATCCCCTCCTCTCCGCATTGCTACATCTCAATGAGGAAAATGAGCCTTGTCACTCTATCTTTAAACTTAGAGGTGAAAGGATAAAAATGGTGGACGGGTTTCATGAAGAAAACAAATCAACTCGATGCCATCTTGATAATAAATAAAATATTATAAGTTCTGTACAAAGTAAATATTATGTATATGTGCAATCGATGATCTATATTTTGAGATTTTTATAAGTTAGGACCATATCCCCCTAATTTATTACATTATTAATCCAGTCAAAATTTACCGAATGTTGATGTTTAGGATCAGTCTGTTCAAATCTACAATTTTCATCCTTCTTTTCTTCTTTTCTAGTTTTTCTTATTTATTCTTTTATTTCAGTATAAATAATTACTAAATATATATTATTAACGAATGGTTTTAATGTGTTAAAGTATGAGAACTATTAGTTATTTACATGCATTTTACAAAGAACTTTAGACAAAATGAAGTAATAAAGGTGATGAATCATGGATTCCCCATTCCCCTGTGTTTTATTTTTACTAGTCCCTTAGCAAACACTTAATCTGAGAATAAGAGAAAGACAAAAAATAAAATAAAAGGAAAGAAATTAGAAGAATTTTTTCTTTAAATCAAATTTCACAAAAACCAAATTCGGTGGCATGGTAGATATCTTTGGATTAACGGTTTATTAAGACTTCCTTGCATTTAGGATTTAAGTCTCCATAATCTTGAAGTTCCACAAATTCCATTTAGGTTCACCTTAATGACCATCTTTGATCCGCTCATTCATGATGCAAATTCCCTGACCCTGAAGTCATTTTGTTCTATGTCTGAAAGGAGTTAGCTCTTCCGACTTAAGAAAGTGAAAAATCAAACTTACCAGTAGCCACACTCCCATAGGTCCCTTATCTAGCCGCTATTTTCTCAAGGAGGCGGATATTCCTGTCTAAGGTTAGCTACATGTTAGTCCATAACAAGTGAAGGGAGAAGCTAGGAGAGTGAGAATACAACTCGAGTGTGACCAGTATAGTCAAATCTCTTGAGAAGACTAGCTAGTTTATCCATGTCTCCACAAAGATACGCATGTTATATGAATCTTGGACTATTGTGGTATAAAAATTGATTTTTGTCTATTGGACCATCATGCTCAAGGATATACTTTGAGGTTGGGCATATGTAATTTTGTTGTTATATATTGATCTTTTGTGTCCCAATGAATATATAATAATTTTTCCACCAATGTTTTACTGTCATAGATTATTTGTGCTAGTAGAATTTTACTTTATGAAGCTTTGTTTCAACTCCACAACTCACACATTTAGGGGTAATGCCACCAGACATGGGTGAGAATGCACCACTTAGAATGAACTATATTTTACAACCTCATTTAAGTCAAACTAAGTACATAGTGCATAATTCCAAATTGGTTTATTGCTAACGTTTTAACCACATGACACAAAGTTTTATACTAATGCAAGTCAAGTTAATTCTAAACATGGTCTTGTAGAACACAATGAAGTAAATCATTGACCTAAAGAGTCTCAATTCTAATTCCAAATAAGTCTCTTTAGAATTAAGTGGATTAACACCAGAACCAAGCTTCATCCTTCTGACTTAGTTCCATTTAGTTCAAGGCTCAATCTTGTTCTTAAAAATGACAATGAATGCAAATGTTTTTGATGAAGTAATTTTTGTCTAATTTAAACTTATTTTATTAATTTTAAAGAGTTTTGTAATTTCTAGTGAATTTTACTTTTTTTTGTATTTTTAGGTATTTTAAAAGAGGTAGTCAAGTGAATGATTTACATATTTACAAGAATTACGTACATATTTATAAATAACTTTATACCTAACAATATAAACCCTTATACAACTTTTATACATTTTTTACAATAGATTATTATAACAAATTTTATACAATTGTGGCTTTTATATATAATGGTTTTATAACATACTTATATATACATTTTTTTAAATTATCACCATATTTATAGTTTTATACAGGTTTTTTAAACCCAAAATAAAAAATTAACCCACAATTTTTGAGCCATATTATTAAAAATATAATAAAGTATAGTTATGACATCTAAAAGATAGATAGAATATATATGACCCCCTGGTATTTAATGAGAACTATGTCCTCATAGTGACCAAGAAGAAATAATGAATGACATAAATCATGCGAAGTATAGACCGATGAAAAGAATACTATACTACAACAATGCAAATAACAAATGAAATAATAGTAGATGGCCAACCCCCATGTACATAGGATTAGCTAATCCTAAGTATATAACACTCTACAAAAAATGGATAATCGAGGTTGAGATAATTTACTCACTCAACGATTCGGCTTGTCTACCCAAACTTAGGGTAAAGTATCGCTAAGTATAGAGAAGAATATTAGTAATTGAGGGACAAGCGAGAGAGAAGAAGATACATAGTATAATAATGTTTGTAGATGATTGAACAACATTACCCCCCCCCCCCCCCACACACACAATACCTAGAGCAAGGTTACCTAGAGTCTAAGTAGCAACATGGGTAATAGAACAAAATGAATATAAACTACATCACATCTACACCCTCCCATACGTAGGATTGTGTATATCCTAATTATTGCAAAAACCAAAGTCAAACATGGGGTGTAAATAAAAAACATAAGAAAGAAAAAAAGAACCATATATAAGGCGAAAAGAAGAAAAAAATCAGTGAGATAGAGTCAAGAAAAATCTTTTTTATGTGGATGATGAGTTATTGAGTCAATGAGATGTGCATCTACATCATGATCATCCTCAGTTGTATCCATATTTGTAATAAAAATTCTCTAATTAGGTTTGTTGATGAATCCATTATTCATCACCTTTATTCTTTCATTTTGACTAAAATCCTTGGTAAAATGCATGTAAATAATCACTAATTTCAACTAATTATCATTCTAACCACAAATATTAATATTATATTTTTAACACTTTGTTTACCGAAAATAAAATAGTAAATATAAAAAGGAAAATAAAATAATAGAAGGCCTTAGATATAAAATATATATAGACTAATTCTAACCTCAAGATCAGGTTAATATTGACTTGGTCGACAAAATAAATAAGTAGGGGGAGATAAGGATCCTAACCTATAAAAATAATATAAAATCAAGACCAAAAAAATATAATTAAACGTATTTTTCATATTGTAAATATTTCACCAATTTTATTTATCACTTATGTCATTCCAAACCAAAACACTTCAGTTATAAAAGTTGTTCACAAAAATACATGCTATTTTATAAAAATATTAGAAAAATAATTCAACATAAAAACAATTAATTAAAATGGACCGAAAAAGTCAACTTCTGAGGTTCAAAACTATATATAGAAAACTCCAAACAGATCAAACTCACTTTTAAACTTCGTTCTATTAATAATACTATTTATTAAAAAGATCGGAAAAATATTAGAGTTAAACTAATGAGTTTTGGCATTTGAGACCCGTTGTATATATGTACTATATGTAAAAACTTCCCGATTTTTTTATTAATTAATCGTAAATTCGATTAACTCATTTATTTTCTAAAAATACTTTAAAAATGAATATAAAAATACAAAAATAAAACTAAGTCAAAATACGAATAAAATTCGAAGCCTCGAAGCCAATACATAAATTTTCCGAACCTCATAACTCGGTCGTATGAACACCGAATTAAGCAAACTCAGTTTTGAAATCCATTTTATTTAATTTTCTACTAAATGACACTGATATTACTAAAATCGGAGTTAATATGAAAAATGTGGGTTTCGAGATCGTATTGGTATATGTCGTACAATGTATCGTAATTTATTATTATTTTTATATGTTAATTTATATATTTATATACTTTATTAAACTTTTAATATAAAAAATAAAAATTTATTTATTTACTTATTTATTTGGTTTTTAATTAATAATTAATTATTCATTAATATATTTAATTAATTCATTAATTATTACATACATAATTAAATTTTAATTATTTCTTTTAATTTAACATAAGTATTCAATTATCAAATTATTTAATTAATTTAATTAAATTAATTAATTAATTAATTTTTTCTTTTTTATCTCTCATACTTTCCCAATTCCCTTCTTCCCCCCATCGTCTTCCTCCATCCCACTCCTGCGCATGCCACCCGATCTCCTTCTTCCGCCTCTTCTCCTCCACCGGCCAATCGACCTAACAATCTCCTGTTGGCCATTAGGCCGGTAGGCCAACCTCCTACCTTCACCCTCCATCTATAAATAGACCCACAACCCCTGGAGTTCAAGCCCTCTGCCATTTCACGTTTATCTTCCTTCGAGCTCCAGGGTACTGAGAGAGAGAGTGGCAGTCTTGATCCTTCACCGTCGAGCGAGGTCAAGGAGGAGGGGAGGGTGCGTCATCCTGCTCCGGTGAGGTTCCTCCGCCGAGAGCTCAAGCCTTCGCGAAGCACCGCCGCATTGAGGCGACGATACTCCGGAGTTGCTGCTCCGGAATCGCAGGTGACAACAATCATTCACAACATCGTCCATCCACAATCCAAGTAGGTTTCCAATTACCTTTCTCTCCATATCCTCTCTTCTATTTCTATTCTTCTCGAATCCTTTGTTCCTTTCCATTTCCATTCTCTTTTCATCTCCAAGGTTAGAAACCTGGCTTCCGATCAATCCTTCTCTTATTCTACCCTCCTCTCCTCTATACTTCGAGTGAAATCCATCACGATCCTTCAACTTATCATCATCCTTCGGCTTATAATCATTTCTCCACCATCTTCTCATCACTTAATTATCTCGGATTGGTTTTCGATCTAGGTTTGGAGCTCCTCTATCCAATTCTTTCGTTTATCTAATATCCTGGTCGAGAAATCAAACCTTGAGCCGATGGTCAACTGTAGGTCCTCATCTGGAGGTGACAAGAATAACCTGATGCATCACGAGTATCGACGCATGCACATGTAGATCAACCACTAGACTAATACGCCTCCTGAGCAACTGAAGGCTGATCATTGCCTTCAGTGTAAATTTGGGCAACAACACTTTCATCGAGAGACACCATCGAGTATCAGGTCAATGACCTGGACATGTGCACGTCATCAGAGCATAAATTACCGATCAGATCTGTGCATTGAACATACCTACATAGAGTATTTGTAGACTCCAAAATCATGAACAATAGCTTTGCCCTTCGATCTATCACTTGGACCGAGTCGAAGCATTGCAACCATTGAGATTAGTCACACCTGAGCTAAAGCACCTTTTCACTTTTGAGACATCAAAGACCACCCGGTATCTGGAGAAATCTCCATCCGAAGCAAGTTGAAACACCTCCAAGATCAAGTCTTAACCTCCTGGAGTAGTTTCAATTGGGGAAGAACAGTCGCACCCAGAATAGTTTCTAACCATCCTATCAACCTTCGATCCGATACTACAGAAAACATGTCATCACATGGCCCAGATTAAGACATGCATTGGTGTTTAAAGCCATTCTAACCTACCGCTTAAGGGGCGCATGTGCTTTGCAAGTGCGTCATTGATTTCTTTGGACGTTTTGTAGAATTAGCCCCCATCATCCTAATATTCACGCATAGGTCACTACCGAACTTCAGCACGTGCACGTACATGAGCTTACTTCGAGAATTTACGCACAAAATCCTTCGAAATCTTTGAAAATACAAGCAGGACCTTGGCAGAGTTCAAGCACGTGAGACAACACACACAAATTTGGATTTTTATGCTGACACCCCTGCATTCCCTACATATTTCTTAAGCAATCCCCCGATTCCTTATTAATTACATAATACCCCTCTAGACTATATATAATACCACTATACATACCATCTTAAAACAAAATAAAATACAAAACAAAAGAAATATAAAAAAATGCGTATAAAATACCAGTATTATACTATATAAAGTATTAAATAAATTTCGTAAAATAAAATATTTTTTATTAGTAATAAATCTTTAAAATATAAAATATTAAACACCTTTAAAAATCCTAGAAAAATTATATACAATATATTTTGCTATATTTTACGCATAAAACCAAAAAACATAAAAATTAAATAATAAAACTAATAAAAAAAGTAAAATACCTAAAAACTCTAAAATTCGTAACTAAATAAATAAAAATCACAAAAATACACAATATATCGTTTTAAAGATAATCCCACCTACTTTGCAATAAAAAAAGAAAATATTTTGTTACTGTTTATTATATTACAAATCGAAAATAAAAAATCTATTTTCAATAAAAAAAGCAATTTTCAACATTAAAAATAAACCAAAATCTATAAAAAAATCCTAAAAACCTTCTAAAAATCCATAAAAACAGGAAAATAAAATAAACATAAAAATCACAAAATTAAAATTAAATAAAAATTACAAAAAAATTATAAAAATAATAAAAAATCATAAAATACTCAAAAATTACAAAAACAATATATTTTTTTTAATATAAATTAGAAATCTAGAAAAATCCCTAATAATAAAATTATAATATGAAACCTTTTACCTTATATTTCTGTAGTTTGGCCCTAGTTTTCACTAGTTTGCCTCCCTGAGTTCGACAGTCCTATGCTTTATAGCTATACATCAAAGTTTACGAGTATAAATAAAATTAAATAAAAAGATTAACTAAAAAATAATATTTTCTGCCAAAATTCGAACTGTCACCACATGACGATTGTTTTTCTTTTTAGATGACATGATCGGTCGTGTTTTTCAGATAGCACCGTCGCTGGGGAGGCAACATGAGGGTACAATAGATTTTAGGTTTAGGGTTTCTTTTTGCCATCTTCTTATTTTTCCTAACCTTACGCCTTTTTGTTTATGATTTGTGCACTACCGTTTGAAAAGCAAGATAGAACTGCAAAGCTGATTGGTTGGGATTTTCTGTAATAAAAAAATTTATTCGTATGAAGGGGCCCCTTCAGGGAATCCCGACTTGTACCCTCCTCCCTTTTTCTTGTCGTCTAATTCACCGAGTGCCGTGCACTAGTTGAATCAGAGCACCCACCACGATTTTCTTGCTTCATGATTTTTCTCAACAGTTTTTCGTGGCTTTTTCGAGGATAAATGCTTGTTAGGATTTCTTAATTTTTCCCTTCTCCGCATAACTGTAGCTAGGTGCTTGCTTAGGTCGAATCACCTAGATGCTTGTGATCTTATATAAAACTAAAAAAAATTAAACATCGTTAGACGCTTTATGAAAATAATCAGAAAAAGTGATAACCAATGAATTAAAATAGGGACTGCTAATTTTATCTGACCCTAAAAGGAAACGTATGGACTCCACTTGATTAGGGAGAGCAATCCCTAGAAAATGAATTACATGTACTCTCCAGATCTATGAGTGAGAGATGACCCTTAAGGTAGAGGACACTGCAGTAGCACGGTCCTCAAGTAACACGGGTAACCGGAAACGATCTGTACATACTCCCATACTAGTTGAGAATAAGTGATTTCTTGTAAGAACTCGAGACACTATTCTGGGGAAGTTTCGGGCACCTATTAGCTCACGCTAATATGTGAGAAGACTAGTCTGCCAAACAACCAAAAACTGACAAGGTAAATGACCAAACTTTGACGGTCATCACGGGGTAAAGTTGGTGAATACAGGGTTTGCTTTGTGTTTGATTTGTGGTGTGAGTCCTTTTATTTCATAGATCTTGGTCAACTATAATCTATCAAGATGATGGGTAGGAGATTGCTTTGGTCTACTTTGACTCATCGACTCTCTCGCGCACATGCCCATTCATCCAGATCGGTTCGGGATGTCTCTCTTCCCAAATCGAAATCTACCCGAGTTCCCGATACGAGAGCACGGATGGAGCAGCCTGCACCTACTTCGGGAGCTGAGTTAGTTTTTACATCAAGATTAATGATCTTCCTGATTGAATCTGATTTCATCCTACTACTACCAAAATTTTACTGGGAGCTGCACGAGGAACAGTACGAGCATCTTTATGAGTTACAGGATATTTGTAGTACGAGATTCTATTCAGATATAACACCTGAGGACACAATGATGAAAACCTTTCCCTTGACTCTCAAGGACGAACCTGCGAGATGGCTCCGACATTTGGGAAAGGAGAGAGCTAGTTTGGGTACTCCTCGAACAACTTTTCATAGGAAATTTTACCCCATAAACCGAGCAAACTTAATGCGTTCAATTATCAGAGATTTTTCGCATGATCCCCACGAGCCATTCCAGGATATGTGGCCCCGATTTCAGACTCTCTTGAGGAGATTTCTGGATCACAGAATCTCTACAGCTGAATTAGCTCAAATATTTTATCAGGGGATGACCACAGATCAGCAGACATTGGTCGATGCCTCGTTCGACGGTTTACACCGCAATCTTGACTAGGATTCACTTTGGAATCTCTTCGGAGAGATTTCTGTTGTCAAGATGGCATATGAAGAAGATCACATACCACTTCAACGCGATCCACCTCTCGTTGATTTAGGTATCACACATCATGTTATGTGGATACTGATGTAGAATTAAGAATGGACATTGAACCTATAGTAGAGAGTTATCATCTTCAGAGATTGACACATATTCCGTTGAGTTTTCAACCAGAGTATGAGTTGGTTCCATGCTTTCCACTTCAGGAGTCTTGGATAACTATTCCGTAGGTATTCCAAGATACCAAGCGAGAGCCAATGCTGTTTCAGCTATCTTATCAACCGATTCAGTTTCCATATCAGGACCAGTGCCATGAGCAGCCTCAGGAGCATTTCAACTCAGACTCATTTGATCATTTTGAGCATCTTTAGCAGCCTGAGATGGATGTGGGACATTACTTTGAGAGTCCTGATATAGATGGTTCCACATTCAATCACTCAGTCCATTTGATTCATGAGCAGACCACCTATCGTAGATAGCAGATGGACACCTTTAGAAAATTTATTACCAGCATTGTCACAGAGCAGAGATCAGTTTCATATATTGCTGCTTCACATGAGTCATTGAGGGAGCATACAATTGGCAACAACGCATGTGCACATTCAGATTCTGATTTTCCTCATAGTGAAAGCGAAAAATCACAAACAAAATGGAAAAAAAGAGAAAATCTTGAAAAAGGAATAAACACAAGACTCCTGAATCTATTGACGGATCTCGAGCATCTACTATTCATGGAGCTAGTCCCTGTTTAAGAAAAAGAATTTCTTCTCCTTCTTATCTTCCGAGTTTACATACTAACATGGAGGATGTACAAATACCCTTCTCAGATGCTCTAAATCTAGGGAAGGAGGAAAAATTAGAAAATATCAAAAAGATCCAAGATTCAGAATTTACAGAAGAGATGATGGACCGAATTCAGATCAAACTTACTCTTACGGAGGCATTGGTCCACATTCCTCTTCTTCAGAAATGCCTGAAGCAGCATACTACACCTTAAAGGAAGAAGAGGCATAATCACTTCTCTAAGAAACAAGTGCCGACCATTGTCACTTGTTGCGCCATCCAGCACACATCTCCCAAGAAGTAAAAGATATACATGGGAACACCATTTGTCAGTTGTCAGATTTCAGATCACAAATTCGAGCACACCTTATTGGAGAACGGGTCATCAGTGAATATTTTACCCTTCTATCTTATCGAGACTCTTCATATAGAGCCTCTAAAGTGAGGCAGAATGATTCTTTAGTTTCCAGATCGATCGATCAAGAGGTCGAAGGGTATACTTAAGGACATTGTTGTGATGGTACAAGGTATGAAATTCACTGTGGATTTTGTTGTCTTAGATTCTGACTCCTCAGTACCATCACATGATGATGTCGTTATTCTTGGTCGGTCTTTTCTCGGTGCAGCCAAGGCCGTAATTTATTATGGGTCAAACATTGTCACGTTCCCTTCTAGCAGCATAGTGCCAACTTCCAAGCCAACAGAGACTCTACCAGCAAACAAATGTACTTCCAGGCCATCAGAGACAAAGGCTTGTGGGATCATCGATGATATACGACATGATCATATTCCTCCTGAATCTACAGAGACCCAAGATATCCTTTCTCGAGAGGAAAACTTAGAGAGCACATCTTCTGGTGATCCGAATACACATGTTTGGAGATGTGTTGACGAGATCCGTAGTATCTACGGTAATGAAACTAACCTGTTGGTGGCACATACTTCGAAGGCCAAACCTGATCCAATTGAAGATCCTTCATTCGAGCCTTCCAGTATTAAAGTTGTTGAGCCCTCTTTTCATGCATATTCAAATAAGGGCTTAGTTGGTGATGAGATTAATCAGACCGCATCAGAATTTTACCTCTTTCTTGATTTTGCTTTAAAGACCATGGAACATCTTTCAGAGGTAGGTTATGTCCTTCTTTTCGGCCATCTAGGCCTCTCCTCACTGGTCGACATAGACCAGGGATTCTCCAATTCCGATATGGATATCTCTGAGGATGACCCTGATGCTGACCTGACTCTTGTACATTATATTGTTCCTCGATCTCGCAAGAAGGTCACTTTTCGGCTTTCTTGAGCCTGTACAGTTCGTTCACTTTGTACATATGTACTTTTGATTTTCATTCTTTCATCATTCCGTTTGTCTTACACCCTTATTGGATGTTCTTTATCCTAAATATAGGGGGTGTAGACACCGTTGTTGTTCGTATCATTTTGTTTTATTACCCCTGTTGTTTCTTATATTTAGGGTGTGCTTTACCCTAAGTATGGGGGGGATGTCGCATATTATCAGCTTTTTGATTGTCGTTGGTTTTTGTATCGTCTACTCTCTCGCTTGTCCCTCACCTTTTGATCTTCTTCTCTATACTTAGGTATATTTTACCCTAAGTATAGGGGGGACAAGCTGAGCCATTGAGTGTGTACATTCTCTTGACCTCGACCATCTTCGATTTTGAGTCTGCTATCCTTAGGATTACTTGACCCTAAGTATAGAAGAGATGATTGATTTTTATTCATTTATTCGCTTTTCTTTGAGTCATTGTACTATAGGATTATTTTCACCGATCTATACTTAGCCCTTATTATGTCTTCTTTTGCCCATTCTTTGGTCACTATGAGGACATAGTCTACGCTAAGTATGGGGGGGTGTCGTATACATGCTACATATACTTTAGAAGACATAACTTGTACTTTATTGTATTTTTAATAATAAGGCTCTCTAAAAGTATGGGTGTGTATTTTGGGTTTTTTTAAAAAAAGCCCAAGAAAACCATTAAATATGACTCATAAAAATTGGTTTAAAACTTGTATAAAAATGTTGTAAATTTCTTTGATAAAATTCTTAATTATGTAAAACTTGTAAAAAGTATTTGTAAAATCATGTATAAAAGCCGTAGAATCTTGTATATAAATGTTGTACAAATTCCTTTGTAAAACATACCGAATTCGTGTAAAATTTATGTAAATTGAACTAATCCAGTAACTCTTTCAACAAGACCCTAAAAAATTAAAAAAAGTTAAAAATTCTTAAAAATTGCAAAAATATTTAAAAATCACTTAAAAAGTTTACTTCGAAAAATTCACTTCATAAAAAAATGTGTAGTATTCATTAGCATTTTTCAGAATAAGTTTGATTCTTGAGTCGAATGGATCTAAGTCTGAGAGATGGAGCTTGGTTTAGTCCTTAATCCACTTAATTCTAAAGTGACTTTATTAGGAATTGGAATTGAGACTCTTCAGGTCTTTTAGATTTAACTTTTTGGGTTCCATGAGACCATGTTTGGAATTCAACTTGAAAGTGCCTAAGTAGGACACCAAGTGTCATCTATTTAACTATTCTCCATTTAAATCAATTTTGAACTCATGCACTCTACACTTAGCTCGACTTGCATGGGGCTGCAAAGGGCAATCCATATTGGTGGTACGTTTCCATCCTTGTCTAGTGGCGTTGACGTCTAAAGACTGGAGAGATTGGGGTTGAAATAAAGCTTCAGATGAGGGAAGGATCTGCTGGCACAATTTTTCCAAGACCCCAAAAAATGGACGAAATGACACAATGCTATATCCGTCGGGGCATAAAAGACCTATGCTGTGCAATAATTATTTCTACCAAAAGAAGTCAGATACACCAAACACCAATAATTACTACAATGGTCCGAACTTCAGAAAGCCTACATGTCTTAGTGGAGACTTGGCTAAACTGGCAAGGCTTCACAGGAGATGTGATTATACTGATCACACTCTAGTTCTCTTCTCATTCTTCTATCTTCTTCCTCTATTCGATTGTGGACACAACACGACTTGACCTTAGAAGGAAATACCCCCTCCTCGAGGATCAAGTAGCTGGATGAGGGCCCAATCGTAGTGTATTACTGGGATGGGTGGTTTCCTCGCTTCTTTAGAGCGAGAAGAGCTAAACCTTTCATACACAGTACATATTGCTTTCAATGCTGAAACATTTATGTGATGAATAGGTGGATCTGAGCTGGCTGCTAAGGTGAACCTGGATAAGTATTTGTGGAACCTGAGGGTTGTCGAGGCTTAAATCCTAATTTTAGTAGAGTCCCGACACATTATTAATCCAAAGATCTAATCCAAGTTCTAGATTTTGGTGAATTGAGATTCGGTTTAAAGAAACAAGCATGTTCTAAGTTCTTTTCTTTTTCCTTTTCTTTTTCTTTTTTCTTGCACTTATTTATAGAATAAGTGTTTGCTAAGGGTCTAGCAAAGGTAAAGTATAGGGGAATGATGAATCCATTATTCATTGCCTTTATTCTTTCATTTTGGTTAAAATCCTTGATAAAATGCATGTACATAATCACTAATTCCAACTAATTATCATTCTAACCAAAAATATTAATATTATATATTTGACATTTATTTTACCCAAAATAAAATAATAAAGATAAAAAGAAAAATAAAACAAAAGAAGGCTGCAGACATAAAATATGTACAGACTGATCCTAATCTCGAGACCAGGTTAATATTGACATAGTTGACAAAAATAAATAAGTAGGGAGATATAAGGATGCTAACCTATAATAATAATAGGTACATACTCATCCTAACCCTGAGACCAGGTTAATATTGACTTGGTAGACAAAATAAATAAGTAGGGGGAGATAAGGATCCTAACCTAAAAAAATAAGAGAAAATCAAGACCAAAAATATAATTAAACACATTTTTCACACTGTAAATATTTCACCTATTTTATTTATCACATATATCTTTCCAAACCAAAACACTTCTTTCATAAAAGTTGTCCATAAAAATATATATTATTTTATAAAAATATCAGAAAAATAATTCAACATAAAAAAATAATTAATTACAATGGATCGAAAAAGCCGCAAAAGTCGACTTCTGAGTTTCATAACTATTTACTGAAAATTCCAAACAGATCAAACTCACTTTTAAACTTCGATTTATTAATAATACTATTTATTAAGAATATCGGAAAAATATAAGAATAAAATTGATGAGTTTTGGCGTTTGGGACCTGTTGTATATATATACTATATGTAGAAACTTCTCGGCTTTTTAATTAATTAACCATAAATCTGATTAAATTAATTTCTTTTCTAGAAATCCTCTAAAATCGAATATAAAATATAAAAATATAACTAAGTCAAAATACTAATAAAACCTGAAGCCACAAAGCCACTATCTAAAATTTCCGGACCTCATAACTTGGCCATATGAACTTCGAATAAAGCAAACTCAGTTTCAAAATCCATTTTATTTAATTATCTACAAAATAACACTGATTTCGCTAAAATCAGAGTTAATATGTAAAATGTGGGCTTCGGGACCGTATTACTATATGTTGTACAATGTACCGTAGTTTATTATTATTTTTTATATGTTAATTTATATATTTATATAATTTATTAATCTTTTAATATTAAAAAATAAATTATTTATTTATTTATTTATTTATTTTTATTTATTTAGCATTTATTTATTAATTTATTATTCATTAAGATATTTAATTAATTCATTAATTATTAATTACATAATTAATTTTCTAATTATTTATTTTAATTTAACATAAGTATTCAATTATATAATTAATTAATACATTTATTATTTTATTTTTTTATCTCTCCTACTTTCCCAATTCCCTTCTTCCTCCGTTGTCTTCCTTCTACTTCCTCCAACCCGCTCCTACGCATGGTACCCGATCTCCCTCTTCCGCCACTTCTCCTCCATCGGCAAACTGACCTAAAGGTCGGTCGTTATCCGTTAGGCGGGTAGGCCAACCTCTTACCTTCACCCTCCATCGATAAATAAACCTGCAACCCTTGGAGTTTAAGCCATCTGCCATTTCCCATTAATCTTCCTCCAAGCTTTGGGGTATTGAGAGAGAGAGAGAGTGACAATCTCGATTCTTTGCCGTCGAGCGAGGTCAAGGAAGAGGGGAGTGTGCGAGATCCTGCTCCGGTGAGGTTCCTCTCCCGTGAGCTCGAGCCATCGCGAAGCTCCGCCACGTTAAGACGATGATACTCTGGAGTCGCTGTTCTGGAATCCCATGCAACAACAATCATTCACAACGTCGTCCATCCATGATCCAAGTAGGTTTCCGATTACCTTTCTCACCATATCCTCTATTCTATTTCTATTCTTGTCTAATCCTCTATTCCTTTCTGTTTCCGCTTTGTTTTCATCTATGTGGTTGGAAACCTAGCTTCCGATCCATCCTTCTCTTATTCTACCCTCCTCTCGTCTATCCTTTAAGTGAAATCAATCACAATCCTTCAACTTATCATTGTCTTTCGGCTTATTATCATTTTCCCATCATCTTCTCATCACTTAATTATCTCGTATTGGTTTTTTATCTGAGTTTAGAGCTCCTCTACCCAATTCCCTCATCTATCTAATATCCTGGTCGAGAAGTCAAACCTCGAGCCGATGGCCAACTGCAGGTCCTTATATGGAGTTGACATGAATATCCTGAAGCATCAGGAGTATCGACACATGCACATGTAGAGCAACCAATAGACTGATATGCCTCCTAAGCAACTGTAGGCCGATCATCGCCTTCGATGTAAATTTGGGCAACAACAATTTCGTCAAGAGACACCATCGAGTATCACGCCGAATGACCTTGAGATGTGCACGTCATCGGAGCATAAATCACCAATCGGATATGTGCATCGAACACACCTGCATATGGAGATCAAGCTATCAGCTAGATCACATTTGAAGCAGATGTATTGAGTATCTATAGACTCCAAAATCATGAACAATAGCTATGCCCTTCGATCCATTACTTGGATCGAGTCGATGCATTGCAACCAATTGAGATTAGTAACACCTGAGCTGAAGTACCATTTCACTTTTGAGACATCAACGAACACCAGATATCTGGAGAAATCTCCATGTGGCGCAAGTTGAAACACCTCCGAGATCAAGTCGTAACCTCCTGGACTAGTTTCAATTGGGGAAGAATAGTCGCGCCCAGAGTAGTTTCTAACTATCCGATCAACCTTCGATTCGATGCTTCATAAAACTTCTCATCGCACGACCTTGACTAAGACACTCATTGGTGTTTAATGCCATGCTACCCCATCGCTTAAGGGGCACATATGATTTGCATGTGCGCCATTTAATTTTTGGACGTTTTGTAGAATTAGCCCCCGACATCCTATTATTAATGCATAGGTCCCTACCGAACTTCAGCACGTGCGTGTGCACGGGCTTACTTGGAGAATTTGTGTGCAAACTCCTTCAAAATCTTTGAAAATACAAGCAGTACCTTGGCAGAGTTCATGCACGTGAGACAAGATGCACAAGCTTGGACTTTTGCGCTGACACCCCTCCATTCCCTGCATACTTCATGCACAACCCCACGATTCCCTATTAATTACATAATACCCATCTAGACTGTATATAATATCACTATATATACCATCTTACAACAAAATAAAATACAAAACATAAAAGTATTAAAAATACATATTCAATATCAATATTATACTATATACAATATTAAATATATTTGCAAAATAAAAATAATTTCTATTAATAATAAATCATTTAAAAAAATATTAAAACACCTTTAAAAATATTACAAAAATTATATACAATTTATTTTGCTATATTTTACATATAAAACCAAAAAAAATAAAAAATGAATAATAAAACCAAAAAAATAAAATAATTTAAAACTTTAAAAATTCATAACTAAATAAATAAAAATCACATAAAAAGTACAATATATAGTTTTAAAGATAATTTCTCCTTCTTTGAATAAAAAATAAAATAAAGATATTTTTCTACTGTTACTATATTAAAAATCCTAAATAAAAAATCTGTTTTCAATAAAAAATAAATATGCAAAATAAAAATAAATCAAAATCTAAAAAAAACCTAAAAACCTTCTAAAAATCCATAAAAACAGGAAAACAAAATAACATAAAAATATCAAAATAAAAATTAAATAAAAATTAAATAAAAATTACAAAACTTTTTCGAAAAATGTTAAAAAATCATAAAATACTCAAAAAACACAAAAACAATATAAAATTGATTGAAAATCAAATGAAAATAAAGAAAAGTCTTTAAAAATAAAATAAAAATAGGAAACATTTTACCTTAGATTTTCTATAATTTAACCCTAGTTTTCAATTGTTTGCCTCCATGAGTTTGACACTCCCGTGCTTTATCACTATACGTCAAGTTTTAGGAGAATAAATAAAATTAAATAAAAAGATTAACTAAAAAATTAATCTTTTCTGGAAAATTCGACCGGTCACAACAACGACAGTTGTTTATCTTTTTAGACAACACGATTGGTCAAGTTTAGACGCAAGAGAACTTAGCACTATTTTGAATGACATCTGTGCTGACTTTAGAAAGAACAACAAGCTCTTTAGAATAAAAAATTACTACCTCAAAAACTTCGGAATCACTAAAAGACACTACAAAAAGGAGTGATTGGCGTGCACATGGTGTCTTGTGATGTGCACGCCAATCACATGCCAAGTGCATGCCCATACATTAGGCGAGCACATGTGCTCTCCCGAATGGTGTTCGCCAAATGGAGGGTCGCTAGGGCATGTGGGCGAGCACCTGTATACTCCAGGTGCTCGCCCAACCTAAGCACGTTCACAATTGTGATCGCTAAAGGCTCACTCACGTTCATGACGGCGAGCCAATACAGAGCACTGGGAGAGCACATGTGCTCACCCAAGCTAAAGATCATAAAAAAATATACAGGCACGATTGGGTTTAGACACCCCATCAAACCTGTATAGCCTCCCAAGAAACCACTGCAGGTGCTTATTAGAGTTGAGAAAAGTACCTTTAATGTGCCATCCATTCAATTAACTAAAGTAACTTGTACCTGCCAAACTCACATAATCTATATGAACTTACGAACTAAACATATAAGATAATATACAATTTCAGTATATGCATCACATTTAACAGCTAAATATAGTACCAATATATTTTTAAAATGTTCGACAAGTACAAGTACAACTAATTCTATTTTGAAAGTTCATACAGATTAAAAGATTTGCTGAAAATCCCAACAAAACAAGATAAAAACCACCAGTCATTTCTTTTTGATCTAAATATTTATGATATTAAACCCTGCTTCTCTTTCTCGTTCTCCTTAAATATGGCAAACATGTATGCCTCTTCTTCTAGGTCATTCTCCTCCTCCTCTTCATCTGATTCAATCTCCTCATATTGAGATGCACGCCCATGTGACCTATTTTATGGAATATATATATATATATGTATATGATATGAAATTGAGGATATTGAAATATAAAATTATTAGAGTTTAGAAGGACAATATTTACATGTACATCGAGAAACCTTGCTGGAGCTTCCTCACAGTCTCCCCCATCATCAGCGTTATGACTCCAACTACGATGATGACTGTGGCTGTGAATACGATGGTTGGCCATAAGAGGAATAGGAATGACGATGTTCCTCCACATAGTATGGAGGAACACCACCAAGCATCTACTTCCTGTTCGTCACAACATCCCTCTCCTCCAACACCTATTAAAATTTTTATGGTTTAATATGAATATATATTTAAAAATTGAATATACTAAAAAAATATTTATCTATAACTGTTTCTAAATTACATTATCAAATGGTGGTTGTTCCCTATTAGGATCTCTACCACATTTCTCTACAGCTAGTGCCAAATAACAATCCTGAAATACAAGTTAAAAAAATATAAGAAATAATTATATTATATCTATCAAATAACTTATATATAAAAAGACTAACCAACAATTCTCCTTCTTCATGAGTGGACCATTGAGACTCTCCATCTTTCCCATTCATGTGGGACCTAGACCACCACTCTTCAAAAGAGGGTTCTCTTTCCATCCTTGTCGCCTGAAAAATAGATATAAACAATAATAATATAATGGGACTATAATAACATAGTATTTAATATCTAATTTCGAATAAGAAAGTACCAACTCCGCTCTAATTTGATTGTGGCTTTTAGAGCCACTGGTCGATTCGATCCTCAATTTCGACGGTTTATCCCGGCTTCTATCTCTTCCCGAACATAAGTCCCAAATGGACATGTCAATGTAGTCTTGTCCTTATCTTCGAGCGCAATGGCCACCTGATTGTAGCCAGAGTACCCGTCAAGAAAGCAGTAATGACTCCTCCCAGCTAGCCTCTCTATAATCTGATCAATAAAATACAACGGGAAATGATCCTGCTTGGTGGCCTGATTCAATCTTTTGTAGTCCACACAGACCCTCCAAGAAGTGGGTACCTGGGTAGCTATCTCCTCTCCAGACTCACTCACAACTGTAGTGATGCCCGTCTTCTTAGGAACCACATGTAATGGACTAACCCATTTGGAGTCGAAGATGTGGTAGATAAAATCGGCGCTCTCTACCATTTCGAGATTTCCTTCATGACAACCTCTCGAAGATTCGGTTTTAGCCATCACTTGAACTCACGCGATGGCTTGGCGTCCTATTCGAGATAGATATGGTGGGAGCACATGGCCGGACTTATCCCCTGGAGATCATCTACGCTCCGTTCTATCACCTTGCAATTCTTCTCAAGAAACTCCATCAAACGAGATTCTTGTTCTCCAGCCAAATCTGCTGAGATAATGACTAGGTACATCTCATGCTCACCCGCAAGGAACTTATACTTCAGCAACTGCAGCAAAGGATTCGGTTCTGGACAGTTGGGAGCTGGCAAATTTGGCTTCTGAAATGTCTGAGTGAAAGCAACCAAATCTGCGTGGGAGAACTATCGCTGATCATGAAAAGTTGGTGTAGACTGCCCTGCTGGTGTATCTGTAATCTGCGTTGGATCAGTCTCCACCCTAGTTGTTGGCTCTATAGGAATCAGACAAGGTATCAACTCATCAAATTCGGCCCAATCTATATCTAACTCCGAGGGATCTGAATCACCAGAAAATATAATCTACGTCACTATCCTGAACACGGTCCACAACCTTGAATGTGTCCTCTGCCAAGAGTGTGCTCTCCAAGCTCTCCTCTACTAGGATCTGGGAATATGTAGAGTCTGAATGTGAGAGGGCTCGTGAAATGGGATCAGACCAAGCAGCTTCATCATCAGTAATCACAAAATCGTACTCTCGGTGGAAGTCTCGCTCTGCCTCTGTCATCTGCTCTGAACCGTTGTTCTTCTCTAAGCAGGCTGAATCTCGTGCTCTAGTCTCATCGATCGTCTCTATTTGTATACTCTCACCCTCGACGCAAAAGTATGCCTTCCCACTGTCATGGTCGGACACCGCCTTGGCTGTGTCCAAGAATGGACGACCTAGAATGATGGGGGTATCGGTCACAGACTCAAGGATCTCCATGTCCAACACAACAAAGTCCCAAGGGAATTCAGGCCCTGAATTGTGATGACCACGTCCTTCAACAACCCCTTCGACCTCTTGACATATCTATCAGCAAACTGAAGGACTGTCCTGCTCTGTCGGAGAGGGCCAAACTCGAATCGGTCGAGTAAGGCAGCCTGAAGGAGGTTGATGGAAGACCCGCAGTCTAATAGAGTCCGATCGAATCTCTGCTCATGGATAAGACATCTGACATAGGAAGCTCCTGCATCTGGTCTCTTGGCTAGCAGACGGTTCTGGACGGCGAAGCTGGTGGCACGAGTGAGCACATGGATCTTTGCATGATGGTTCCTCTTCTTCCCGCGGATAGTAGTCTTCACTCTCAGGTTCCTCTAGAAGAGAGGGATATGCTCAAGTGCCTCCTGTAGAGTCAGCTGAATCTGAAATCTATCGATCATCTGTTGGCTAAACTCTAGTTGCTGTGATTTTTTTTTGATTTTATTTTTATTCCCCTTAGCCAAGCGGAGTGCTTGAGGAAAGGGGATGGCTGGCCCTCTTCAGATAGAGGGCTAGGAAAGGGTCCCTGCTGCTGCAAAGAAGTAGAATCCATACAAATATTACTATGAATCACATATGGACTCGAAGATGAAGAACCATATCCTTTATTAATTTTTCGAGTTTTCTATAGAGTCCCGTGGTACAGAGACAGAAGGAAATACAACTAGAAGAGAAGGGGTGGCCTCAGTACCACCTACAACATCACGAACTACGACATCAGGACCTCACTCTGGCTCAACATCTTAACATCTGGTGGCATCAGTACCACCCTCTAAAACTGGTGACACGACGGCCTCAGTATATCGGTTGGATCAACATCCTTGATGGTGTCAACACCACCGTCATCATCATCATCATGAGTGGCATCAGCACCGCTATCCTCCTCATCTTGCACTCGGGCATCCTCATGGTGTCGTCGCTCAGACGAGGCGCCGCCGATTGGCATCCTCCCGCTCCTAAGTGTAACAAAGTCAACATCAAATGTATATGAAGCAGTATCACCGAATAAGTCACTAGGAGTGGTAACCTCTATGAATTTCACCCACTCAGACTTTCTCTTCAGGTTGTTCGGGTTTGGCTCGATCTGAGCAGGTATGGTAGCCTTTCCCTTGATGATCTCCCTTATCTCCTAGTAGAACTCGTCCATCTCCTGCCTGAAAGTGGCCTGCTCATCGGAAAGAAGGCAGGCTAAGTCATCGATTGCTGGGTTCTCATAGGCTGGACCATGAAAACTAGACAAGTTGCCTCTTTGGAAGTGATGTTGTTGCTGGGAAGGATGTGGGGGATACTGAGAGTATTGCTGAGGCTACTGCTGGTGCAGCCTCCACGGTTGGCCCTGCTGGTAGGGGCGAGGACCCTGCTGGTAATGTTGCTGTTGCTGTGGCTGGTGTCGGAACTGGGGCTACTGCTGAGACTAGCCGAACTGCACACCCTGAACTGGAGGCTGCTGCTGAGAAGAGGTACCTTCATTCGACCACTGGAATCTTGGATGGTCTCGACGAATCCGAGGCTGTTGTCAGTCGTAGCAAATCCCGTTAACTTCCATCAACAGCTCCTGCTCGACAGGGGGTGAAGGAAGGACTGCTAGGGGCTGCTCCTACTGATACACCACCATCTGAGTGTCCTGAGATGGTAATGGCTGAATGTACTGGTGCTGCGGCTACTGTAACGGCTCTGCCTCAATATGGTGGACCTGTCTGTAATGGACGGAGGGCTGGGTCGAGCTGCTGCTGTTGGGGTCATCCCGTGACCTGAGACAGGTTGAGAAGGTGTCTTTTCCTCTTGGAGACACATGATCTGGGTCTTCAGGTAACTCAATGTATGTGCCATCTGATGAATCTGTGACATGCCCTGGCACTTCTTCTCCTCAATGATCTCGATGCGGTCCAGCTTCTCGCTGATGATGCCTATATCAGCAGCTGACGACTGCGCATGTGTTGTGGCTGCTGACGATGTGGAAGGGCCTGCATCGACCCATGATATCCTCTGATAGGTCACGACCTAAGGTGGGGGCTTCCCGTGAGTGTAAAGATGGGTCTGGGACATGTCAGTGTAGTTCTCGACCATCTCCTCATATATGGCCCAGACCTGATCCTTATCCTTGGCAAAGTAGGATCCCCCACATAAAGCGTTCACGAGCCCCTGCAGCTTCGGTGTCAGCCCACAAAAGAAACTCTACACAAGATTGGGCTTGGATATGTCATGGTGTGGACACCAGTCAATGAGATCTTGAAAGCGGTCCCATGTTTCATGAAATTGCTCATTGGGAAGCATGGAGAAGTTGTTGATGAAGGCTCAATCTGCGTTCGTCCGGTCGAGTGGATAGTACTTGTTCAAGTACTCATTCCGGAGTTGTTCCCACGAAGTGACGTATCTTCCCAAATGCTTCATCTAGTAGGCTGCTCTATCAACTAGGGAGAATGGAAAAGCCATCATCTTGATGGTAACCTCGTCGTATCTGTCGTGGACTGTGATGCAGATCATCTCAAACTCCTGGAGATGCAGATGCAGCTCCTCGGTGGCTAGCCCGTGAAATCTGGGCAACAGCTGAATCGTCTGAGGAGGGAGCTTGAAATCTCCCAGGATCGCCGGAAGCTGAATCCAACGGTGTGTCAAAGTTGCACTAGGGTTGTGCAACTCTCTCATCGGGCAGGCTGCTCGGGCTGGCTCCTGTGGCTCATCTAGATGTGGTTCATCTCCTCCTCCGAGCTCTGGTATCTCTCCACCATTTTGTCTCGGCTCTCTGCAGTCAGCTCGCATCTAGGCCATCTCTCTGCGCATGTCAGCCATGAAAGCTCCATGGTCTCTGATCTATTGCTGCATAGCCAAAGAAGCTAACAAGGTGTTATTGATTACGCCCTGATATAGAACATATGTGCTGGTCTGGGCTAGTCCATCGGTGCGCTCCTCGCTGCTAGCGATCTCTTGGGTCTCTACAAAGGCAAAAAACCCGGACTCAGGTGCCGTCAAATGAATATATATCTACTCCGATCTCTGCTCGGGCACCTCAGGACTGGAAGAAGGGTGGTCGAGGGGAAACATGGAGGAGTCAAACTCGGGTTCGGAGAGCAGGTCTGGGCTCTCACAAACCAACCTAGATGAATGGGGCGGAGTGCTTGAAAGCGGTACAACCAAGGGCCTCCCAAGGGACCTCCGGCCCATCATCGTGATCTGGAGATAAAGGCGGATGGGATATGGAAATAAACAAGATCAGAAAACAAACCCCCAATTCGCCTATTCAACACTGAGAGGTGATGAGTGTCAAGGTTCGATCTTTTATCTTGTCGATTTTATTTTAGGTGATAATTCAGTCTAGCAGAGCGATTAAGCGAGCTGGTAGGAACCTGATGATCTCAGGAAACTGGCCCAATCCCAAAGCTAGATCTTTCCCAGCCAGTACAAGTTGCGGACCGTTTACCAGCTACCCGATCAACTCGCTCTGTTAAGGATATATCAGCCCGCTTTACCGGAAACCGGAGCGATCCTCACTGAAGAACGACTAACCCCAAGACTAGTAGTCTGATGAAAGTTCAGGTATGGCTCTATCCAAGTGTACGGGTCACTCTCTCGCGCATGCAAACCAAACAATGAAGGGATTGCTCTCCCAAGACAGATTTTTAAGTTGAGTGTCTTTTAGGATCAAGTGTGTTTAGCATTCCCAATTTTATGGTTTTTCCCTTTTTATGTATTTTTCAATAATCAAACAAACGTCTAACGATTTTTTTGATTTCCTGGCTATTTTTAAGTAAAAAAACAAGGGGAGAAGTCGAAAAAGCCGATACGCGGCCAAACACGATGATGCATGCAAAGTCAAAGATGCGTACCTATCGCCATCACTCTACATGCAGGGTGATATGTGCATAAATAAAAGAAAGAAATAAAACTACCTATATGATGCAAGAAGAAAACGACCTTAGATGAGAAATTTCTACACGTGAAGAAATAGCTAACAAGTCACAGAGAGAAGTCGGAATCCGATCTCTGATGGTGATCGGTGTCCGGCATAATGGATCATGCACTGATAAATCTATGATTCATCACTCTTAAAGATGAAAACAGAGTCTTGTTCCTGAGTAATTAGCTACATATTTCCACTTATATTTCATAATTAGCATTCATGCATGCATATATAATATATGCATTTTAGCATTCACATTTGCATTAAATAAGAAGCCCAATTCACTTGTAAATATTCACCATATTTCACCTATATTATACTCACTCCAAAACCAATAAAATCAACTCCACACTATATATATTATTGACAAAGGATACAAGGAAAATACCAAAAATTTCCAACTTGAATAATTACCCAATAAAACCCCAAACCAGTTGGAGACCTTAGACCCTAGAATAGACATATCTCTCTCATACAACCTCCGATCTAGGTCTACTCACTTTTAAATTAATACATATTCAGAAACCTTCAAAATGAGACCAATTTCATTTAAATCGGAGCTCGTATGCAAAACATGGGTTTTGGGACCCCATTGTACACTATATGTATGTACATTTGTACCCTTGTATTTTAGTACTTTATTTGACTCATTTCCATTTTTGGTCAACATGAAACTTGATGATCTCATTGAGATCTACAACTTTCATGTTTTGAGTTTTTTCAAATTCGGCCATCTTCTCTCACTTATCTCACATTTCTTTCAGCCATCCAGATCAGGCCACGTGGCTCCCTCTACTTGCGCCACGCGACCCGCTCATAACACGCCACGTACCCCTCTTTCTCCACCCTCCGATGGCACCTTCTCCTTCTAAATCCCAGCCATCTATGCCACATCAAACTCGGTCACCCGATCAAGGCCCAGATCGTATTTGGGCCGCCTCACCAGCGCCCTCATCTCATTGCGCCATGTCGCGCACTCCACAGCCACCTGATGGCCTCCCCTTCTTCAGATCCAAGCCTCTCATACCCGCCTCAATACCAACCCTTGGATCATTGACCAGATCTCATCTCGATCGTTAACGTCCGCCTTATCCATAGCCCTCCACATGGCACGCTCGTGGCCATTGGATCATCGTCTTAAGGACCAGATCAGCACCGTTCAATCCACCCCATTTCTCAACCCTTGAATGATGGTCTAGATCACATCTGGTTCATCCTTTAGCACCCTTACCTGCTCTCGCCACGTGTCTCGCCCTCAAACCTTGATCATCCTTCCATTTGATCTAATCTGAGCTGCTTGTGAGCGCCCACCTCTCAACCGTTGGATCATAAGTTCCAACGGCTGAGAAGTCGTCTCCTACCTCCGACCGCCTTCCTCGCGTATATCGCCCACTTCGCCTACTCGCCGACCCCTTCCTATTTTCTCTACCACTACAGCCACCATCTCCACCCATTGACCGCTCCACAATGAAGCCCACACCTCCACCATCCTCGCCGGCGACCATGAACCCCATGACGCCCGCTCCTTCACTCCACAAACTCAACGCACACCAGCCTCTCCATCACCTGCACCTCCATATCTTCCCTATAAATTCCCCGCCTCTGGCCAACTTTCACCTCATCCACCATAGCAGGAGGCACCCCCGAGCTCTACTCTCCTCATCGATGACAACGATTGGGCACGACATCGAGCGAAGACGGTCGACTACCTATGGCGAGATCTGTGGTACACCTCCGTCATGTAGCAGTTATTCTAATGAGCTGCTCGAGCTCGGGACGCTACCAGCCCTTGAACGAAGACCAAGAAGTTCTTCTCCAGGATTCTGACCCTAGGTAAACTCCTCCATCCTCCTCCAATCATTCTTCTTCTTTCCTCGCATTTTCCCTGAATTAATTCCGCTTCGCCTCGCATCTTTACACTCCTCCGACTATCCAACGAACTTTTCCTTGAAGCTCCCATCTTCGCACGCTACTCCATTCTCTCCGACAACACTTCGCACCTCCCTCCGACCACATCTCCTCCGCCACGGCGGAGGAGGACGAGCAACCCCGTTCACTTCACCCTCTAGGCCTCACTGCACTCACACTTACCTCACGAGTACATTGCACATGTCTCCTTGCACAGACTAACCCTGCAGGTGCCTTCAACTTCATTGGTCGGAACTTCACCGGAGCTCCACTCAAGCTTCAACGCCTCCGGCTTGAGGACCTCTCCAGCCACTTCTAGGACCTCCGGTAGCCTCCTAGCACTTCCATGACCAATCCGAGCACTCTAGGAGCCACCGATGAGCTACATCGAGCACGGGGAGGGTGGCGGAGTGACACCCTCTTCACCGGAGCCCTGCCAAGTGCGCTGTAGGAGGCGGCAGGACGGAGGAACACAAAGCACAGTTACCATCCGATCCCCTTGATCGGACGGTCCTGATTGAGCCATGTTACATGCATCTCGCCTCTGTTGGATTAGTGGGATCCAACGACCATAACTCTGCCACGTCGCCCACGTCATCGAGCTCCAGCTGCCGGCCGATCTTGTGAGGATCTGACGTCTCGCATCACGCCACATAGACTTCATCAAGACCGTTGGACATCTCTATCTGACGATCCCTAGGTGCGCCACACTAGCATTCCCCGCAGCCGTTGGATCGCTCCAGATCAAGCGGCTTAGCATTCGCCACGTGGAGACTCCGAGCCTCTTCCCCGACCCTAGGCTCGAAGCAACCGAAGCAGACCTGAGAGCGACCCGAGCCTCCGCCCGAGCCTCGATCGCCGTCCGAGCCTAGGGTAAATTACACAGAGGGCTGGGTAAATTACACAGAGGCCCTTGAAGATTTCAGAAATTGTAAATTGGTCCCCGCTTGGCGCGTCACACGAGGAGCACGTGTCTTTGTGGGAATTTTGCATCCACACCCTCCACATTATCTGTATTGCATTTTGGTCCCTGTCTTTGCATGCATATATAGGTGTCCATATTTCATCATTTTTAAATTCTAAAAATTGTATGTTGTAGCCTAACTTGTCCTTTATCTCATGTGACATGTGTTTTATTTTTGTGAGTCATCTGGAATATAATTTTAATAAATTGGTGAAATTTTCTATATTTTGCCCACTGTGTGCCTTTTAATTTATATTAAATCCTTTGTTGCTCTAAACATTAGCATAAAATCACATTAGACTTAGGATAAAGTACCCTATATTGTGCCCAAAAATCATTGCATTTGCACGCATCACAAGGCCTGAATAAATTGAACAACGATTTGCTTAATTGATTTTTAATAGGTCCAATTCACATAGAAATTTAGGTTTATTAATTTCCCTAGATTCATCATACTTAGATTCATCTAGGATAATTTTTATATTTGGAAATAATGTGTTTTGGTATTTATTAAAATTAATTTGTAAAAATCATCCTACATTCATCTTTAATTCATAGTAAATTCATTTAGAGTCGAAAAATCCCAAAAAAATTATAGACACTTAGGTTCATTCCATTTTATATTTTGGCCAAGTTTCATAATTTTTGGACTTCATTTGATTATCTTGCTGATTTAACTTGTAAAGTTGACCTGAAATTGCATTGTTTTTCCTTTATTAAATAAAAATTGCTAAAAAAAAGACCAAAAATATTCATATGAAAATCTAACCTCAAAATTCACTTAAAATTCACCTAAGGAGACAGCTGCATCCCTGAGTTTGACCTTGGGCTTACCCAAGTAAAATAAATATCCCGCTTAAACTTGATATTCCATTAAGTCTTCGTGGTGTTTTTGATGAAGTCTCGTTTACCCGACTGCAATGAACTTAACATTTAATTCGATCGTTAATTTGATTGAATTAAAAAGGGTAGATGGGGCGACAATCAATATGGCACCATTGCCGGGGAGCCACGGCTTACGTTAATTTTTAGAGAATTTTGAGTTTTTGATTTTCTATCAACGGGTAGTCTGATTCCCAGCTTTTCTTGTTAATATTTCTCTTTCGTTTATTTTTGTGTATTTTGTGTCATCCTTTATCCGACCTCAACTTATTTTCATGCGAGGAAAACAAGGACTCAAAGGTGCTTCGAGGAGCTTACATCTAAATATTTTGAGCGATTGTAAGGACCTGTAATTATTGTCATTTTCATTATTTTTGCATTTTTCCAATGGTTCCCATTTGGGTTCTCACACGTGTAAAGAGAGTGGAAACGTGTCCCTGTATGTTGTGTGGATTGTTTTTTGTAGATTAGGATTGCACATGCGTCTCTTAGAGCTACTTTAGGAATTGCTTGTGCTTATAAAATTCTAGGACCACACTTCATACATAAAAGACACATTTAGACTACAGATCTAGCCAATTTCAATCAGTGCTTCAATCGCTAATAGAACTACTTGTCTAGGAGCAGATTTTATCTTCTCCATTGCATATAGTATAAAGTTTTCAATTTTATTCTGCATCCTGCATAAAAAGCGAAAGGATCACTGTAAGTCTTCTCTACTTTCCATACCATCATTATTTTATCATGCATCGGCTTTTCTCGACTCGTCCTCTTGATTTTTCAAACTTAGGAAAAAAGGAAATTGGTACTCGATGATAGGCGTGCTTTGTGGTTGGATTAAATCATGATCACCTAACTTAAAACCGGGATTGCTAAACAAAATTGACCACAAAATCAATAAAATCAGAAATTCTGCTTGCGGGAAATTAACCCCAACCTTGTTTTTAGGAAGAATGAGGGTACTAGAGTGTGTGAGCACCCTAGGGCAGGGCCAAAATCCCCACCTTCCATATGGCGTACCCCGATCCGAGCAAATATCACCGGATAAGCTTTGGGTTCATTTGACCAGCGCCAAGTAGCCTCTGCCTACTCCAGTTGGTAGATAGGGGCGAATTTACGGTGCACCGCGACAAGTTGCTAGTAGACTCTGCCTTGTCCGGCAGGTAGATAGGGGCGAAGTTAGAGCCGTGTTAGCCTCCGCCTATTCTGTAGGTAGATAGGGGCAAGTCCTTGAACTTTTGGCCGGTGATAGGAGCGGACAAAGGAAGGGGCGTTGGTATCTTAGGCGACAGGTTAAACAGGGGAGACACACCCAGCTTTTAGCTGACTCCCCTATAGGCCGCGTAACCTTTGCTACTTGTCTGATAAATTCACACTTAAAATCAACCAGATTAATCGGACTCGGTTTCGAGTCCTCCACCGTGTTGAGTGTGAAAATACAGGGTTTCGATTCTATTGCTTGCTTCAGGTAGGAGTAAAATCCTATCTCACACTTACAACTCCCGATTCTTCTTCTCGCCGTCCAAGATGACTGACAGGGGGGATATCTACTCTCGATTCGCCAATTTTTCTTTGAGCCCCCCATGAAGTTCATCTTCACCAACCCAAGCGCAACATGGGCCAATCCGAGCTCATGACCCTCTTGAGTTCGGGATCCCTCAACCCCAGGGTGGTTACACTCAAACCAACCCTTTTCTCTCCTTTGATCTCACCGAGGAAAACCATCGTCTCATTAAGAATCCCTTCCTTGATATGTCCTCTTACCTAGATCGTTTCCTTTACCTAGGAGAAGAGGACAAGATGTCGCCTAAGAAACCCCTAGAGGAAGAGGAACCCAGAGATGACTTGATACATCAAATCCTTGCCCGCTTAGCTGCAGCTAAACAACAAAATGTAGATTTGGTGGCAAGTATGGGATAGGTAATCGCTGCAGGAGGAATTGACAGACTCATGGTAGATGCCTACAACCCAGCATAAAATGAGATGCATAGTTTGCTTGTACATGTGGCCCCCCCAGAAGCGTTCGAGTTGAAGCCTCATATTTCAAAGTCTGCTGCCAAAGTTCAATGGAAATGCAAACAAAGAACCATATGCCTTCCTTAGAGACTTCGAGCTAATTTGCAACAACCTTAGTCACTCTGGGGTTGGGCAAGACTACATCATGCTGAAGGCTACCCCGTTTGCCTTAGGAGATATGGTCACTCATTGGTTGAAAAATCATGGGGTGAGATGTACATCCTGGATGCAGTTCAAGGATTTATTCTTGAAGAAGTTATACCCACTCAGTAGGACTAACTAGATGAGAACCAAGATTACGAGTTTTTCCCAGGGACCCAATGAACCATTCCATGAAGCATGGGATAGATTCAATGACTTAATTCAGAAATGCTCCTGCCATTGCATTACAAAAGCGATCTTAGTCTAGACCTTGTTCTGTGGCATAACCGTGGAGATGCAGGGGTTAGTAAGTCCCGCCTGTAGAGGAAGCTATCTGAACAAGAACTAAAATGCCATATGGAAAATTCTAGAGTAGATGGCGGAAACTTGCAGATCTCAGGCCACCCGGGCCTATCAGTTGTCTCCCTCAAGACTATCCAACGAGACAACTAGGAGGACTGTAGCTAATCTGACGGACGACCTCATCCTTAGCATGGGGATAATAGCTGAATAAGTAAACATGGTCGAACAGATTCACAAGAGGGTCACTGACCCTAAGGCACTCTCAGGATTGCCGAAACAAGTGGAGGAACTAACTGAGAAGGTAGCCAAGATACGGCTACCTGCCCCTTCTGCACCACATGTACCTGTACACCGAGTTCATCTTGTACAGGAACATGCACCGAGGCCTCATAGTACTAGGTAGATGAGCATACATACACTCAGCAGGAGCAGCACGCACCCCCACAAGTGGAGATAGGATACGAGGAGCCTCCGCATATGTTCGAGATCAACGGGCTATGGTACATCCATGACCCCGTCGGTAGACAGTTGGGGATAGGGAACGGTCAGCCACACCGACCTTCCCTAGCTTACCTGGAAAACAGATCCGTCCTCGCACCACGCTTCATACAGTCCTAGCTTGGACAAGGGTACTAGCCTCAGCAGCACCAACAGCATCACACGTCCCACTCGGGCCAGCATGGCCTTCCACCACCTTCCCATCAGCAGTAGTACCGGCATGACTAGTAGGCCCAACATAGGAACTGATCCTCGAGTCAACACCAACAAGCCCAGCCCACAAGTGAATTGGAGTCCCTCACCTTGGTGATCCAGACCCTGGCTGATAGGGTCCAACAAATTCATAATGACTACCTGGATACGAGAACCGATTTGAATTGTGTCTCCCGAACCCAGGACCAACAGATGGCGCCAAAGACCCCAATTCCCACCCAGGTTCAGTCCAACCCAAATAGCATGAATCAAGGCCATAACCAACCACGAGATCAGGTATACTATTCAGATAACTCTTTATCATAACATGAGATCCTTTCGTACGATAATGTCAATCATATGTCCCTCAAGAGCGGAAGAACCATGATCGTACCTGATCGGGCACGAGCAATGGAGGAAGAAGCTGCCAAGTCTCAACCTAAGGAGAACTTGGAGGCAGAGGAGCACCACCACCACCGACAGAAGAAGAGGACTTCTAAGTCCTCCAAGAAGCAGGAGAACCGTGTGAGTTTAGTGAGATCGATGAAGAGCTTGTACCTCCATCCGAGGAGGATGTCCCAGCAGTCGCGAAAGACGCATCACCGATTTTGCAGTAGAAATTTCCTTTTAGTCAGAGTCAAAGTCAGAGTCAGTCTAAGTGTTAGAGTCATGTACAGAGCTTAGTTCCTAATTTCAATGAAAATCTTTCGGTTTCAGAATCTCAGTTAGCATCAATAATCCCTTTCCCCCGAGCTCTTAAGGTGGAAAGAAGAAAACTCGAAAAATACAAAAAGATGACCCTGAGATGGCAGAGTTTTGCAATAAATACATCAAGGTCACAATCCCTTTTCACAAGTATGTGGATATGACACCTACATTCCAGAAATACCTTAAGGTGAGATGCACACCTACTAGGTACAACAGGAAGACCAAAAGCCGTGTTGAGAAATACATTCTATCAGTAGCCACTACTTGCACAATAAAGAATACGTTTCCGAGGAAACAAAGAGACATGGGTGCACAATATGTGGTGAGTCTTATCGATGACACTACGTTTGCACACACTCTCCTTGATAACGGATCCTCAATTAACTTGATGCCTACATCCCTCTATGAGAGGCTTAATCCCGGACCTCTTAGGAAATCCAGGGCCTTACTTCAGTTTGCAGATAAATCAACCAAGAGGTCCCAAGGAGAATTGAGGAATGTTGTCATCAAAGTCGAGGTCCAAGAGTACATGGTGGACTTTACATTCCTTGATATGGAGAACCCTCGCAATTGGAGAGACTCCCAGATCATATTAGGAAGGCCCTTATTTAGAATAACAGGGGACTTGTTTGATTACAAGATTGGGAAAATCCAGTTCCAAACTCCTGGTGGAGATGAGGAACTTAAGATGAAGCAGACAAGATGGCAGAGGTCAGATTCAGAATCCAGCATCGAGTACTCTTCGTCCGAAGCAGATTGTATTCATGTAGATACCGTTGGGCCATGGAGATAGAACCCATCTAGCACCGATGAGTCCCTCTCCTTCGGAGAAGATCTTGTGCATGAGTCAGTTTGCGAGATCCTTAGAAACGAATACAACGCATAATGTGCATCCCCCTACATCTTCGATGACTTAGAGGCCCAGCTATACCTGTCAGTCCTTCCCTCTTTAGGACAATCAAAAGATGAGGATGATGAGTCGAACGTGGCTTTTGCCGATTGCTTGGAAACCTTTGACGATCCAACTCTAGAGCTGAATGAATTGGTGGGAGCAATTTCAAGGACAGATCCAGCCACTACCAGCACATATCCAGATTCGATTGAGCCAGACTTCCTTGATGATCACATATTACATGAGCTCAAACCTTTACCCACAATGCTTAAGTATGCCTTCCTTGCAGGACAAGAGAATATGTATCCGGTCATCATCAGTTCGCGATTGACCAAGGAGCAGGAATCTCGCTTGTTAGAGTTCATGGAGAAAAACCTTAAGGCGATAGGCTGGAGCATCTCCGACCTCCACGGGATAAATCCCGCTCTGTGTTCGCATCATATCTACTTGGAGAATGAGGCTAAATCCTCTCGTGAATTCCAACGTCGATTGAATCGAAATCTACAAGAGGTAGTGAAGAAGAAGATAGAGAAATGGTGTGACGCGGGTTTTATTTATCCCATCTCTAACTCCAAATGTGTGTCTCCAATCTATGTTGTCCCGAAAAAGTCGAGAATTCAGACGACCACCAGTGAAGACGGCGAGGAAATCGTTACACGAGTATCCATGTCGTGGTGCGTCTGTGTGGATTACAGACGTCAGAATGCCGCAATGAAGAAGGATCATTTTCCCCTACCATTCATTTATCACATCTTAGAGAGATTAGCAGGGAAAGAATTCTTCTGCTTTTTCGATGGGTTCTCGGGCTACAATCAAGTAGCCAAAGCTCCCGAGGACCAGGATAAAACCACGTTTACATTCCCCTTTGGTACCTATGCCTTCAGGCGCATGCCCTTTGGGTTATGCAATGCTCATGGTACTTTTCAAAGGTGCATGATTGTTGTATTCACCAAAATGGTCGGCAAATTCCTGGAAGTCTTCATGGATGACTTCTCGATCCACGACGATTCTTTAGATTCCTGTCTTTGGAATCTAGACCGAGTCCTCAAGCGATGTTGTGAGGTTAATCTGGTGCTCTCCTAAGAGAAAAGTCACTTCATGGTGACAGAGGGCATTGTGTTGGGGTCATGCCAACTCCAAGAGAGGAATGGAGGTTGACCTGCCAAGGTGGATGTGATCAGATGACCCCAGCCACCAACCAACGTGCAACAGTTACGGTCTTTCCTTGGGCATGTCGGATTTTATCGAAGATTTATCAAGGATTTCTCTAAGATTGCCTGACCGCTAACTGAGCTTTTAGGCAAGGACATGGAGTTCATTGTTGATCACAAATGTCTTGGAGCCTTTAAAAAACTACAAGGAATGATCATGGACGCCCCGATCCTACAAGCGCTAGATTGGTCTCTTCCTTTTGAGATCATGACGGACGCCTCAGACTTTGCTATTGGGGCTGTGTTAGGACAGAGGAGGGATGGCGTCCCGTTCGCCATACACTTTGCAAGCAAAGTGCTTGATACTGCTCAACGTAACTATACAGTTACGGAAAAGGAGATGCTTGCGGTAGTGTTTGCCTTGGATAAATTAAGATCTCTCTTAATCGGATGCAATGTAGTTGTGTTGACAGACCATACAACGCTACGATACTTAATGGAAAAGAAGAACACGAAGGCACGTCTTCTTAGGTGGATTATGCTTATCTAGGAGTTTAATTTGGATATTTGTGATAAACCTGGAAAGGAAAACGTAGTATCTGATCATCTCTCCCTTCTCGAGGATCTTAATGCTTCTGTTGATACGCCGATTCGAGACTCCTTCCCTGACGAGTTGATTTTTGTTGTCGACACACTCCCATGGTACGCCAATACCGTGAACTATCTTGTCTCCACGAAAGTTCCTGAAGATTGGCCTAAGAGCCACATAGACCAAATAAAATCGGATTCAAGACATTACCATTGGGAGGATCCTGTCCTTTTCTTTGAAGGACCGGATTGTGTCTGGAGATGGTTGATAACCAAGATGTTTCGCGGTGGTCACAATAAATGATATGTGAAATGTGTCGCTGCGGCGACCGCTCACAAAACATCCAGTTAACCAGCAATTAACCCACAACAAACGAATAAAACAATTAAGCTCAAAAAGAAATGTGAATTAATCTTTATTTACTCTACCATAAAATGTATAGGGAACAAGCATGTAGAGGTCTAACCACAGAGAGCAATACAAAATACCATAGCCTACATGAGCTACAGAGTCATCCTTGTGTGAAGTGGGTTTTTAATTTCATTCTATTTTTTATTTTTTTATTTTTTTATTATTATTTTCAATAATATAATTAGGTAATATATATATATCTATATAAAATATATATATACCCATAGAGGATTAATATCTAGCTTGTGATACATATAATAGATATAGGTGTATATAAGTATGATAAAATATTATATATATATATATATATTTCTTTTTTTTATATTAGAGTTAATACATAGATATATAAATACAAATAATTAGATATATATATATGTTATTTTTTTCTTTTTTTTGGAAATACATATGTATACATAAAGGGGTACTATAATATTTACAAAAATACTCAAAAATAGTCAAAAATTCACGGTTAAGGTCTTTTTGGGATTTCCATGATTTTTTACTGTTTTTGTGAATTTTGGGCATTTTTGAAAACATTTTTAGTATTTTTAAATAGCAAAATAGGAGCAAACAGTGGGATAGGGTCTGGCTGTCATAAAAATAGACATTAAAAATAACAATCAGCCTCAAAAATTTTCCACACTATTTTTCTAATAAAGATAATAAAATATAGCAGAAATAGGGACTGAGTTCATATTTTTCTGATTTTTCCTTGAGTTTTTATATTTTTTTGAAGTTTTTTGGTATTTTTGGATTTTTAAGGTTTTCCTTTTGATATTTTTAGGTATTTTTGGATTGACACTAGAATAGGTCAAAATGCACCATAGGGAATTTTTTTGGAATTTTTCTAGGCATTTTCATATTTTATTAAGATTTTATAAGTTAGACAGTGAATAAAATACATGTTTTTTATTTTTAATAAATGCAAAAATGCAACAGAATGAAAAACTAAAACTATATCGTGCAAGCACAACCAAACAGGAGCTTAAGTCTATTTTTGCAAGATTTTTCAAGTTACTATGGAGCATAAAATAAATAGACAAAGCATTAAAAAAAATGGCCTGGTAGGGGTATTTTTGCAAATAAAATAGTTCACAGGGGCGTACATGCAAAAATCACAATAAAAATACACGTTAACTTTTATTTTCAGGACCATTTTGTAATTACAGAAACCCGGCAGGGTTTAAATGTAAATTTCACACGCCTCACGTGGGTGCTGCACGTGAGGCGCAGAGGGACTAAAAGGTAAATATACAAACATAGGGGGTCCGTCTGCAAATTATACAATTTATTTACAACTTGACTTTTTATTTTTGGTATTAAACTATAAATACAAAAAGCGAGGGGCTAGATATGAAATTTACCCCAAATATGGCGTGACATCCAACGGCGCTGGGTGCGCCACTTATCCACGCGTCAAGCATCCGACGGTGGATATCGTTTCGACGATGAAGGGCCTGGATTAGACGATCCAGGCTGATCTGACGGTTGGCACGTGGCTTCATCGGACGGTTCCTGATCAAATTGGGCCTCGCCTCCTGATCCGACGGTGCTGAAGCTCCCTGGAAGAACAGGGGAGAAGCCCGCGCCTGGCGAGCTTCGATCGAGAAGCTCGGGCTCCTCCAGGGCTCCCCGGCGCGTCTGAGGTGGTCTACACGTAGCTGAAGGCGTCCCGCATCGACTGATGGTGATCTCATGGCTCCTGGAGGTCCGAGTCGCTGGGTCGAGGTCGATGAAGCCGGGGACCCCCAGGAACCTCTTCCTGGTTCAATGCAAGCCCAGATGGGCTCTATTCCTCGATGTACCTGCATAGGAAGAACCGCGGGCGAGAGAGCTATCTCCTCGACCCGGGGTTTTGAAGCTGCAACGCAAAATGAAGGTGGGCGGAGGGGCTCCGGCGAACGGCGGAGGTGGAGCCCCACTTCGCCAAAACTGAAGGTCCTGGGTTGATCTGAGGTGTGCGTTCGATGGAGAATGCGACGAGGAACGAGAGGGGATGCGAATGGCGGGCGGAAACAGTGGGGTTTACGGTGAAGAAGTCGCCGGAGCGGAGCTCCGGCGAACTTCGAATTTTGATTTTTAAGCTAAGGGACTTAACTAAAACCTAATCTAATGACTGGAATGGAAAGCTAACATTAGAAACTAACTAAAAAGCAAAGAAAGAGACAACTCTTATACCTGAGGGCCTCCAGGGAGCAGGGCGGACGACGGAGCTCCGCCGCGTCAAAATTCTCCGTCCTTCGGCCGAGTCGAGGCGCTGGGTCACTCCCCCTGTCACGAGGAATGGTCCAGGAACAAGAACAAGGCGTTTGGGTGGAATGAAAATGGCCAAATTCGATGAAGGAGGCAGAGCAACTTATTTATACACATTGGCTAGGGGCCTTATTAACCGGTGATTATTGACTGATCCAATGAGTATCTACTTGATCTAAGTTTTTGGCGGGCATCATGGATGATTAGAGAGCAATTCTTGTGAAGGAAGCATCTTCGATTGATGGATGGTGTGCCTGGAAAAAATGCATGAAATTGGGGGAATGGACAGTCCAGAGGCGCAGGGCTTTGGATGGGACATTTGACCAGGGGTCAACGAAGGTCGGCTTGCGATTGGTCCACGTCGGCTGCTAGCCGCCAAAACAGGAGACCTGATTAGAGATTGATTTATTTGACACCTTAAACGATTTTATTAAATTTTTCTTATAAAATAAAATATGTGTATTATTTCACCTAGTATTTATTTATGATTTTTATTGAATTTTTCGAAGTATTTTGTTATGGTTTTAATTTAATAATGTGTATATGTATGTATTTACATGTATTTTTGGGTATTTTATTTTTAATTTGTTTATTTTATTTTTTTTATTGACTTATTTTATAAATTTATAATTTATTTTTGTGAGTATAAAGGTATTTTTATTTAATTTTTAGGAGTTTATTTACATTTTTAAATAAATAGGTATAGGTATATGTAGGTGTCCTTATAGGTGTTTTACCTATGTGTTTTGTATTCTTAATTTATTTAATATATTTTCTTGATTTTTATTTTGGATTTACATTTTTAATGAGTTTTGTATACTGTATAAAATATAAAAGAATAAAAGAACCAAGGAATAAAATCCTTTTTATTTATGTATAGATATATAGCATAGGTATTTTATCTATGAATTTTTGTAGACTTATTTTATTTTTGAAATTATTTTTGGTTTTCTTTTACTTTTAGTATGTGTATATATTATATACATTATTTACAAAATTCTAAAAATATGAAATTATAAAAATAATGAATATTGGATGAAAAGATTGTTTAATCAATACTATATACAAGAAGGGCCAAAAACCTAACTTCTGCATATGGGCTCCAAAAATTATGAAACCAATTTAATAAAATAGTTCTTGGAATGCTATATACAATTAAAGGTGAGTTTGGGTGATTTGGAGTTTTTATTTGCAATATGGGTCTGTGAAGTTGAGATTTTGGCTTTTTTTTCTGTGTATAAAATGTGCACTGAGTATTATTTTTACACAAACTCAATTTTGTATTTTTATTTACATTATTATCTACAACTTTCATGTACACAGTTTCTTTATTTGATGAATAAATAAGTATGTACAAAATAGATATCAAAATGCATAAATAGATGCATGAATAAATGAGGTATTTATTGTACACTGGCCCTTATCTCCCCCTACTTTATTCCTGATCGACCAATACCATGCTGGCCTTGGTCTCGGGGTTTGGGTCATAAAATATCTCCAATATTTTATTCCTTTTTCTTTTTTTTCTTTATTCTATAATTTTGGCATTAAACACAGTATTTAATGTATAATTAATACAAGGAATCATGAATGCTATTATGTACAATTTGATGCTATTTACATGCATTTGTTGGGGTTTTTGAGGCCAAAATGATAGAATAAAGGTGATGAAATGGAGATTCATCACCCCCCTATACTTGCCTTTGCTAGTCCCTAGCAAACACTTATGCAGTGAGTAAAAAAAGAATAAAGAAAAGAAAAAGGAGAATGAAAGAAAGATAGAGTGAATAGAGGTGCTTTCAGTGCGATGCGTGTATTTACAAAATCTGAATTTGGAGCTCCTGTCATACCATGGGTGTGAATGTGTGTAGAACCTAGTCGGGAACCCGCTCTAAAATACAACAACCTTCGATAGTCACAGAACTCGGTTCAACCCACCTCAATAGCCGGGTCAGAACTAGTCTACATCATACGCAAACCCTTATAACTATGAAGCTGACTTGTACGGTGTAAGTGGTAGTGGCTCTCCCCAACTGAAATGATAAAAGAACTAACTTCTCCAGAATGACAACCCAATGATTCCCCAATCCAACAGCTCTTTCCTCGAGGAGCAGGGTATTCCCTTCTATGTTCAAGTGGAAACCAACCCAAGAGGAGGGGGTGAAGAGAAGAATGGACGGTAGCCAGTGTAGCTACCTATCTCGAGATGCAAGACCAGTGTAGTCAAGTCATCCAGCTGCAGGCTCGCATATTTGTCTTTGGAACTCAAGCTTGCTTATTGACTTTGCACATACTTTGCAGGCATTTTTATTTTTGTACCGGCCTGACCAAATTTTTTTTCAACAAACTATTCACAGCAGCATTTACATAAGGAATTTTTCCTCTTGAGCCAGTAGACTATCCCTCTTTTGAAGCTTTATCGCAACCCACAATCTCCCGTCTTTAGACCTCATGGCTATTGGACCAGGTTGGGGTGCACTTCCCTCCCTAGATGAGGACGAATGTTTCCACTCGTGAGCGTCTCAGACTGGCAAATCCAACCCCCTCACCACTCCAACTGAGTTGAGCCAAGTGAAAGGTGCATGTGTCCAAGTTAGGTCACGGTCGGCAAGAGTCATACGTATGTCTCGAAAAGTTCTAGTTAGTCCACTGAGGTGACTTGAACCCAGCCCTGATTTCTCAAAGAATTAAGTCTGAGTAGACCTGAAGTACCTTAAACCTAGTTCCCATAAGGTTCCAGTGCAATTAGGTGCGGTAAGGTCCAATCGAGCTCCAATTTGAGACTTTATTAGACTGATTCAATTATCAAGCTCACTCAAAAAGAATATGAATGGTATGCTTATGCTATGCACAATGAATGATGCAATTTTTTTTCACAAAGAGTTTGAAAGAATCAAAGAATATTTTTACACAAAGAATTTTTGCAAATATTAAGAACTGGACGTATACGAAAAGTATATACAATTATTTACACGGGCGTGCCGCTTTATTTACAAAATGTTTGAATTTCTAAAAACTTTACAAGTTTGAATGAAGTGGTTTATTTAGAATTTTATTGCAAGACTTGTATGTGTCTTATTCAGGATTTACAAGTATTTGTAATGGTGTTCTTATTAGTTTTTGAAAATAATTTTCCAAACTATAGTAGACAATAATTTTTGCATCATTTACATACATTTGAAAACTATTTTTGCAAAGATTTGTCACACTATATATGTATAATTTTCACAGTAGTTTTGGCAAATATTTTTCAAAATATTTGCACATAGGTTTTTCAATTCCTTTCTTCCACACAAAGAAAAAGTTTTTCAATCAAAACAGTTTCACTCATTTGAAATCATTTCACATAAAATTTTTCAAAACTGGTCAAACGATTTTTCAAATCATACTGTATAGGTCTCTGATTTATTAATCAGTACATACAAAAGAAGAAAAACAGTATTTGATGTACAATATGGTTTTGGTTCTTTATAGTCTTTGTTTGGGCTTATTCCTTATTTACAAATGAGAGATTTTTGTGCGTACTCCTCAGTTCGAGAATCATTTTCACAAGGATTTTGAAAACTATAGTCCAAGATAATTTTGCAAACATGTTCACGCATTTGAAAATCCTTTTACAAATGTTTTTTCACAGCATAGATAGATTTTTCAAAACAATTTTGACAATCAAATTTTCACAATAATTTGCACACTAGTTTTCACACATTTTGCTTTCACTCAAAGAAAATAAATTTTACTCACAAAACTAATTTTTCAAAGGTTGAATACTTGTACACACTATTTTTCAAACATCTTTCTCAAGATTTTTCAAAAGAGAATGTTTTGCACAAAACACTTTTCTGACTCAGTAATCAGTACACGTATAAAGAGTCTGAGGAACTCACAATCATCTTTCATTATTATAAAGCTACTTTTTACATTCTATTTTATGTTGAGGTGATCTTTTATTTTTCAGTATGAGTTATGGCTTTTAGTATATACATGGTATATATGACCCCCCTATACTTAGCTTGAGCTATGTCCTCATAGATCGAAAGGAAAAGCAAAGACATAACTCGTACTGAGTATAGTCAGATCTAAAGAATGAATATGAATGAAATGAATGAATGAGAATTTGACCATCCCCCCTATACTTAGGATCAAATAATCCTAAGTATAGCATGCTGTACAAAAAGCAGGGAGGGTCAAGGGTGGGAATATACTGATCGTACTCAGATTGTCTTCCCCTATACTTAGGGTAAGATACTCCTAAGTATAGACAAGAAGAGGAGACAAAGGAGAGGATCGGAATGAAATGAAAAACTCGGGGTGCACGTCCCCCCTATACTTAGGACCAAGTACGTCCTACGTATAGAAAACTGTCTACAAGGGTGGCACCTTTTAGATACAAAGAGAAAATAGAAAAGGAAAAGAAGAAAAGAAGAAAAGAAGAAAATCAGATAAACAGAGGCTGTAGTACATCGTCTGAATCTTTCGATGCCGCAGGTGCTGTGAAGATGTCCTCGTGGTGCACTAGCTGAATAGAGTCAACAACAACCAAGAATGCATCTGGTTCGAGATAAGGCTTCAGTAGTTGGCCATTGACGACGAAGGGTTGTGCGTCAGGGGACAATTCTGATATAGCGATGCTTCCATTGTCACGCACTTCACACACTCGAAATGGCCCTGTCCACTTACTCTTTAATTTACCTGGGAATATCCGCAACTTTGCATCAAATAGCCACACTTTCTGTCCAACGTCGAAGGTCTTTCGTCTGATGTGCCGGTCATGCCAGCGTTTCACCTTCTCCTTGTACATCAAGGTGTTATCGTATGCACAGTCTTAGAATTCCAAGAGCTTGTTCAGATCATCTTTTCTCTTCTGACCACTTCTGCGTGAGTCCAAATTACAACTGTTGATTGCCCAAAGAGATTTGTGGATCAATTCCACGGGCAGATGGTATGGTTTCCCATATACAAGACGGTAGGGCGACATGCCCAAGGGAGACTTGTAGGCTATTCGGTAAGCCCATAGAGCTGAGTCCAAGAGTTGAGACCAGTCTTTTCTGTTCGGCCTAACAAGTTTCTACAGTATAGTCTTGATTTATCTGTTTGATAACTCCGCCATGCCATTGGTCTGCGGATGATAAGGAGATGCGACACGATGATCGATGTCATACTCCTTCGTTAATTTCTTGACCTCTTTGTTGATGAAGTGACTACCCCCGTCGGAGATGAGAATCTTTGGTATCCCAAACCGCGAAATGATATTCTTCTTTAGAAACTGGCAAACTGTTTTGCTGTCGGCGGCTCGGGCGGGAATAGCCTCAACCCAACGACTCACGTAATCGATGGCAAGAAGGATGTGCTCAAAACCTTGACTGTTAGGGAAAGGTCCCATGAAGTCAATGCCCCATGCATCGAAAACTTCTGCTATCTGAATGATTTTCAGGGGCATTGAATCTTTGGCAGTTAGTGTTCCTTTCAGTCGCTGATAGTCAATACATATTTTAACGAATTCTGCTGCATCCTTGAATAATGTGGGCCACCAGAAGCCACACTGCAATACTTTTGCTGTCGTACGATCTCCAGAGTGATGTCCACCAGATTCGAGCAAATGACAATGCTCGAGGACACTAGATTGCTCCGTCTGAGGGATGCACCTGCGCCAAATACAATTTGCTCCTTCTCTGAATAAAAGGGGATCTTCCCACTGGTAGAAGTGGATGGTCGACATGAATTTGTTATTTTGGTTCTTCGTCCAATCCGAAGGTATTACCCCAGAAGTGAGGTAATTGACTATATCAGCATACCAAGGAAGAGAATCCACATCTAAGATGGCTTCGTCAGGGAAGGTTTCTGTGATAGGTGCATTGCTCAGAGGAGGCTCGTGTTGTTCAATTCTGGAGAGGTGATTTGCTACCACATTCTGAACTCCAGGCTTGTCATTGATTTCCAGATCGAATTCCTGAAGGAGAAGGATCCAACGAATCAGTCTTGGCTTGGCATCCTTCTTCTGTTGTAGGTACCGGATAGCAGAGTGGTCCGTGAAAATTGTGACTTTTGATCCCAACAAATAGGATCTGAACTTCTCTAAGGCGAAAACACAGACAACAATTCTTTCTCTGTCACTGTATAATTCCTTTGTGCTTCATCTAATGTTCTGCTAACATAATGAATGGCATAGGCCGCCTTGTCTTTTCTCTGCCCAAGAACAGCTCCGACAGCAAAATCTGACGCATCGGTCATTATCTCAAAGGGAAGAGTCCAGTCAGGAGGTTGCAAGATTGGAGCCTGAGTGATGAGCTCCTTCAACTGATTGAATGCAAGGAGGACTGGCTGATCAACAATGAACTCGATTTCCTTGCACAAAAGTTCTGTCAGAGGTCGGGCAATACGGCTGAAATCCTTGATGAATCGTCTGTAAAATCCCACATGCCCCAGGAATGACCTCACATTCTTTACTGACTGAGGTGGCTGAAGATTTGAAATGACATCCACCTTCGCCGGGTCGACTTCCATGCCACGTTTGGAAATGACGTGGCCCAGCACAATACCTTCAGTGACCATAAAGTGGCTCTTTTTCCATGAAAGCACTAGATTAACTTCCTGGCATTTCCGAAGCACTCTGTCTAGGTGCTCAAGACAAGAATCGAAACTATCACCATAGACAGAGAAGTCGTCCAAGAACACCTTGAGAAAACTACCTACCATCTCAGCGAAGACTGTTGGCATGCATCTTTGGAAGGTTGCAGGTGCATTGCATAATCCAAAGGGCATTCTCTTGAAGGCGTAGGTGCCGAACGGGCAAGTGAAGGTAGTCTTCTCTTGATCTTCAGGAGCGATCGCCACTTGGTTGTACCCGGAGTACCCATCCAGAAAGCAGAAGAACTCCTTGCCTGCTAATCTTTCCAAAACTTGATCAATGAATGGAAAGGGAAAGTGGTCCTTCTTGGTTGCTGCATTAAGACGGCGGTAGTCAACACACACCCGCCAGGAGGTTGGTACCCGAGTAGAAATTTCCTCTCCTTTATCATTTGTAACCACGGTAAGCCCAGATTTCTTGGGAACTACATGCAGTGGGCTTACCCATTTGGAGTCGGAGATCGGATAGATGAAGCCTGCATCACACCATTTCGTGATTTCTTTCATGACGACGTCCCGAAGGTTAGGATTCAGCCTTCTCTGAAATTCACGGGACGGCTTGGCATCTTCTTCCAAATAGATATGGTGTGAACACAAGGCTGGATTTATCCCTCGGAGTTCTGATACACTCCAACCATGTGCCTTGTGGTTCTTCTCTAGAACCTCGAGAAGTCGAGATTCCTGATCCGGATTCAGCCTGCTGCTGATGATGACCGAATACATTTGTTCTTCACCCGCAAGGAAAGCATACTTCCGGCCTGCAGGAAGTGGCTTGATTTCTGGCTTTGATCTGTCCACTTTATCTATCACTTAAGATACCATGCTGGTGGTGGAATGTACTTTGAGGCTGTTACCATCCTCATCATCCTGTTGAGATCCGAGTGATGCACCGAACGGTTCTGCACTAAGCTGATCATGTTCGGTCTGGAGTGAATGCTCAAGGAGATGCGCCTGTATCTGAGAATCCGTCTCCCAAAAATCATCGGAGCATATGCTGACTGCGCTTTCCGAGTCCTCCTCAAGAGTGAGGATTTCTCGGGTCCATGGATCGTCCAATGATAATTTCGAGTCTCTGATCTCTGCAATAAAATCACAGTTTGCTTCTGATGCTGCCTGGCTCTCATCAGTTGTGGAATTCTGCTCTTTGTTCATGTTGATCGTGATTTGCTGGGTGTTCGAGCTGAAAGTGATCTTCCCAGACCCATAATCAACCACGGTACCTGAAGTGCAAAGGAATGGCCTGCCAAGGATGATAGGGGTCTGTAGCAGGGGTGCAGGGAGTCCATATCAAGGACTACAAAATCAGCTGGGAATTTCATCTCCTGCACGGTAACTATCACATCTTCCAACAGACCTCGGGGCCGCTTAATGGACTGGTTAGCGAACTGAAGGATCATGCGTGTCTGCTTGAGCGGTCCCAGCCCGAATTCCTGCATTATGGATGAGGGCAGAAGGTTGATGGAAGATCCGCTATCCAAGAGAGTGCGCTCGAAGACCTGATCAAAAATCACACAACTGATCAGTGGTGCTCCTGTATCTTGCTTTTTCTGGGGGAGATTGCTGATGGATGCAACAATGGCCATGGAGAGAACGTACTTTTCTACTTCTCGGCGTCTGTTGTCTTGCACTGGCCGACGCCTGTTAGTACTTGCCTCTTTCAGTCCTTTCTTTACAGCTGGCATGTATTCCACGACCTTCAACAAGGGAATCTCAACAGTCAATTTATCCAAAATATCCACAACACCTGGATCAGACAATGCCTTTTTTTCGTTTTGCAATTTTTTTGGATTTTTGTATTGCATGAGTAAAAGGAATATTTACATTACTGGCAGGAAAATGAGAGTTTTTATTTACATCAAAATCATCGCCCACAGAGTGTTGTACGTCCAAACTACAAAAAGGAGTACAAGCTGGATATGAAAATGCTGGTGCTGCAGGGCGATCAAAAAGGGTAGCGTCTGCTCCATCGGCTGGCGAGGGATCGGCTGCTGCTGGCGGCTCCTCCAAGGATGGCGCGGCTTCGCTTCTACTACAAGCTTCTTTTTGTTGTTTTTGTTTTTGCTGATTTTTTTGTATTTTTGGCTGAGGTTGCTTCTGGCATGGCACGACGGCTGGATTGGCTTCTCCTTCTTCTTCCTCCTCACCCGCCCCTGGAGCTGGCACGGCTGATGCGGAAGATGACGATCCACCTGTTTCTTTATTCACCCCACTGGTAGTAGCAGGCGGAGGCAAGGCCCTACCGCTCCTGAGAGTAACAGCATTAGAATAAGCAGTAATATCATTATCAGACACGGACTGGACATCACATTCTACCTGCTCTTTCTTCTTGAAATTATTGGGGTTTGCTTCGACCTGTGCCGGAATGGTAGTTCGGGTGGCGGTCAGGTCATCAAGCCATTTTGTCATCTCCGCTATCCCTTTAACAAGCTAGGCCAGACACTCCATGGTGGGATTCGTAGGGGACACTTCAGAAGATTCAGCGTACAGACCACGCTGCTATTGGGTAAATGGGTGGGGAGGCTGTTGCTGGTGGTGTTGCTGTGGTGGCGCGGGAAGTTGAAGCTGTTGATATGACAGAGGAGGATACTGCTGGTATGGTTGAGGCTGGGCAGCCGCATACTGATGATACGGCTGTGGGTGGCGGTACTGCGGCTGCTGCTGGTATGGATAGTTCTGCCTCCATTAATGTGTAAACGGGGGAGGTTGCTGGTGATGCTGGTGAGGTTAAGAGGTTTGACCAAAACGACCACCCTGAGGTTGGTGGTACTGCCGGTTGGCAAATTGCTGACCCTGGGTCGGCTGTGCATCATTACTCCATACCCCATTGACTTCTTGGATCAGGGGTGGTGGTTGGAAGACTGGATCAGATATAGAAAGGAACTCTGGCTGGTACACGACCATCTGCTGCTGCGGCGGGCCCTGGTCGGGCGCCTGCACGTAGTACACGTGCTGGACTGCCGGTGGCTGCTGGCTCAGCTGAGGCTAATGCTGCGGTTGTTGCTCGTCCTTCTTCTCAGCGGGAGCGTCTGATGGTGTAGCCGACTGGACAGAGTTGATCGTGCTGACCAACAGTTCAAGGTACTTGTTGATCTGATCTAGCTTATCCAGGTTCTGGGTCTTCTTCTCGATCACAACGAGTTTCTCGAGGTCCTGTGATCGGTTCTCGATGATGTCAACTTTAGAGAGATGGCCTCCGATGATGCTGAGGTTGGAGCTCTCATCTCTCTATGCTTCCTTGGATGCAACCATGTGAACTTGTTTCTGGAGGATCTGGGGCTGCTTCTGGTATGCCTTGGATGAAGAGAGGGCGGCCTCTCCTTCGGCCATTTCTTCAAAGATCTGCCAAACTACATCTTCATCCTTATTAAAATGGGAATCCCCACATGCTGCGTCCACGAGCCTTTGGCTTTCAATGTTTAGCCCCCCAAAGAAATGCTGGACCAAGCTGGTCTTAGGGATCTCATGGTGGGGACACTTCTCCTGCAGATCAGTAAATCTCTCCCAAGCCTCATGTACTGACTCATGTGCTCTTTGGGAGAAATTACTGATACGGGCTCGCATCTGGTTGAGCCGACCGAGAGGGTAATATTTGTGCAGGAAGGCTGACTTCAACTCCTCCGAGGTCGTCACGACCTTTCCCAAATGATTGACCCAATAGAGGGCCTTGTCCTGTAGACTGAAGGGGAAAGCCAACATTTTGACAATGTCCAGGGGGACATTCGGATAGTGGGTGGTGTGGCAAATGCGGGTGAACTGCTGGAGGTGAATGTACGGCTCTTCATTGGTGTTGCCATGAAATGCAGGGAGAAGGGCTATGAACTGGGGCTTCAGCTCAAAGTGAGCGTGTACCGGTGGAATGAGAATCCACTCGGTCATATGGCTGTCTCCCAGATTATATGTTTCTTTGAGTGTCGTCTTTGGCTGTGGTGGGAATTCTGGATCATCATTGTTGTCACCACCACCTCCTCCAACTCCACCTCCTCCTCCCCTGCCTCCTCTGCCTCTGCCTCCTCCTCCATCGTCACGGTTCATCATATCGTTCAACATATTCTGGAATGCGGTCTGTGTGAGGGCCTGCTCGGTCAGCTATTGCTGGATAGCCTGGATAGACGCCAGGAGTTGTGCATTGACTTGGTTCTGATCTGGCATCTGTCCCTCTGGTATGGGTGGTTGCCAACCCTTTCCCTTTCCTCCTAGAGCCATGTCAGGGTCTGAATCGGACGAAATGAACTCCGGAGTAGTCTCCAGGGCTCGCACTGTCTTCTATCTGCATAATGAGATGGTCCGAATCAGATCACTTGCAATTAATGTTCAGCTGCTGTGATAAAGCTGGAATTAAGGTCAACCCCAGCGGGTTGTGAATGGAAAAGGATGTAGACTGTAATCGACTCCCATTCACAACGGCGAAAGCGGGACAAAAGTGATCCCAGTTTATTGGGTGGCCAAGAGAAAGGTAGAAAACGAGGAGTCTGGAGATCGATCCGCAAAGTCCGGATCGGGTTCTCAAGAATCGCCTCGAACTTATTGGCGGAGTTGAGTCCATGGAATCGATGTAGGTGTCGGCATGGTCCCGACGAAAGCCATCCATGGATCAAATTCGCGAAGCACAAGAGAATGTCGGATGTTGGAAGAACGATACGATGGTCAACGAGGAATAAAAGGAGTGTAAAACAGTAGAAAGGCTCGGTTGAGCGGGGTGGTCAAAGGAAGACACGACAAAATGTGCGCAAAGGCGTGGGACTTTGATCTTTGAACCTTAATCTAGATCCATACAAACACAATACAAAATCGGATTCACCAACTCACGCCATGTGAAGCCATGAAAGCTCGGCTATTTATTATCTTTTCATTTTTAGAGTTGTGATTTTTCAGGCATATCTTATAACAAGTCCTTAGTACGCTACCCTATAGGAGAGAGAGTACTGCCAGAAGAGTATCCCATACTTGTCCTCCTCCTGTGTAACCTGTAGTCTGTACTTTTTGGAGTCCTTGTAACCCTTCCTGGATCCCTACTCTGCCAAAGAAAAGAGAGAGGAAGCCGATAGGCGAAACCAATACTTCGGTTCTCGCTCGCAACAGAATCACCCGTGAGCGTGCAAGAACCTACTCGGACGCAGGACAATGAGACAGACACCCCCGTGAAGGCGTGGCCTATGCTCAATACTTCGGACAGGGTCGATGCTCTCACAACAGAGAGTCACCATTGGTGACCAAGTCCTACTCACCTACGTACGATAGAAGCACCATTACTTCGGAAATCAAGGCGATACACAAGGCAATTGCAGACTGGGTTTTTGGCTTTAATCCTTAGGGGTCGCACTCGCTTAAGGGAGTCGGGTTTTGGTTCCCCTCCAAGGTACCTGAAAACAATGAGGGCTTTATGAACCCGGTACAATGATAGTCCATTACGAATTTTAATTCAGGTCAAAGTTTATTTAGCAGTCCCCTTGTTTTAATTTTTGGGTTTTCACTTTTTTTGGATCTGTTTTCATACCAGCGGCTAACGTTTTTGTAGATTTTCATTTAAGTCCTAGGTTCTCAAAATCAGAGGGAGATAGCGGAAAAGGCGTGCAAGTGGTTCCATGATGGAAATCTCACCACTGAACCGAATGATGCATGCTGAGTTAGAAGACTTACAGTGCATCCCAGCTCTCTCCATGTGGTATGCAAAACAGAATTTTTAAACCTATCTACATGTCGGTATGCAAGGCACAAAATCGTCCTAAACATAAGCTGCTATTAACATGAAGAACCATAAGTCGCTCATTTGTCTCTAGCCCAAGAGAGTCCGGTCTTGGCTCACCCCTCCCCTGCTCAACACATTGAGGGTAGGAGAAAGCGCTTTACAGGGTTCCCTACGGCACAAAGGGCTAAGAGACAAATAAGCTGCTTGTTTAAATTTGACTAGATCCAAGCGAAGTAGACTATAGGAACATGCATTCTTATTAATGTTTGGACCTAGCTACAGAGTCAAGCAACCGATATCTAGTGGCTCCAAGCACACAAAACAAAATAAAAGAAAGGCGGAAAGCTCAAAACTTCGGAAAACAAAGAAAATAAAGCGATGAAAACTCGAAAAGCTGCGATGAGGCCCCCAGGTGAACAATCACCCGGGCACTGGACCTCATTGTGAAGAGTAGAGTCCTGTTTATTACATGCCAAAATAGTCTCTCTCTCACCATAAATTACAAAAATAATCCTAAGTGTCTAGCCTATTTAATGCACATCTCCTTGCTTCCTTGGTGCACTCTCTAGGTGGTCATTGGAAGAGAAGACCATCCTCCTCCAAGCTAGGCTGCCTTGACCTCCTAAGAAGCCATCCTCGCGTGGCGGGCCCTCACATCAAAGTCACAAAGAGATGGCATTAGAATAGCTCAGTCAATCAAATAGAGCAGATAAAATAATCACAATAAATAAATGAATGAAGCATGGTGATTAATAGCAATAAAAATAGCTGCTCACAAAAAGGAAAGATAAATCAAGAGTTTTTTTATACAAGAATGACAACATGAATTAGGCTATGCTCATTGCTCCCCGGCAACGTCGCCATCTGATAACCAAGATGTTTCGCGGGGGTCACAATAAATGATATGTGAAATGTGTCGCTGCGGCGACCGCTCACAAAACATCCAGTTAACCAGCAATTAACCCACAACAAACGAATAAAACAATTAAGCTCAAAAAGAAATGTGAATTAATCTTTATTTACTCTACCATAAAATGTATAGGGAACAAGCATGTAGAGGTCGAACCACAGAGAGCAATACAAAATACCATAGCCTACATGAGCTATAGAATCATCCTTGTGTGAAGTGGGTTTTTAATTTCATTCTATTTTTTAATTTTTTTTTATTTTTTTATTATTATTTTCAATAATATAATTAGGTAATATATATATATCTATATAAAATATATATATACCCATAGAGGATTAATATCTAGCTTCTGATACATATAATAGATATAGGTGTTAATAAGTATGATAAAATATTATATATATTTTTTTTTTCTTTTTTTTATATTAGAGTTAATACATAGATATATAAATACAAATAATTAGATATATATATGTTATTTTTTTTCTTTTTTTTGGAAATACATATGTATACATAAAGGGGTACTATAATATTTACAAAAATACTCAAAAATAGTCAAAAATTTAGGGTTAAGGTCTTTTTGGGATTTCCATGATTTTTTACTGTTTTTGTGAATTTTGGGCATTTTTGAAAACATTTTTAGTATTTTTAAATAGCAAAATAGGAGCAAACAGTGGGATAGGGTCTGGCTGTCATAAAAATAGATATTAAAAATAGCAATCAACCTCAAAAATTTTCCACAATATTTTTTTAATAAAGATAAAAAATATAGCAGAAATAGGGACTGAGTTCATATTTTTCTGATTTTTCCTTGGGTTTTTATATTTTTTTGAAGTTTTTGGGTATTTTTGGATTTTTAAGGTTTTCCTTTTGATATTTTTAGGGATTTTTGGACTGACACTAGAATAGGTCAAAATGCACCATAGGGAATTTTTTTGGAATTTTTCGAGGCATTTTCATATTTTATAGGATTTTATAAGTTAGACAGTGAATAAAAGACATGTTTTGGATTTTTAATAAACACAAAAATGAAGCAAAATGAAAAACTAAAACTATAACGTGCAAGTACAACCAAGCAGGAGCTTAAGTCTATTTTTGCAAGATTTTTCAAGTTAATATGGAGCACAAAATAAATAGACAAAGCATTCAAAAATAAATGGCCTGACAGGGGTATTTTTGCAAATAAAATAGTTCACAGGGGCGTACATGCAAAAATCACAATAAAAATGCACGTTAACTTTTATTTTTCAGGACCATTTTTTAATTACAGAAACCCGACGGGTTTAAATGTAAATTCACGCGCCTCACGTGGGTGTTGCACGTGAGTTGCGGAGGGACTAAAAGGTAAATATACAAACATAGGGGGTCCGTCTGCAAATTATACAATTTATTTATAACTTGACTTTTTATTTTTGGTATTAAACTACAAATACAAAAAGTGAGGGGCTAGATATGAAATTTACCCCAAATAAGGCGTGACATCCAACGGCGCTGGGTGTGCCACTTATCCACGCGTCAAGCATCCGACGGTGGATAACGTTTCGATGATGAAGGGCCTGGATTAGACGATCCGGGCTGATCTGACGGTTGGCACGTGGCTTCATCGGACGGCTCCTAATCAAACTGGGCCTCGCCTCCTGATCCGACGGTGCTGAAGCTCCCTAGAAGAACAGGGAGAAGCTCGCGCCTGGCGAGCTTCGATCGAGAAGCTCGGGCTCCTCCAGGGCTCCCCGGCACATCTGAGGTGGTCTACACGTAGCTGAAGGCGTCCCGCATCGACTGATGGTGATCTCATGGCTCCTGGAGGTCCAAGTCGCTGGGGTCGAGGTCGATGAAGCCGAGGACCCCCAGGAACCTCTTCCTGGTTCAAGCAAGCCCAGATGGGCTCTATTCCTCGATGTACCTGCATAGGAAGAACCGCGTGCGAGAGAGATATCTCCTCGACCTGGGGTTTTGAAGCTGCAATGCAAAATGAAGGTGGGCGGAGGGGCTCCAGCGAACGGCGGAGGTGGAGCCCCGATTCGCCAAGACCGAAGGTCCTGGGTTGATCTGAGGTGTGCGTTTGATGGAGAATGCAATGAGGAATGAGAGGGGATGCGAATGGCGGGCGGAAACAGTGGGGTTTACGATGAAGAAGTCGTAAACTAATCTAATGACTGGAATCGAAAGCTAACATTAGAACTAACTAAAAAGCAAAGAAAGAGACAGCTCTTATACCCTGGGGTCCTCCAGGAGCAGGGCGGATGCCGGAGCTCCGCCGCGTCAAAGTTCTCCGTCCTCCGGCCGAGTCGAGGCGTTGGGTCACTCCCCCTGTCACGAGGAATGGTCCAGGAACAAGAACAAGGCGTTTGGGTAGAATGAAAATGGCCAAATCGAGGAAGGAGGCAGATCAACTTATTTATACACATTGGCGTGGGGCCTTATTAACCGGCGATTATTGACTGATCCAATGAGTATCTACTTGATCTAAGTTTTTGGCGGGCATCATGGATGATTAGAGAGCAACTCTTGTGAAGGAAGCATCTTCGATTGATGGATGGTGTGCCCGGAAAAAATGCATGAAATCGGGGCAATGGACAGTCCCAGAGGCACAGAGGCACAGGGCTTTGGATGGGACAGTTGACCAGGGGTCAACGAAGGCCGGCTTGCGATTGGTCCACGTCGGCTGCTAGCCGCCAAAATAGGAGACCTGATTAGAGATTGATTTATTTGACACCTTAAACGATTTTATTAAATTTTTCTTATAAAATAAAAAATGTGTATTATTTCATCTAGTATTTATTTATGATTTTTATTGAATTTTTTGAAGTATTTTATTATGGTTTTAATTTAATAATGTGTATATGTATGTATTTACATGTATTTTTGGGTATTTTATTTTTAATTTGTTTATTTTCTTTTATTATTTTATTAACTTATTTTATAAATTTATAAATTTATTTTTGTGAGTATAAAGGTATTTTTATTTGATTTTTAGGAGTTTATTTACATTTTTAAATAAATAGGTATAGGTATATGTAGGTGTCCTTATAGGTGTTTTACCTATGTGTTTTGTATTCTTAATTTATTTAATATATTTTCTTGATTTTTATTTTGGATTTACATTTTTAATGAGTTATGTATAATGTATAAAATATAAAAGAATAAAAGAACCAAGGAATAAAAATCCTTTTTATTTATGTATAGATATATAGCATAGGTATTTTGTCTATGAATTTTTTGTAGACTTATTTTATTTTTGAAATTATTTTTGGTTTTCTTTTACTTTTAGTATGTGTATATATTATACACATTATTTACAAAATTCTAAAAATATGAATTTATAAAAATAATGAATATTGGATGAAAAGAATAGTTTAATCAATACTATATACAAGAAGGGCCAAAAACCTAACTTCTGCATATGGGCTCCAAAAATTATGAAACCAATTTTATAAAATAGTTCTTGGAATGCTATATACAATTAAAGGTGAATTTGGGTGATTTGGAGTTTTTTATTTGCAAGATATGGGTCTGTGAAGTTGAGATTTTGGCCTTTTATTCTGTGTATAAAATGTGCACTGAGTATTATTTTTACACAAACTCAATTTTGTATTTTTATTTACATTATTATCTATAATTTCATGTACAAAGTTTCTTTATTTGATAAATAAATAAGTATGTACAAAATAGGTATCAAAATGCATAAATAGATGCATGAATAAATGAGGTATTTATTGTACACTGGCCCTTATCTCCCCCTACTTTATTCCTGGTCGACCAATACCATGTTGGCCTTGGTCTCGGGGTTTGGGTCATAAAATATCTCCAATATTTTATTTCCTTTTTCTTTTCTTTTCTTTATTCTATAATTTTGGCATTAAACACAGTATTTAATGTATAATTAATACAAGGAATCATGAATGCTATTATGTACAATTTGATGCTATTTACATGCATTTGCTGGGTTTTTGAGGCCAAAATGATAGAATAAAGGTGATGAAATGGAGATTCATCAATGGTGCTTTCCTCGGGAGGAATATAAGAGTGTCCTTTCTTTATGCCACAATTTGGAGGCAAGAGGACACCACTTCGGGAAGAGGACCGCATGGAAGGTACTTCAGTGTGGGTTATACTGGCCGACTCTGGTTCACGGTGGGATCACCTTTGCAAAGTCGTGCTCGGTGTGCCAAAGAATGGGAGGAACCGTTGGTTCCAAGGATGAGATGCCGATGCAGCCTGTCATCATTTGACGCCTGGGGCATCGACTTCATGGGTCGATTCCCTATCCGCCACAAATTCGAATATATCCTTCTGGCGGTAGACTATCTATCTAGGTGGGTGGAGGCTATCCCAACTCGAGCCATAGACAGCAGGAATGTATGTAAATTCATTAGAGATCACATCATCTCTAGGTTTGCGATCCCCAAAGTGTGATATCAGATGGGGGTAGCCACTTTGTGAACAGAGATGTGAAGAAGCTCTTGAAGGATTAATGACATCGAACATTGTGTCGCTAGTCCTTACCACCCACAGACCAATGGCATGGCTGAGGTGTCGAATAGGGAGGTAAAAACCATATTGCAGAAGCTCGTCCGCTCAAACAGGAAGGGCTGGTCTTAGATCTTGGATCAAGTCCTATGGGCTTATAGGACAGCTTACAAGACACCATTAGGAACGTCCCCATTCAGGATGGTATTTGGAAAGTCATGCCATTTGCCCACAGAGTTAGTGCACATATGAGAATGGGCAATCAAAAAGGTCAACTGGAACACACACCTAGGCCAGAAACAGAGAGAAATGGATCTGAATGAGCTTGTAGAAGTCATAAACCGAGCATACGACAACAGTTTAGTGTACAAGGACAAAGTAAAGCATTGGCATGATAGATATATCAGACGAATGACCTTTGTTCCTGGATAGAAGGTATGGTTGTTCAATGCAAGGCTGAAGGTTTTCCAAGGCAAGTTGAAATCCACGTGGACGAGCCCATTCATTCTTCGTGCTGTGGATGATGGAGGATGTGTTGAGATCTCAGATCTCTTAGATGATGCACAAACATTCCTAGTCAATGGACAACTGTTGAAGCACTTCGTCAAACCCAATGGACAATTAGTCTATGTTGAGAAGATTGTATTCATACGCGAGACATATTTAACAGATACACATAGAGCCGTACATGAGACCTTGCAGTAGTGAACTCTCGCCGTCAGCAACAACTAGAAAGATTCAGACCGCGATCCTTGTATATACCCACCATTCCTGTACATTCTTCCCATCCCTCCCGCGACTCTAATCACTCGTCCCATCTCTATATATTTCATCTACGACTATACTTAGGATAACCAAATCCTAAGTACAGGGGGGAGAGTTACCTGAGTCCATTCACTGCACATCCTCCATATCACATCGGTCCTCATACCACTTCCGTCCTATACTTAGGCTGACCTGAGCCTAAGTATAGGGGGAACTGATGCCCATCTTGTATATATATTCATCCACTTCCACTCTTGACCTCGTCCGCCCCGTTTTTAATCTTCTTCTACACTTCGGCTGCCAGAGCCTAAGTATAGGGGGGCAGGACGACTTCTATACATTTTTATTCTTTCAGCTCTCCTACGCTTAGCACAAGCTATGTCTTTTTCCTCGCTTCTCGTGCCTGAGGACATAGGCACACGCTAAGTATAGGGGGCGTGTATATATTACCTATATGCTTTACCCATAGCTCGTACTTTCACGTATTTTTGTATATATTATGCAATAATTACAGGATGGGGTAAAAATGGAGAAATATTTTTGTAAAATACTTGTATACTTGTATAACATATTGTATAATACATATACAACTCTTAAAAAAAATTGTTGTAACATAGGAGATATACCAAATTTTGAAAAAAATGGAAAAAATCAAAATCAAGAGGCTTCTTATTTACTCGTTCATATCATCTCTGCATCTAAAAAGAAAGAAAAAGAGTCTTGCATTTACATATCATGTAATCTACACCTCATCTGCATATCTTGCATATGCAAAGTGAAAAGTTAGTGGGTTCTGAACCAAGTTATGAGTAGATGTTTAGGAAGGACTTGATTTGACCTTAATCCACCTAATTTCAGAGGAACCTTATAAGAACTGGAGTTAAGATTACTCAGGTCAAGTGACTTAATTCTTTGAGTCCGTAAGTCTTTGTTCACATGTCATCTTTATTAGTCTAAGAAGAATTTCTCGTGCACACGCATGATTCTTATAGATAGTGACCTTACTTGGGCAAGCACCATGTACGTAGCTCTTCATTGATGAGGTGGTGAGGAGGTAGAATCCTTTAGCTTGGAGTAGCACATGGGTGGAAACATCCGTCCTCCTCTAGAGAGGGTAGTGCATCTCAACCTAGTCTGGTGGTGTTGACCTCTAAAGATGGGACACAGTGGGTTGCAATAATGCTTCAAAAGAGGGCTAGTCTACTGGCTCAAGAGGAAAAACTCCTGATGTACATGTTGCACCTTGTATATAGTTCAAAAAAAATGCAAGAACCCCAAAAAAAGTAGGCAAGCATGATAGAAAATAAAATACCTGGCGGAGTATGTATATTAGCAAGAAGTATGCAGCCGGATGACTTGGTTAGACTGGTCAGGCATCCCCGGATAGGTAGCTACAATGGCTACAGTCCATTCTTTCTCCACCCCCTCCTATTGAGCTGGTCACACCTGACTTAGAAGGGAATACCCCGCTCCTCGAGGAAAGAGTTACTGGACCGGGGAATTAAAGTTACCTTGTTAGAGGAGGCTGGTGAGACATTTTCTGATGTGGAGAGCTATTTTACACTTACACAGTACAAGTAAGAATTATAGTCATCATAAATTTGCGTTTGAGGATTTGTTTTGACATGACTATTAAGGAGTCTTGAAAAGAAGACTTGTGGAACTTAATCTCTGTTAGGTCTTAAATTCAGATCAGGTTCCGCCACACAATTAATCCAAAGGTCGAGTAAAGCACCATTTTCAACTTTTGTTTATGACCTTGGTATGGAACCCATCTCATTTCACTTTTGCTTTTCATTTTAGTTGCTCGAGGACAAGCAAAGTTTAAGTATAGGGGGTTGATGAATCTGTGATTCAACACTCTTAAAGTTGAAAATAGAGTCTTGTTCCCGAGTAGTAGGCTACATATTTCCACTTATATTGCATAATTAGCATTCATGCATGCATAATTGATATCTGCATTTTAGCATTCACATTTGCATTAAATAAGAAGCCCAATTTACTTGTAAATATTCACCATATTTCACCTATATTATACTCACTCCAAAACCAATAAATCAACTCCATACTATATATTACTGACAAATAATACAAGGAAAATACCAAAAATTTCTAACTTGAATAATTACCTAATAAAACCCCAACCCAGTTGGAGACCTTAGACCCTAGAATACACATATCTCTCTCATACAACCTACGATCTAGGTCTACTCACTTTAAATAAATATACATTCGGAGACCTTCAAAATGATGCTAATTTCATTTAAATCGGAGCTCGTATGCAAAACTTGGGTTTTGGGACCCCATTGTACACTATATGTATGTACATTTGTACCCTTGTATTTTAGTACTTTATTTGACCTCATTTCCATTTTTTGGTTAACATAAAACGTGTAGATCTTATCGAGATCTACAACTTTTATGTTTTGAGTTTTTCCAAATTCGCCGTCTTCTCTCACTTATCTCAAATTTTCTTTCAGCCATCCAGTCCAGGCCACGTGGTGCCCTCTGCTTGCGCCACGCGACCCACTCATAACGCGTCGCGCGCCCCTCTTTCTCCATCGTCCGATGGTGCCTTCTCCTTCTAAATCCCAGCCATCTACACCGCATCAAACCTCGACAACCCGATCAAGGCCCAGATTGCATCTGGGCCGCTCACCAACGCCCTCATCTCATTGCGCCACGTCGCACACTCCATAGCCACCCGATGGCCTCCCCTTCTTCAGATCCAAGTCGCTCATCCCTGCCTCAATACCAACCCTTGGATCATTGACCAGATCTCATCTCGATCGTTGACGCCCGCCTCATCCATAGACCTCCACATGGCATGCTCTTGGCAATTGGATCATCGTCTTAAGGACCAGATCAACAGCGTTCAATCCGCCTCATTTCTCGGCCCTTGGAAGATGGTCCAGATCACATCTGGTCCATAATTTAGTGCCCTCACCTACTCTCACTACGTGTCTCACCCTCAACCCTTGATCGTCCTTCTATTTTGATCTAATCTGAGCCTGCTTGTGAGCGCCCACCTCTCAACCGTTGGATCACAGGATCCAACAACTGAGAACTCATCTCGTACCTCCGGCCGCCTTCCTCGCGCACGTCGCCCACTTCGCCTACTCGTCGGCCCCTTCCTATTTTTTCCGTCACTACAACCATCATCTCCACCCATTGACCACTCCACGATGAAGCCTAGACCTCCACCATCCTCTCCAGCGACCATGAACCCCAAGACGCCCACTCCTTCGCTCCACAAACTCCACGCACACCAGCCTCTCCATCACCTGCACCTCCATATCTTCCTTATAAATTCCTCGCCTCCGGACAACTTTCACCTCATTCGCCATAGCAGGAGGCACCCCCGAGCTCTACTCTCCTCATCGGTGACAACGATTGGGCACGACATCGAGTGAAGATGGTCGACTACCTCCGGCGAGATCCACGGCACACCTCCTCCTTGTAGCACCTCTTCCAACGAGCTGCTCGAGCTCGGGCCCTACCGGCCCTTGAGCGAAGACCAAGAATTTCTTCTCCGAGCTTCTGACCCCAGGTGGACTCCTCCATACTCCTCTGACCGTTCTTCTTTCCTAGCATTTTTCCCTGAATTAATTCCCTTCGTCTGTCATCTTTATGCTCCTCCGACTATCCATCGAGCTCCGCCTTGGAGATCCCATCTTCGTGCTCTACTCCATTCTCTACGATAACACTTCGCACCTCCCTCCGACCACATCTCCTCCGCCACAGTGAAGGAGGACGAGCAACCCCATTCACTTCACCCTCCAGACCTCACTACCCTCACACTCACCTCACGAGCACATTGCACCTGTCTCCTTGAACAGACTAATCCTGCAGGTGCCTTCAACTTCATTGAACTTCGCCGGAGCTCCACTCGAGCTTCAACGCCTCCGGCCTGAGGATCTCTCCAGCCACTTATAGGACCTCCGGTAGCCTCTGATGAATCTCGTATTCATCCTCTAAATCTCATTTCTTAAGCTCAAAACCCTCAAAATCACAACATTCTTGCATCTATTCTGCATTATTATCATTAGTGCATGATTTCATAAGAATTGCATTTTAGCACAAAAATCTGCACAAAATAATAAGCCAAAAATCCATGCCAAAAATGACCTGTAAATAGCCTAACTTCTTAGATTTTTAACTCATTCATGCTAACTCCGAATAACATAAAACTACCTCCATTGTGTATATATCACTAACAAGAATAAATGAAAAATAAAAAAATAACTAACCCAAATAAGTGGACCAAAAAGCCAAACCCTAAATTCAGGATTTTCGGACTAAAAGCCTCATATCTCCCTCATCTAGTGTCCGATTTAATCCTACTCACTTTTGAACTAATGTACATTCAATTACCTTCAAAACAAGACCAAGTTCAAGTGAACCAGAGCTCATATGTGAAAGTTGGGTTTTGGGCCTCTTTTGTATATTGTATATTTTAGCTATTTTTGACCTAATATTTTCTGTACATATTTTATCAATTAATAAAAATCCAAAAAAATTATATTAAGGTGTCTTTATTTATCTTTGATTTTTTCGTAATTTTTCCGGATTTTTATCTGATCAAAAAAATGACATAAAAATTACAAAACCCCAAAATTAAGGTATTATATGTACATAGGATACCCCAAAAATTCACTTTTGTGCAAATTATCGATTTTGGTTTTTTATGTTTTCATGAAAGTTGTAGATCTCATCGAGATGAGCAATTTTTGTGAAGAAAGTTTTTCGATCCGAGGTCATTTACTATTTATTTTTATTTAAGAAGATATTTAAATTGCGAATTTTCTGATGCTGACACGTGGCAGCACCTGGTGTCGCCACGTGTCAGCCATTTTTGGTCTTATTATATATCAGTTTTTATAAAAAAATTAAAAAAAAAATTATAATAATAGACGAACGTGCGTCGCGCGTGCCTTCAAGGCACGCGCTCCGCACGCGCGTCCCCTCTCTCCCTCTTGCGTCCACGTGGCATGACAACATCCGTCCGATCTCGGCCGATCGGACGGCTGCTGTACTTCGTCATCCTCAGCCCCCTTCCTCCTTTGGAACTCCGCCGCCGCCGTTGATTTCGCCGCTGCACCTCTCTCCCGCGGTTCTCGCGAATCAGATCCCACATCCAATCCCTCGAATCTCGCCGATCTCGCCGCCATTCCCTCACCGCGTATCTCGCACCGCCTCCCTCTCCGATCTCGTCGAATCCCGCGAATCCCTCCACCTCCTTCCATCTCCGACGCACCCTCTCCACCTATTTAAACACCGCAGCACCCCCGACGTCCCGGTCATCCGCCGATCCTCGTCGAAGTGCCTCTCCTCCGGTAGTGACAGCCCGTGAGCCACCACACCTCGCCGGCGTGATCCGAGGGACAACCACCCTCGTTGCAGCAGACCCTCGCCATCGCTGCTCACTCCGGCCACGCTCAACGCCGTCGAGCCTTTTCGCAGGATATCTCTCTCTCCTTTTCTCCCTCTCTCTCTATCTCTCTCTCTACATCTCTTCTTCTCTCTTGATCGACTCCGCCATCGCCACCGCGCCGCTGGCCCACTTCTCTGCCTTCGTCATCTTCCTCGACGACTGCCAGCCGTGTGTCGGCCCTTGGATCATCGTCTTCGACACGCTCCTTGACTCCGCCACGCCACCAGGAGCTCAAGGTCGACGACCACCGCCTTCGACACCGCCGCACTCCTCTTCCGATATCTCCTCCTCCGACGCGCTACGCCTCCGCCTCGGCCTCACCAGCACCTTCCTCGACTTCGAGCCACAGTGACCGACCCGCACGATCGCCGTGTCCACGCCGACAGGAGCCGCTCCCCCTTCGCCTAGCAGCTTCTCTCCGCCACCTTCACCGCGCCACCAAAGCTCCGCCATCGACTACCGTCATCAACCACCGCTCCTCGCCCCTCCACCTCACCATCGACCGGGCTCGGAGCCCGAGGCCCCAGCACGTGATCTGCACGTGCGTGGGGAACTGCTTCAGCCGCAAGTCAAGGACCAAGGGGTCACGTGCTGCGCACGTGCCCCTTGAGTAAATTGCATGTGCCCCCCGGAGGTTCCCCATTTCGCACTTCAAACCCCGCCAACCATGGGTCACGTGCTTAGCACGTGACCTATTGGAATTTTGCAGAAAAGCTCCCTGCATTATTGGTAATTTCATACAAACCCCCCAGTGCATTTTATAATTGTTTATTTCTTTTGATTGCATCTGTACCCCTGTGTTCCTGCCTTAGTTTGGACTTTTTCTCTACATTATTTAATTAATCCAAAAATAGCACGATGTTTATTGAATAATTCTCTACATTTTGACATATTGTGGACAATTTTGTGATTGATGGTTGATTAATAAATAATTGTTTTGTGGAAATTTGCATATTTTGCCCATTTCTTGCTTGGAAATTCATAGCTAATTAATCATTGCTCTAAAAATCCTCGAAAAATCACATATTGTAGAGTTAATTGTTCTTAACATCATGCCCAAAAAGAATTGAATTTGCATACATAGTTTGCTCTATAAAAATCATCTTGCATCTTTTGGTATTTAATTTTTAATAGGTATTAAACCCAACAATTTTGAGGTTTAGGATTTTTCTGAGATTCATCACATAGTGATAGATCTTAGATAATTTTATTTCTTGAAAATAAGTAGGTTTAATATTTATCTTAATTAAATATTAAAAATCATTCTGTTTGCATTTAAAAATCCATAAAAAATTCATATTGCCTCGAAACCGAATACGAACTTTGATAGACTTAACTCTAGGTTGTTCCTTTGCCTCCTTGTGATCGACCTTGGGACTTGCCCAAGTAAAATAAACATAAAACCACAAGAGTAAAAATTGAACATATTATTTGTGGTATTTTCTTGACCGATTCCTATTGCCGCCTACAACGCACGACATAATTTTACGCATTTCACGGTAAAAATAACTTTTTAAAAGCAACATTTTCGGATTCGTCAGATGGCGCCGTTGCCGGGGAGGCAAACGGCTTAGTTTTTGTCTTGAAAAATTTTGTTCGGTTTTCCGCATTCGGGTAGTCTGACCCCCGAATTTTTCATTGTAAATTTCATTTTTTCCTGCAATTTATTTTCAGCAGTTATTTTCTTATTTTTATTATTTTTTGAGTCACTCTCTGACATTCTCTCTCTTATTTTTATTGCGAGGTACCCGGCACACGTGGAGCGGTTTTTCAAGAAACCAACGCATCTTCACCGACATCCGAAGAAACCGCAATTAATTTAAGATCGAGTCGAGTCGTGAGAGAGAATAGAGTCTAGCCTTTAAATTTTTGCAAATTTTAATTTCTGCTCATTTATAGCGGTGTCTGTTTGGACTCTCGCGTTTGTAAGAAGACCTTGAACTTTATTCTGTGGTGTGTCGTGGCCTGTTTCACTATCCGGAAAAGGGTGGGTCCCGACTTGAGTGGCGAATAGGATAGACGTGCACATACGGCTCTCAGAGCAATTTAATTTTTGATTATGCTCGTAGGAATCAACCCTGCTCTCTGCTCGCACCAAATTCATGTTGAGGATAATGCAAGGCCTTCTCGTGAATTTCAGAGAAGATTAAACCCCAATCTTCGGGAAGTGGTTAAGAAAGAGATAGACAAATGGTGCAAAGCAGGTTTTATATACCCCATTTCTGACTCCATGTAGGTGGCCCCCCTTCATGTCGTCCCGAAGAAGTCGGGAATCCAGATGGTCACCAATGAGGAGGGGGTAGAGATCGCGACCCGAGTACCCACATCGTGGCGTGTCTGTGTCGATTACAGGGGCCTGAATGCTGCGACCAAGAAAGATTACTTTCCACTGCCATTTATTGATCAAATCTTGGAGAGACTTGCAGGGAAGGCATTCTTCTGTTTTCTTGATGGGTACTCTGGCTACAATCAAGTAGCTATCGCTCCCGAGGATCAGGAAAAAACCACATTTACATGTCCCTTCGGTACCTACGCATTCAAGCGCATGCCATTTGGGGCTTTGTAATGCCCCAGACACATTTCAGCGGTGCATGATTGCCGTATTTGCCGAAATGGTGGGTGATTTCCTGGAAGTCTTCATGGATGACTTCTCGGTCCATGGTGATTCATTTGATACATGTTTAGCGCACTTGGACCGAGTCCTCAAGAGATGCAGAGAAGTTAATTTGGTACTCTCCTGGGAGAAGAGTCACTTTATGGTGACTGAGGGTATCGTGTTGGGGCATGTCATCTCCAAAAGGGTATGGAGGTCGACCCTGCCAAGGTGGATGTGATCAAGAAACTTGAGCCACCAACCAACGTCAAGTCAGTGCGATCTTTTCTAGGGCATGTTGGATTTTATCGAAGGTTTATCCCTGATTTTTCAAAGATCGCCCGCCCACTGACTGATCTCTTAGGAAAAGACACCGAGTTTATTTTAAATCACAAGTGTCTTGAGGCCTTCGAGCTCCTGAAAAAGAAAAGATGTGAATCACCGATATTACGAGCTCCTGACTGGTCTCTTCCCTTTGAGATCATGACTGATGCATCAGATTTTGCGGTCGGAGCTGTGCTTGGAAAAAGACGGGATGGAATCCCTTAAGCGATTCACTACGCGAGCAAAGTATTGGATCCTGCACAGAAAAAATTATACAATGACTGAAAAGGAAATGCTCACGGTTGTTTGGGCCCTTGAAAAATTCAGATCATATATATTGGGCTCCAAGGTGACAATTTTCACGGATCATACGGCAATTAGATACCTCATGGATAAGAAAGATGCCAAGGCACGACTTTTGAGGTGGATCTTGTTAATCCAGGAATTTAATTTGGAGATCAAAGATAAACCTGGAATAAAGAATGTTGTTGCTGATCACCTTTCCCGAATTGAGAAAAATGATTATCATGATACTGGACCTATTAAGGAGACTTTTCCATACGAATCTGTTTGCATTATTGATTCAACCCCATGGTATTCCAACATCGTGAACTATCTTGTCTCCAAGAAGGTTCCCTTTGGTTGGACCAAGAGAATGATTGATAAACTGAAGTCGGATTCAAGAAAATACCATTGGGACGATCCTTTCCTTTTTTATGAAGGAGCGGATTGTGTCTGGAGAAGATGTATTCGCCAGGAAGAATACCAGAGTGTCCTCACACATTGTCATACTCTCGAGGCTGGAGGGCACCATTCGGGAAAAAGAATCGCACACAAGGTACTCCAATGTGGATTTTACTGGCAGACCTTATTTCGTGATGCTAATGAATTTGTACGGTCTTGCCCGATTTGTCAAAGGATGGGAGGGATGGTTGGATATAGAGATGAAATGCCCATGCAACCAATGATTTTCTGTGATGTTTTCGATGCATAGGGGATTGATTTTATGGGTCCCTTTCCCAATAGAAATGGATTTGAGTACATCTTGTTAGCGGTTGATTATTTGTCTAGATGGGTAGAGGCTATTCCAACCCGAACCGCAGATAGAAAAACTGTCTATAAGTTTATCAAGGATAATATCATTGCAAGGTTCGGGATACCAAAAGTCTTGATTTCTGATGGAGGTAGCCACTTTGTGAATAGGGAAATGAGATCTTTGTCTAAGGAGTACAAATTTGAACATAGAATAGCCAACCCGTATCATCCACAATCTAATGGCATGGCAGTGGTTTCTAATAGAGAGGTGAAGAGTATACTTCAAAAGTTGGTTCGTCCAGATAGGAAGGATTGGTCAAAACTATTGGATCAAGTTCTTTGGGCCTATAGGACAACATATAAAACTCCACTCGGTACTTCACCTTTTAGGATGATCTATGGCAAGCCATGCCATCTACCTGCAGAACTGATTCACAAATCTGAATGGGCGATCAAAAAGTTGAAGTGGAGTTGTCACCTTGGGAAATTATGTTGAGACTTAAATCTGAATGAGCTAATTGAAATCCGAAACCGAGCATATGACAACAGTGTGATTTATAAGGACAAGGTCAAGAAATGGCATGATAGACACATTCGAGATAAAACCTTTGTCCCTGGGCAGAAAGTATGGTTGTTTAATGCTCGGTTAAAGATTTTTCATGGGAAACTGAAATCGAAATGGACGGGTCCTTATGTTGTCATCGATGTGCATACCAATGGAAGTGTGGATATTGTCGAACTCAAAGATAATGCACAACCTTTCTCAGTGAATGGACAATTACTGAAGCCATACATAGAATCATCCAAAGAGCATACAGTACAAGTTGAGGTCATCTACTTCACGCAGAGCGAGGACATTGATGATTTATCAGATCAATCCCACCCTCCCTCCCGACCACATCGGTTTCCTTGTACAGCTTCTTCCTTTACTTAGGCCAAGACCTAAGTATAGGGGGGACCGATGCCATCTGTATATTCCATTTCCCCCGTCACACTTCTCCAAATCGACTCGCCTCCACCCTTCTTTTATACTTAGGCTGACCAAAGCCCAAGTATAGGGGGAACCGACACCCACCTATATATACTCCCCTCATTCACATACCCCGATCGCTTCATTTTTTCTCTTTTCTTTTCCGCTCTTCTTCTATACTTAGACTATTCACAGTCTAAGTATAGGGGGGTGATTCTGTAAATCTTATTCTTTTTCCTTTTTTTCACTCTCTTAAGCTTAGCCCGAGCTATGTCTTCTTTACGCTTCTTGTGCTCTGAGGACACAACACTCGCTAAGTATAGGAGGGTCTGTATATACTTTGTATATATTTTATCCATATCTCGTACTTGCGCCTAAGTCTATATGTATTTATGGGGTGGGTATTCTCTAAAAAAAAGAATAAAAGAAAGAAAAAAAAACTTTTTACCACTAACACTGACTGTATCCAACATTTTTGAAAAAAAATGGCTTCTTATTTTTTTTTGCATTAAAAAAAATGACAACAAAAAAAAACAAAAAACAAAAACACACAAAAATCCTTTGCATAAAAAAAAAGAGAAAAAAAAATTGTGTCTGCATTTCACACACCTGCACTTCATCCAAGCATCGCATTTGCATATGTGAAAAGTCTTTGGGTTCTGAACCGAGTTATGAGCCGAAACAGAGAGTGGTCTAGACTTGACCTTAATCCATCTAATTTTCAGAGGAACTTCATCGAGAAATAGGATTTTAGAGTCTTCAGGTCTTTGACTTAATTCTTTGAGTTCCACATGACAATGTACAGAGTTTGACTCTTAGTGTCTAACCTGGTCTCTTCATTCTGGGTACAACTCTGGAATAAGGAATTAATTTTGTACTCTCGCACTATACACTTAGCTCAACTCAGACGGGATGTTGGAAGACTATGTGAGTTTCTTTTCTGGTAGCATGGAAATCTAAAGACCGGAGTACGGGTTGAAATAAAGCTTCGGAAAAGGGATGGACGGCTGGGCACAATTTTTCTAAGACCCCAAAAAATGTACGGAACAAAAAGATGCTATATCCATAGGGGCAAAACAAGATCCAAGCAGAACCACCAAAAATTCCAAATACAAAGAAGCAACTACCAAATAAAATCTGACCAAAAAGGTCCAAGCTTCAAGAAACCTACAGATCTTGGTGGAGACTCGGCTACACTGGCCATCTTCACAAGGAGATGTGACTACACTGGCCACCCTCCAGTTCTTTTCCCCTTCTTCTATCTTCTCCTCCCAAGTCGATTGTGAACACAGCGCGACAAACCTTAGACGGAAATACCTGAGTCCCCGAGGATGAGTTACTGGAGAGGAGGTTCGTGCGGTAATCCGACGTTCTGGATGGGAAGAGCTAAAACCTTTCACACAAATGAGTCAGTTATTCAATGTTCATAGGGTATACTTTGGGAAGATGATTGATCTAAGATGACTTCTGAGCCGAAACTGTAGCAATGATGTGTAGAACTTGAGGGCTGTTGATTTTAAAATTCTATGTCTCACAGAAGTTCCGACACACAAATAATCCAAAGGTTGAGTTTAGGTTCACTCTCACCTTCAGCTCATGGTCTTGGTATGGAACCCAATCTCATTTCACCTCATGGCATTTCTTTTTGATGCTCAGGGACGAGCATGGTTTAAGTATAGGGGGATGATGAATATCGTATTCATCACTCTAAATCTCATTTCTTAAGCTCAATACTCTCAAAATCAACAGCATTCTAGCATCTATTATGCATAATTATCATTAGTGCATGATTTCATAAGAATTGCATTTTAGCACAAAAATCTGCACAAAATAAGAAGCCAAAAATCCATGCCAAAAATGACCTATAAATAGCCTAACTTCTTAGATTTTTAACTCATTCATGCTAACTCTGAATAACACAAAACTACCTCCATTGTGTATATATAACTAACAAGAATAAATGAAAAATACAAAAAAATAACTAACCCAAATAAGTGGACCAAAAACCCAAACCCTAAATTCAGGATTTTCGGACTAAAAGCCTCATATCTCCCTCATCCAGTGTCCGATTTAATCCTACTCACTTTTGAACTAATGTACATTCAATTACCTTCAAAACAAGACCATGTTCAAGTGAATCAGAGCTCATATGTGAAAGTTGGGTTTTGGGCCTCTTTTGTATATTGTATATTTTAGCTATTTTTGACCTAATATTTTCTGTACATATTTTATCAATTAATAAAAATCCAAAAAAATTATATCAAGGTGTCTTTATTTATCTTTGATTTTTTCGTAATTTTTCCGGATTTTTATCTGATCAAAAAAATGACATAAAAATTACAAACCCCAAAATTAAGGTATTCTATGTACATAGGATACCCCAAAAGTTCACTTTGTGCAAATGATCGATTTTGGTTTTGATGTCTTCATTACAGTTGTAGATCTCATCGAGACGAGCAATTTTCGTGAAGAAAGTTTTTCAATCCGAGGTCATTTACTATTTATTTTTGATTTCACAAGATATTTAAATTGCGAATTTTCTGATGCTGACACGTGGCAGCACCTGGTGCCGCCACATGTCAGCCATTTTTGGGCTTATTATATATCGGTTTTTATAAAAAAAATTTAAAAATAATAATAATAATAATAATAGACACACGTGCGTCGCGCGTGCCTTCAAGGCACGTGCTCCGCACGCGCGTCCCCTCTCTCCCTCTTGCGCCCACGTGGCGTGACAACAGCCGTCTGATCTCGGCCGATCGGACGGCTGCTGTACTTCGTCATCCTCAGCCCCCTTCCTCCTTTGGAACTCCGCCGTCGCCATTGATTTCGCCGCCGCCCCTCTCTCCCGTGGTTCTCGCCAATCAGATCCCACATCCAATCCCTCGAATCTCGCCGATCTCGCCGCCATTCCCTCACCGCATATCTCGCACCGCCTCCCTTTCCGATCTTGTCGAATCTCGCGAATCCCTCCACCTCCTTCCATCTCCGATGCACCCTCTCCACCTATTTAAACACCGCAGCCCCCCCGACGTCCCGGTCATCCGCCGATCCTCGTTGAAGTGCCTCTCCTCCGGTAGTGACAGCCCGTGAGCCACCACACCTCGCCGGCGTGATCCGAGGGACTACCACCCTCGTCGCATCAGACCCTCGCCATCGCTGCTCGCTCCGGCCACGCTCAACGCCGTCGAGCCTTTTCGCTGGTTATCTCTCTCTCCTTCTCTCCCTCTCTCTCTCTCTCTATCTCTCTCTCTATATCTCTTCTTCTCTCTCGATCGACTCCGCCATCGCCACCGCGCCGCTGGCCCACTTCTCCGCCTTCGTCATCTTCCTTGATGACCGCCGACCGTGTGTAGGACCTTAGATCATCGTCTTCGACACGCTCCTCGACTCTGCCACGCAACCAGGAGCTCAAGGTCGATGACCACCGCCTTCGACACTGCCGCACTCCTCTTCTGATATCTCCTCCTCCGACGCGCTACACCTCCGCCTCGCCCTCACCAGCGCCTTCCTCGACTTCGAGCCATAGTGACCGACCCGCACGATCGCCATGTCCACGCCGACAGGAGCAGCTCCCCCTTCGCCTAGCAGCTTCTCTCCGCCACCTTAACCGTGCCATCGAAGGTCCGCCATCGACTACCGTCATCAACCACCGCTCCTCCGCCCCTCCACCTCGCCGTCGACCGAGCTCGGAGCCCGAGGCCCCAGCACGTGATCTGCACGTGCGTGGGGAACTGCTTCAGCCGCAAGTCAAGGACCAAGGGGTCACGTGCTGCGCACGTGCCCCCTTGAGTAAATTGCATGTGCCCCCCCCCAGAAGTTCCCCATTTCGCACTTCAAACCCCGCCAACCAAAGGTCACGTGCTTAGCACGTGACCTCTTGGAATTTTGCAGAAAAGCTCCCCGCATTATTGGTAATTTCATACAAACCCCCCTGTGCATTTTATAATTGTTTATTTCTTTTATTTGCATCTATACCCCTGTGTTCCCGCCTTAGTTTGGACTTTTTCTCTACATTATTTAATTAATCTAAAAATAGCATGATGTTTATTGAATAATTCTCTACATTTTGACATATTGTGGACAATTTTGTGATTGATGGTTGATTAATAAATAATTGTTTTGTGGAAATTTGCATATTTTGCCCATTTCTAGCTTGGAAATTCATAGCTGATTAATCATTGCTCTAAAAATCCTCGAAAAATCACATATTGTAGAGTTAATTGTTCTTAACATCACGCCCAAAAAGAATTGAATTTGTATGCATAGTTTGCTCTATAAAAATCATCTTGCATCTTTTGGTATTTAATTTTTAATAGGTATTAAACCCCACATTTTTTAGGTTTAGGATTTTTCTGAGATCCATCACATAGTGATAGATCTTAGATAATTTTATTTCTTGAAAATAAGTAGGTTTAATATTTATCTTAATTAAATATTAAAAATCATTCTGTTTGCATTTAAAAATCCATAAAAAATTCATATTGCCTCGATAACCGAATACGAACTTTGATAGACTTAACTCTAGGTTGTTCCTTTGCCTCCTTGTGATCGACCTTGGGACTTGCCCAAGTAAAATAAACATAAAACCACAAGAGTAAAAATTGAACATATTATTTGTGGTATTTTCTTGACCGATTCCGATTGCCGCCTACAATGCACGACATAATTTTACGCATTTCACGATAAAAATAACTTTTTAAAAGCGATATTTTCGGATTCATCAGCCTCCTGGCACTTCCACGACTAATCTGAGCAATCCAGGAGCAACTGACGAGCTACATCGAGCACGAGGGAGGGCAGTGGAGCGACACCCTCTTCACAAGAGCCCCGCCATGTCCGCTGCAGGAGGCGGGCTGGAGGAACATGAAGCACAGTTACCGTCTGATCCCATGATAGGACGGTCCTGATCGAGCCATGTCACCTGCATCCTGCCCCAGTTGGATCAGGAGGATCCAACGGCCACAACTCTGCCACGTCACCTACGTCATCGAGCTACAACTGCCCTCCGATCTCACGAGGATCTGACGTCTCGCATCACGCCACGTTGACTTCATCAACATCGTTGGACCATCTCAATCTGACGATCCCTAGGTGCGCCATGCCATCATTCCCCACAGCCATTGGATCGCTCCAGATCAAGCGGCCCAGCATTCGCCATGTGAAGACTCCGAGCCTCTTCCCCGACCCTAGGCATAGAGCAACCAAAGCAGACCCGAGACTGATCCGAGCCTCCTGAGCCACCCGAGCCTCCGCTAGAGCCTCGATTGCCGTCCGAGCCTAGCCCCTCACGTGTTTCTCACATAAGGGCTGGGAAAATTACACAGAGGCCCTTGAAGAATTTGGAAATTACAAATTGGTCTCTACCAGGTGCGTCACGCGCGGAGCGCGTGTCTTTGTGGGAATTTTGCATTCACCCCCTCCACATTATCGGTATTGCATTTTCGTCGTTGTCTTTGCACACATATTTAAGTGTCCATATTTCATCATTTTTAAATTCTGAAAATTGCATGTTGTAGCCTAACTTGTCCTTTATCTCATGTGACACGTGTTTTATTTTTGTGAGACATCTGGAATTTAATATTTATAAATTGGTGAAATTTTCTATATTTTTCCCACTATGTGCCTTTTAATTTATATTAAAGTCCTTGTTATTCCAAAAATCACCATAAAATTACATTAGACTTAAGATAAAGTACCCTACACTGTGCCCAAAAAGCATTGCATTTGCACGCATCACGAGGCCTAAATAAATCCAACAGTTATTTGCTCAATTGATTTTTAATAGTTCCAATTCACATAGAATTTTAGGTTTATTAATTTTCCTGGATTCAACAGACTTAGATCCATCTAGGATAAATTTTTATATATGGAAATAATGTGAATTTATTAAAATTAATTTTGTAAAAATCATCCTGCATTCATCTTTAATTCATAGTAAATTCATTTAGAGTAGAAAAATCCAAAAAAAAATTGTAGACACTTAGGTTCATTGCATTTCATATTTTGGCCAAGTTTCATAAATTTTGGACTTCATTTGATTATCTTTCTTATTTAACTTGTAAAGTTGACCTGAAATTACATTGTTTTTCCTTTCTTGCATGAAAATTGCTAGAAAAGTCCAAAAATATTCCTCTGAAATCTGACCTCAAAATTCACTTAAAAGTCACCTCTGGAGACAGCATCCTCCCTGAGTTCGACCTTGGGCTTGCCCAAGTAAAATAAATCTACCGCTTACGATTTTGGTCTTTGTAATTTATTTTATGGAATTTTTAATGATTTAATAAAATATTGGTCTTTTGTAATTTTTAGAGGTTTTATAAAAGATAATGAAATAAAAATGCTACAGAAATTAAAACAAATCAAAACAAGCGGTCAAAAATTTGTGTAGATTTTTTAGGGGTATTTTTCTATTTTTTTAGTATTTTTAAAAAAGATATACTCAATTTTTAGGGTTTTTTATTTTTAGTACAAAAAATATTACACAGTAGCAGGAGCTACTGGTAATTTTCGGGAAATTTTTGGAGTAGATTTGATATTTTTTCTTCAAAAACAACACACATGTTGTAGGGACTAAATGCCAATAGTTTAAGTTTCAGGACTAAATAATAATAGGCACAAAAAGTCTAGGGGTGTCTTTGAAAAATATCCAATTAATTCCAACACATGCATAATACAACGTTCATAGGGGCATAAGTGCAAATTCAGAAAACTTCTCATTCAAACAATAACATAGATATATCCCGAGCGAAACATGCAAAAACACCACTATTCACGTGACCGAGCACGTGTCTCCAGACAGAGAGGACTAAAATGCAAATACCAGAAACTCTAGGGACTAAAGTGCAAATAGTTTCAACTACAACTTTTATTTACAGACTAAAACATAAAGCATAAACAAATGTAGGGTAAAAAAAGCGATATACCCTTGCAGCACATGATAGGCTCGTGAGGACACGTGGAGGCCGGTGGTGGGGGCGCGAACATGTGGCTCTGATCGTTGTAGGTGTTAGATCTGACGCTCCATAACTGGTCGGGGACATGGGGCGCAGATGCGCGTTAGATCTGACATCCAATGGTCTGACAAGTCTACTGTGTCGGCGGTTCGGATGCGATCTGGAGGGACGAGGCTGATCCAACGGTGCTGGAGTATCCTGGACGAACAACATGAAGATGAACTTCACCGAAGCCAAGGAGGTGATCCTCAACTCCGATGGTCGATCAGGAAGCACAGGAGTTGTCGTGGAAGGCTTCCGCATCGATTGAGCAGACCCTATTGAGCAGCCACTAGCAGGATGAGCGTGGCAAAGATGGAGGCCTGGAGCTGCTCCGACGAGCCTCAGATGGGTAGAATGAAGGCTCCCAAAGAAAGCAAATACCTACAAGGGCAAGATGGGACTCGGGGCGGTGCTCTGATCCGAGTTATTGGAGCTAGAAATCAAAGAAGCGGTGAGAGGCGGGAATAGATCTCCGATGAAGGTGGTAGGGGAGATCTCGATCCTAATCTCGACCCATTGGTCTAGGATAAGGGAGATCAGGTTGCGGAGCAAGATAGGGGGTGAGCGTGCGGGTCGATCGAAACGGCTGAAAGTGGGTATCGGGGCTTCGACCTGCTGGTCGGAGTAGGTGAACACACGATGATGCTAAATGGAAAGATTCGATTGGATGGAAAAAGGGAAGGATATAAGGGATACCTGAAGGTCGGGATATGCTCCTGAGCACCAGGCGAGGATGAACGTTGGGGTGATGGCCTCGACCTCGATGCGGAAGTCGAGGGAGGCTACTCACAGCGGAGGTCTAACCACGAAGGTTGAGCGTCGGCTCTATTGCACCAAATCGAGCGCCGAGCAGTGCTCCAAGTAGCTATCACTCAGCTGGAGGTGGCTAGGGTTCGAGAAGGGAGTGAGTCGCGAGCTACCAGTCCGGGGAGGCGGATGAGAACCTTTATAGCGTTCCTAGGAGGCTGGAAGAATCGGGCGAGGGCGCGCAAACTAAAGGAGATCTGCGCCTTCCTAGGGATCTGCGAGGGTCCTAGATCCTAGGAGGGTCCACGGGAGAAAAATCGGGGCGAGGGGTTGTGTGATTTGCCCGGGAAAAATCGAAGAAAACGATCCGGTGAAGAGGCCGGGTTGGGTCAAGCCCGGGAAGAGGGGGTTGATCGGGGTCATCGACCTGACGTGGACCAATCAGAAAAAAGGATTTACAAAAATACTTACAAATTAAATAAAAAATTGTAAATGACTTTAAATCAAAAAGTGTATAAAATAAAAAATTTTTGTTATATTTCAAATATTTTTCTGTGATATTTATTTATTTTTTTGAAAAATAAATTAGTCTATATATAATATAGTGTATTATATACAGGTATAATATACCTATGTATTTTGTACAATTATTTTTATTTTGTTATTTTTACATAAATATTGCAATTTTACATTTTATTTATTTACAACATAATTTTTGGAGTACAAAATAAATTTTATTGTATTTTTTATATTTATTTACTGGTATATAATATATAGAGAATGAATCATATATACATGTATTATGTAAAGGGAGAGAGATTTATTTTTATTTTTATTTTTCTAATTTTTGTTTTATTTTTAAAAATATATACAAGGACGTAAAAGGAATATTTTATTTTTATTTTGTTAAAAAATGTATTTATTTACACCAATGATATGTACAATATAAAGTGGGCCCTATCTCTCTCTACTTGTTTTATTTCGCGATCAGGCCAATGCTTGGCCTTCTCTTGGAATTCAGGTCACTTTGTATTTATTCTAAACACCTCCTTCCTTTTTCTTCTTCTTTTCTTTATTCTTATATTTTTGCACAAATACATGCTAATATGTGATATTAACACATGCATGCATAATGCTAACTTTATTTACATCTATTTACATGATGCTTTGCCAAGATAAATAGCTAAAATAAAAGAATAAAGAGTGATGGGGATTCATCAGTCCCGGCTTCTTTCTCTTCCCGAACTCAGTACCTACAATGAATGCATCACAAAAACCCATCCACTGCAATGAATATGTTATATATAATTTTTTTAAATTACATTATAAACTATGAAGGTAATACAATATCTATCCTCCGTACACCATGTTGGTGGGAACCTCTTCATCTCCTCAAAATTCATATCCTCACATCCCGTCTTCGCATGTGAGTCTCTCCTTGCATTAAAAAAAGTATCACTCATACACTTCTCCACAAAATGAATAAAGGCTCGACGATAAGCCTCTTTCCCCAGATCGGTAACTAAATTATACCTACTCTGAAAAAGCATTGCAAAATATTAGATTAAAGAGTAGCAACAAATTTTAATGAATGCGCTAAGACATTATACTTAGCAGAAACATCTCAAACAATCTCTCCTGCTCGGTAGCAGGAATGCGAAACTAACGAAATTTCATGCTAGTCAAATGTGTCTTGATTATGTTGGTAATATCTTTTGCCTCCTTGTTGCTATTGTAAAAATCCCTGCATAATTTTAAAGTATTCAAAATAATATGAAAGTTAAAATGAGAAGATTTATTCTTTAAATTTAGAAAATTTATAAAAATCGTAGCTACCATTCGCAGTAACCTCCAATAAAGAGTAGGACTCTGAAGTCTGTCCACCTCCAGTGGGAAAAGGTACGTGGATGCTCGGATGTGCAGAAGAAGGAGAACCAAATTCCATCAAGATCTGTACTAGTACAGGCACCAAGCATGTAGCAGGAGCGGCTATGTAAGATGGCACTCCATATACACCTCCATAAAAGGAAGGAGGATGATAACCAGGAGACTCACAATAGGCTATGACTCGTCGAGCCTCGTCGGGAAGTGACTCTAATGTTATATGTGGAGTGGGCTTCCGACTAGAAGATGGTGAGTCTGACGAGGATGGCCAAGTGGATCGTTGAGATCCATGAGAGCCGCCATGCCCAAAACATGCCATGACTATAATGATGATGTAATAGTTAATTACAAAGTTATTAATGAACATTTTTGAGTTATCTTCTTTAACTTAATGAACTCACAGTTAATTTTTGCCATGTGATTCGGGTGAATTAAAGCATAGTTCATTTATTTCTGAGTTATCTGAATCATCATTTGTGGAGTCTACATCATCTTGTATGTCAACACATAATACCTCATTATCTGCCAATCGAATCGATTCGATGATTGGGACTTCTTCTGCTACATTCATTCGTTCATGAGTCTGTGTGAAGGCTTCATCTATAATATGTTCAATGTGAGTGTATTCATTAGAAATATAACCTCGAGACTTTATCTTCACAAACTTGAAAGATTTGAAGCTCTTTCTCTTCTTTGACACTTGTGGGAGATAACAAACTTGGTCCACTTGAGAAGCTAGAAGGAAGGGTTCAAATCTGCGTATAAATTTTCTTAGTATCAAATTGATAATGTTATTTTTCTTATCGATCAATACGCCTCCATTGGAGTCGTACCAGTCACAAAAAAGAGTACTACTTTATTATAGACTGTAATACTATATTATACTTCCACAATCTCTTTCAATATTGAATAACATCTAAGTTGTGTCATATCAATAGCTTACTCCAATATGGTAATTCTCAAAATATACTCTTCTTAATCAAATTGCGACTGTCAACCAAACAAAGAAGAGCTTTTGTTTTATCCCCATTGTTCAAGGCTGCATTTTCCAAATCTTCTAAAATTGAAAATATCGTTTCATTAGTCTTAATGGTCAGAGGATTTGTAAGATCGATAGTATTAAATGCTTGCTTTTATCTTCGATGGAGATGATTGTTTGAAAGAAAACGTCCGTAAAAATAAAAAAGCAGGGTTTTTGACCGTGTCGAATCTGGAATGATTTATACCTTCCATAGATTTTGGACAACTTTTGTGCCCATGCGTACTCCATCCAAATAACATGCCATATACCGGGAAGTCATTTATAGTCCAGAGTAGAACAACTTTTATATTAATTTTTTGACTTTTATTTGCATCATATATATCCACTCTGTCGACCCATAGCATTTTCAACTCATCTATAAGAGGCCGTAAATACACATCGATGTATTTCCCCGTATGTGTAGGTTCTGGCACCAATAACGATAGAAACATAAATTGTCTCTTATTACATAACCATGTATAGATTGTATGGTATTGTCATTACTTGCCAGCAAGTGTAATCTTTACTTCTTCCATGAGGATTAAACCCGTCTGTACATAAACCTATAACTAAATTCCTTTTTTCTTGCGAAAACAAAGGAAATGTTGACATTAATACTTTACAGCAATCAGACTCTGATGGATGCTCCATGTACTCATCAACTATATATTCTATATGCCATGTCATATGATTCGTCGTTTCTTTACAATAATATAACCATTTTAATCTCAACGTCAACGGTAAATAACGTAAAACCTTTCTTGAGCTTTTTGTGCCACTCTTACTGGACACCTGAAATCTTAGCTCATCACATTCCGGACAATATGTTAAATGTTGATGTTCAATGTAGTATAAAATATGATGGTTTGTATAAGAGTTTATTTTAACTTCCGCTAGACACATCTTCCAGATCATCTTCTTCATTTTGTGATAATTACCAGGTAACATTTGCTTGATAATTTTAAGTATGACATCAAAATTATAATTAGTCATATTATACTCCATCTTCATTGATAGAAGATCTGAAACTACAAAGAGTTTTGAATATGTCTTATAACCCAACCACAATGGCTCTCCTGCTTTTTTCAACAGCTCGTAGAAGTCTACAGACTCTCCATATGGTTTCTCATCATCTAGACAAGCAGTGTAAAAATCAGGACCCACAACCTCGATAACCATACCTACAAATAGGTTAATATTGTTCGCTTCTTTTGACTCGTTCATCATGTCCTCGAAGTCCTCACTAGTGTCCACCAAATCTGATAACCTACTATGAAACCATTTTTTAAGTTGCAAATGAGTTTCATACTTAGAACTCTTCTTCATTAACACAGACATAAGATAGTACCATCTGAATCCACGACATGAGAACTTTGTGCGTAAGAAAATTCTACAAAGTCTTGAAAAACTCTTTGAAAGATATCTATAACACGTCCATCTACTACACGCTTGTACATCCACTCTCTATTAGCCATCTTTATCACCTGAATGTAATAGTTCATACGGTCAAATGAGACGAGAAGATTTAACTTTGGCATAGGGCCCGTTCGGTTCGAGAATAAGCAGGAATAAAGATTTGGAATAAGGAGAATAAGGGTCTATTCTTTGTTCAGCCGGAGAATAGGAATAAGGAGAATAAGGTGAAATAAAGGTAGGTAAGGTGGGATAAAGATATGAATAAGAGTGAAATAAGATTGAATGAAGAGGAATAACCGTACCATGGGAAATTGTGTCGGATGGAGAATAAGCCCCTTATTCCAGGGCCTATTCTCCAAACGAACAGGCCCTTAGTCTCGGAGAACATTAGTAGAAAACCTATGCCCTAACCTGTCGATGGCCTAAACCTATAATACCTATTCTAGGAGATGAGAAGAGAAGCGTGTTAATTATCTTATCACTTGAGCCCGTCCATAAGGATTCAAACTTACAATAAGACGATCGTTGTCACATGCTTACTTATTTCTGAGGAAAATTCACCAGCATAACCCTGCACCTCTCTAGTATACCTAAAAAACCAATCATAATCAACTTTCAAGACAATCACCGTAGTGACTATTTCTATAGTAAATTATAATTGGTTTGGTATACCAAAGAGGAAGGGGTTATGGGGCTGAGTTTTCATCAGAAACAAACAACATGTGATAACGATAATCTTTTAATAAGTTTGAATCCTTACAGACCCCCTTAGTCAGGGATCTCCAAACTAAGGAAAGATAACAAAAATGTAATATTTAAGATCACTTTACGTCGTACATTTGTAAGTGCTACCAATGAGATTATAAAACAATCTTAAAATATTTATTCATTTATAATAATCAGGAATTTACGTTTTTTATGTTAGTTAACGATGGGATATGGATAAGTGTGATTCTAAATTAGTGCCTAATAAAATATTTAAATGAATATTTTTGAAAGTGTACCTGCAAAAAAAGATTTCTCTATCTACAAACATCAAAATTCACAACCATTGGACTGAGATATCTCATCCCAAAGTGAATCCTATATTACTATGCAAAATATAAAAAAATAAAACACAATTAGAGTTATGAAATCCTTCAATGTGTTGCACATGCCTCTCGGTGTGCAGAGCCACACACCACCCGATGTGGAGGGATGCACTGTGTGTAAATGATTTTGTGTGATTTAATAATAAGTTGTTAGTGTTTTAGCCTTATTATCAACCTAAGTATAAGTTAATGTGATATACTTGGCTACATTAACTAGAAGATAATTTGATAATAAATTATCACAGAAGAAATATTGGTGTTTGTCAAACATCACACTTGGATTTGCCATTTTATTAATCACATTTACACATACAGTTAATTTCATATTTATATAAATTACAAATATAATTGACTTATTATTATAATTCTTTAATATTTTAATATATAATAATATTTATTTAAATAAAAGAAATGATTAAATTCAATATATTTTGGATTTATTGAAATATATTTAAAGTGCTTTACACTTCGGGATTTAAAGGAATATTCATCATTTTAAATGTTATAGTTACGCACTTTTATTATTTCCATTATAATATATAAATCTATATCGATAAAAGCTAGTTATAAATAGTTTTGAAAATATAACATATTTATTAATGAATACTAAATTGTAATTCCATCATAATTAGTTGTATCTATAGTAGTTTCAATTTAAGTTATTTAAGAGGTTTCCATATAGCCAAATTCCGAAAGTAGTGGTACTATATAATTTTTTAATGGAAATGAATTCCTTTTTAATGAATATTTAATATAAAAATATTTTCTTCTTTCTACAATTACATATGAAATTTATTTTGTTTTAATTATAATAATACACTCCCCCATCTAATCATCCCCCTCAATACATATATAAACCCATCTCCACATACATACATCATGCCCATGGCTCCACATAATATATATATATATATATATATATATATATATCTCCCTATCTCTCTATCTCTCCCATATCTACACTATATATGAGGATGTTTTTTGTATAAATATACTTATAACAAAGAGTTTTCATCTAAACTAAACCAAATATGCTAAATTATGTAATACAAGTTATACCTCATTTCTAGTCTATCATGTCATGATATTCCCATTATTTATAATCTTTAAAAAGCATAGAAAAATATACTACCAAGTTTAATGTTGACAAAGGTATTTTTTTCAATTTAATATCCACATTTAATCATATTATTAGTTGTGGAATTTCATGAAACACCTACCAAGCATATGAATTTCCATAAAAATTAAGCAACCATCATCAAATCTAACAAGAAGATATTAAACAAGTCTTATCCTAAGAATAGATAGCATATTCAACCACTCGAATATATACAAAATAATATATAATATAACAACAATTTGAAAATCGAAAACTATCCAAACAAGGGTGATATGCAATGCGATGTTATAAAATGAAGGAAAGGATGAAGTAATATACTGAAGGGAATATGCGTATGCAGTTGAAATAGACAAAGGAAGATCGCCGGTGACGAGGAGGGCTGTGTAGGGATTGCCGGAGGTGGTTTTTTAGGGAGAATGCGTATGGAATGAGGAAGGAGAGGCTGGACGACGTTCTATTTAAGTCTTCAGGTGAGCACAATTATGTTCTCTCCCATATCTCAGCAGGTGTTCGCCCAAGTATTGACACACGCCTGCATGAGCCACGCATAAAATTTCAAGTGGGCGAGCACAACTAGGCGAACACACGTGCAATACAAGTGCTCGCCCATATTTTCATATGTCCGCCGCGCATCATAATTGAAATTGGCAAGAAGCCTAGGGGAGAACATGTGGTCCTCTTGTGCTCACCCAGAGTTGGGAGAGCACATGTGCTCGCCCAGGGCAAGATAGGACATGTACGCCAATCGTGCCTTTTTTGTTGTGAGAGGACTCATAATCTTCAACCAATTCTTCTTTGAAAGCTTCGTATTGGTTCACTATTGATTCTATGTTGGGCCAAAAGGATAAATCTAAATGATAATAGTTTCCATTAATCTCATAAATTCCATTTTTCCTTGGATTGTGCTATGGAGAAGTCAGTCCGTCCATTAGTAAAATCAACAACTAATCTCACCTTAATGTTAAAGTCAATAATTAATGCACTCTCTATGGTGGCGAGAGAATATTTTATTGCTTCACCATTGGTATGGTATGGTCAGTGGATGTACTCCTAGAATCCCCTATGAAGGATGGGAATCTATGGCCCGGAAATCATTAACACCATTAATTAGCTCAATGACTTCATGTTCGAAGCTTTTTCCTAATGGTCTGTCATACGATAAGAAAGAAGGGTCTAACACATCCTTAGTGAGAAAGGCTTGAACAAAAGGATCTTCAATATTAGTATCAATAAAGTCAAATTTGTTGGTCTCATGGCCCTAATTCATATGGTAAGATGCATTAATGATGACAACTATAGGCTTACCTTCTCTCACCTATGAACTTGAAGTCCCAATCCTCTTATTAAATGAGAGCCTTAGACAAGGCTAAGAATGGTATCCCAATGATCATGGGAGATTGGGGTAACTCTCCATGAAAATCCATGTATAGGAAAACAAAGTCCACTAAGTATTGCAAATTACGGAAAAATATGAAGATATTACTCAACATTCCTTTCATCCTTCTAATAGATCGATCGAATAGCAGAACGATCATCTTGTTCTTCAAGCTTATCGATCTTGAATTGATCGACAGTGGGGGTCGACAGTATGTTCAGATAAGAATCACCATTTAAGATAGTATGATTGAATGTTGGTCCATAAATGGTGATGTTTCTAATAGGGTTCCCTTTTAGCACTTTCTTTTTATGTTAGAGGCACCTAATGCACATCAAATTAGCCAATGGCAGTATATGTTTCATAGAATTATGGTTTGTCTTCCTACCTCTTCTCTTGTGAGTATGTGTAGTCTTCAAGAACTTCCCATATGTAGGAATCTTGTCCAAAGCTTTTAAAAGGGGATGCTTAATGGAAAACATTTCTAAATAGGATTCCTTCTCAGGGTGGTCACATATTTTTATTTTTTCAAGCATAAGAGAAAGAATAGAATGACGATTTATAAAGAAAGATTAAAGGAATCAAAGGAATGGGAGGATGAGAGGTTAGTAGAGTAAGATAGAAGGGATTTCAGTTGTACAAGTCCACAGGAGAGGCTATCAACTATCATTCTCTCTAATGACCTGTTGCCTCTATATGTCTTTGGTTTTTTCTGCTTTTCTGATTTTTTTAAAAATTTGTGCCTTCACTACATGAAAAACATGATAGATCGATGACTCTGCACCATTGTCGGCTATGTACTCCTCGCTCTAATCTATCTCAAAAACTATAGACTATCTCTGAATGTTTTGAGAACTAGAAGTTCTAGTATTTAACAACTCATATTTCAATGGAGTATCATAAGCTTGTCCTTGATATGTGATAATAATAAATAATGCATGTCTAAGAGAATCATCTATTCTTTGTGAAATGCATCTTCTCTAGAAGCATATCCACTGCATGTCCATATGCGGGACTATCTATATGTGGCATATCAAAGTGGCATTCCATATCCATCTCTCTATTGAGATGTCTTAAAATATGCATATGAATATGAGAGATGATCTTGAGATGAGAATTCTTGTGACACTGGTTGAGATATGGAAATAGAATAGGCTAATAATACATTTGAAACAATGTAGGCTCCAACTATGTCTCCTGGAATACCTAAGGAATATGTACCCAAGGTTCTTGAGCTATGAGGTACAGAACTCACTCATACTCTGACTAGTAAACCATGGAGGTTGAATAGGTATCTAAGAATGAGAACTCTATACATATGTCTCAATGTCCTTCATAGGTGATACCTTATTGTTTAACCCAATTCTGGATCCGGAGTCGCAGAAGCATCATGAAAATGATCATAATTGTCTTGTCCAGCATCTAACTCATGTGTTTTCTCAACTAAGTACTCCCATATAGATTGAGAAATAGATAGGACGTTGGAGATCCCCTAAAAGAGAGTCCAAAGTAAACCATCATCAAGATTATAGTGTGAACCACTACACGAGCCATCGACCAAGGTCGGCTACTTTACGGTCATCCCTTAGTAGAAGATCTTAATAATCTCTAACTTGGAGATTATGAGTTCAGGAAATCTCCCAAAAATAATTTGAAAATAGAGCCACATGTCGTGTAGTGGCTCAAGGGGATCTTATGTGAAATCTTGAATAATTAACCGAAAAAAACCTACTTGTCTAACGGAGTAAAAACTTCCGAATAAAGGTAGGTAATAATGTACCTAGTAATCTCTTTCATTTTGCAATCTTCAATAACATATCCTGGATCCATCCTCAAGAGTCAAGGAAAAGGTCTTCGACTTAGCATCTATGTAATATTTGAGCAAGCTCCGGTGCTATATGTCTCCTCGAAATAATAGAGATGCTCATACGGTTCCTCATGTTGCTTTCCATGAAACTTCAACAATAATGAGATGATGTCCAAATGAATCTCAAAAGTCAGTAACCTCAATGTCAGAACTGGCTTCTCTCCTGAATCAAGTATCGGTTGCTCGGTTCGCTCCCTCCTCTCAGTAGCTCATGGACTTATGCTTATTGTTTGCTTTAAACTCCTCTCACGGGTCTTAACTCTCTGTTCAACTATCACAAGTGTAGATGATGGATGACTCAATCAAAAGGAAGATAGAGGAGCAGAAAGAGATGTAGAAGAAGACAAAAAAACAAAAGATGAAGAAGACAACTCTCCAAGGACAGAGTCAAGCTTGGAGAGGCATGATTCATTAACATTTTTTGTCGCATTTTGTCTTAAAATCCTTAACAAATATATGTAAATATGCATTAATATTCATTTTGTATCAAAAACACATTCATGAATAAAAACCCTTTTTTATGCATTAAAAAGCATAAATAAAAAGTTTAAAAGTATTAAAAATAAAAAAAATAAAGAAAATAAGGCAGACTATGCATATGAATATATTGTAAAGTGGCTCAAAAAAATATAAATATAGTTGTAAAATATATATTTATATAACCTAACCCTCGAGACCAAGTCAACATGAATTTCTTGACAAACAATAAAGTAGGGGGAGATAAGGCAGAAAATCCAAAAATAAACGACCACATACATAACACATTAAATTATATTATTTATTACATATATACAATCTTCATATAGTTATATTTGATTTATATATAAATATTTTTCACCAAACTCTTCACAAATGTGTAGATAAAAATATATATAAAAATATACAAATAAAAAAATCTAACCTGTAAATATAGCAAGAAACCAGAACTTTAAATTGTCAATTTTCCAACTTACGAATGACATAACTTTGACATATGAACTCCAATTTCACCCTACTCAATTTAAAGTTCAAGATATAAAATTATCTAAATAATGTAGGAGTTTCATAGAAATGGACCCCGTTATGCAAAAAGTCAGTTTTGGAGATAATGATAATGAGGTTTCTAGGATGTTTAATTTATTCTATACCATTTTTTTATAGTATAGCAGATTTAGGTATTTTAAATTATTTTCATGATAATTTAGTTTATTTATAAAATAAAATCCAAAATCAAAATTTTTATTGAATATTTTAAATAAGTCAAAAACCCCTAAAAATAGGCAAAATGGAACGACACTGTATTTACGTGTGTTTATTAATCTATATAAAATAAATTCTTATAATCCATAAAAAATCTTAATCACATTATTTATTATTATATAAATTAATAAAATATAAAAATAGTACTTATTTATTAAAATATTCAATTAAAAACACAAATGCTATTTATAAGGTATATTATATGTACATTTGTTGATATTTTATTTATAAAATATACATTATTTATATACGTATAATATACCATAATAGAGATAATTTTGTTACCTATAATATTCGTTTTTACACTTTTCAAAATAACATTATCTACTATCTATTATATAATTTATAAGCAATTTTGGTTCTGGGAATTATGTGGTGCTGACCCATGTCAGCACCACATTCATCTTCCCCAAGAATCCTTTCTGTTGTCACTGTTTCAACAATCCGTCTTCATCGATTTGTCCCACCTTCGATTCTCCACCTAATCCAATCTAATCCATCAATTCTCTCGTCCAATCAACCTTCATCCACATCCTTCATCCAGCTCTACCCAAATACCTCCTAATTCTTCTATTTAAGCCATCGAAGTTGGTGAAAAATAGCAACTCTTATTCCATATTTAGTTCCAACCAACTTGAAACCATCTTCCAGAGCTTAGTTCTTCTTCCAATGGTGACAAGGGCCGATGAGAAGGCATCCTTAAGCACATCAGGGGGCGAGCGAAGGAGTTCCAAGGCTTCTTCTTCGCCTTGCTTTGTAGTAGAATCTATTGTGTTCAGCTCCAGTTGTTTACGGACCTGTTAAGCCATGATCAGAAGTACAAACACCTTCAATCCCCTGGCAAGTACCTTCACTGTTCTTTTAAAAAGTTGTTAATTACAAGTACTTCAATTCTTAATCCAGCTCCCATACATTTTAAAGTTATATTCCCTACCATTTCTTGTTCTACCCTTCATATCTGATCATATCTAGCAACACATGGTGGTCGATGATAGGAGCTTTACCTTCCCCCACCGCTAGATTACCCACTCATCTTTCCTCTCTTCGTTTTAGATCGAAGCTCCATCCTTGAGTCAATTTCTATTTGCAGGCGTAGAGCAAAGTCCTATAAGCAACATTGGTTGAGGAGAATATCGATTCAAGCATCTTTAGCCACATGCAGGAATGTATCTCCTAGAATCCATCAGATCGAGATAATCTGAGATTGAAGACCATCGTTTCTTGCATTCGAGCAAGCACCTCAGCCGAAAATCAGAAATTGTCATCGTTGGTTCTCGATTTAGGAAGAACAACTTCTCCTCCAGGCACTACAAGAGCTGTCGATCAAGACTTGATCGAACGGTTGTCGTCGTTCCCGTGGAAGCATCATAAGGCATCGCTGCCCCACTGCTTAAATCAAAATGAGCCTCACATGATCTGCACATGAGGCAAGAATTGTAACACGGAGGCCCTTGTACTTTCTATAATTGCAAACAGATCCCTCATCAAAGTTGCAAATGGCCAAGCATGCAACCTCCTAGGAAATAATGAACCATAAGCCCACTAATTTCCAAAATCAGAGTTATGCTCCAGAGTTTTCAGATATCCCATTTAGGTCCAAGCACAGGGACCTCATTATGAAGATTCATATTTTTTTACATTTTAGTCCTTGTCAGGGGCTTAATTGTAGAACTTTATGTCTTTTTCTTATATTTGTCGCCTTGTACTCCTTATGATATTTGGACACTCTAGAATCTCCATTTTCTTTGATTTTTCTAGGGTAGTTATATAACTACGTTAATGAGGTTTTGTTGCATTGTTAAGAATTTTTATCATTTCTTTGATTTGTTTTGATTTTTCGAAGTTAGTCTTTATTTTTATTGTTCTGTGTATTTCTTCGAGCATGTTGCTCGATTTTGTTCCTCGATCTTACCTATATTGTATCACCTATACATATTTCACCTATATAATATATAGTAAATCATTTTGAAAATATATTTTCTATTTTGAAAAAAAATCCAAATTTCCCTTTTCTTCCACTTTAACCACTATATAGAATATTATATTACATTATATTCTGCTTACTATATAGTATCGTTTTTTCCAAAATTAATCACTTGTAAAATCAAATAAAAAATTCAAAATAAAATAAAAATTTGCAAATATAAAAATTAAATAAAAATGGCAAAAATTAAAACTACAAAAATATTTCACGAAGAAGAGATTAATCACAAAATCAATCTCTGATTCTAAGTATACTTCCTGCCACCTTGTGTTCGACCTAGGGACACTTACTTGGTTAATATCAAGTTAGAGAGAGAGAGATTATTTCTTATATTCATTTATTTTTCCATTCCTCTCTCTCTCTCATTTTTTTGATAACACACTTCTCTTCGCGAGTGCTACATTTGTTGATTTTCTCTTTATTCAAAATCACGAGTGGAGGAGCGGCTATCAAAATGGAGTTGTTGCTGGGGAGGCACTAGCTATACATAGGATTTGATTTTTTCGTGGTTTTTTCTTCTTGTTTTGATCGGTTTTTCGTTTTATGGTTTTATCAGTTTTCCATTTGAGTTTCGATTTATCTCTCAGTTTTCTTTATAGTTTTCTTGTGCTAAGAAGTGGTGTAGGGCCGGTAGGATCATCCGACTTCTTAGGTGGTCGAGCTATTTGAGAGTGCAGAGATCGACTCCTTCTTTAAGAGTTGTTTGTAGAGGAGCAGCACGAGTCAGCTTGAGTTTTTTTGTAGTTACGCATTTTTTTCTTAGTAAGAGAGGAAGGGACAGTTGCCCATTTTTCATTTTGTAGAAGGGTTTTTTAAGGACATCCCTACTTGTATATGGACACTAGACATCTAACTCATGTGTTTTCTCAACTAAGTACTCCCATATAGATTGAGAAATAGATAGGACGTTGGAGATCCCCTAAAAGAGAGTCCAAAGTAAACCATCATCAAGATTATAGTGTGAACCACTACACGAGCCATCGACCAAGGTCGGCTACTTTACGGTCATCCCTTAGTAGAAGATCTTAATAATCTCTAACTTGGAGATTATGAGTTCAGGAAATCTCCCAAAAATAATTTGAAAATAGAGCCACATGTCGTGTAGTGGCTCAAGGGGATCTTATGTGAAATCTTGAATAATTAACCGAAAAAAACCTACTTGTCTAACGGAGTAAAAACTTCCGAATAAAGGTAGGTAATAATGTACCTAGTAATCTCTTTCATTTTGCAATCTTCAATAACATATCCTGGATCCATCCTCAAGAGTCAAGGAAAAGGTCTTCGACTTAGCATCTATGTAATATTTGAGCAAGCTCCGGTGCTATATGTCTCCTCGAAATAATAGAGATGCTCATACGGTTCCTCATGTTGCTTTCCATGAAACTTCAACAATAATGAGATGATGTCCAAATGAATCTCAAAAGTCAGTAACCTCAATGTCAGAACTGGCTTCTCTCCTGAATCAAGTATCGGTTGCTCGGTTCGCTCCCTCCTCTCAGTAGCTCATGGACTTATGCTTATTGTTTGCTTTAAACTCCTCTCACGGGTCTTAACTCTCTGTTCAACTATCACAAGTGTAGATGATGGATGACTCAATCAAAAGGAAGATAGAGGAGCAGAAAGAGATGTAGAAGAAGACAAAAAAACAAAAGATGAAGAAGACAACTCTCCAAGGACAGAGTCAAGCTTGGAGAGGCATGATTCATTAACATTTTTTGTCGCATTTTGTCTTAAAATCCTTAACAAATATATGTAAATATGCATTAATATTCATTTTGTATCAAAAACACATTCATGAATAAAAACCCTTTTTTATGCATTAAAAAGCATAAATAAAAAGTTTAAAAGTATTAAAAATAAAAAAAATAAAGAAAATAAGGCAGACTATGCATATGAATATATTGTAAAGTGGCTCAAAAAAATATAAATATAGTTGTAAAATATATATTTATATAACCTAACCCTCGAGACCAAGTCAACATGAATTTCTTGACAAACAATAAAGTAGGGGGAGATAAGGCAGAAAATCCAAAAATAAACGACCACATACATAACACATTAAATTATATTATTTATTACATATATACAATCTTCATATAGTTATATTTGATTTATATATAAATATTTTTCACCAAACTCTTCACAAATGTGTAGATAAAAAAATATATAAAAATATACAAATAAAAAAATCTAACCTGTAAATATAGCAAGAAACCAGAACTTTAAATTGTCAATTTTCCAACTTACGAACGACATAACTTTGACATATGAACTCCAATTTCACCCTACTCAATTTAAAGTTCAAGATATAAAATTATCTAAATAATGTAGGAGTTTCATAGAAATGGACCCCGTTATGCAAAAAGTCAGTTTTGGAGATAATGATAACGAGGTTTCTAGGATGTTTAATTTATTCTATACCATTTTTTTATAGTATAGCAGATTTAGGTATTTTAAATTATTTTCATGATAATTTAGTTTATTTATAAAATAAAATCCAAAATCAAAATTTTTATTGAATATTTTAAATAAGTCAAAAACCCCTAAAAATAGGCAAAATGGAACGACACTGTATTTACGTGTGTTTATTAATCTATATAAAATAAATTCTTATAATCCATAAAAAATCTTAATCACATTATTTATTATTATATAAATTAATAAAATATAAAAATAGTACTTATTTATTAAAATATTCAATTAAAAACACAAATGCTATTTATAAGGTATATTATATGTACATTTGTTGATATTTTATTTATAAAATATACATTATTTATATACGTATAATATACCATAATAGAGATAATTTTGTTACCTATAATATTCGTTTTTACACTTTTCAAAATAACATTATCTACTATCTATTATATAATTTATAAGCAATTTTGGTTCTGGGAATTATGTGGTGCTGACCCATGTCAGCACCACATTCATCTTCCCCAAGAATCCTTTCTGTTGTCACTGTTTCAACAATCCGTCTTCATCGATTTGTCCCACCTTCGATTCTCCACCTAATCCAATCTAATCCATCAATTCTCTCGTCCAATCAACCTTCATCCACATCCTTCATCCAGCTCTACCCAAATACCTCCTAATTCTTCTATTTAAGCCATCGAAGTTGGTGAAAAATAGCAACTCTTATTCCATATTTAGTTCCAACCAACTTGAAACCATCTTCCAGAGCTTAGTTCTTCTTCCAATGGTGACAAGGGCCGATGAGAAGGCATCCTTAAGCACATCAGGGGGCGAGCGAAGGAGTTCCAAGGCTTCTTCTTCGCCTTGCTTTGTAGTAGAATCTATTGTGTTCAGCTCCAGTTGTTTACGGACCTGTTAAGCCATGATCAGAAGTACAAACACCTTCAATCCCCTGGCAAGTACCTTCACTGTTCTTTTAAAAAGTTGTTAATTACAAGTACTTCAATTCTTAATCCAGCTCCCATACATTTTAAAGTTATATTCCCTACCATTTCTTGTTCTACCCTTCATATCTGATCATATCTAGCAACACATGGTGGTCGATGATAGGAGCTTTACCTTCCCCCACCGCTAGATTACCCACTCATCTTTCCTCTCTTCGTTTTAGATCGAAGCTCCATCCTTGAGTCAATTTCTATTTGCAGGCGTAGAGCAAAGTCCTATAAGCAACATTGGTTGAGGAGAATATCGATTCAAGCATCTTTAGCCACATGCAGGAATGTATCTCCTAGAATCCATCAGATCGAGATAATCTGAGATTGAAGACCATCGTTTCTTGCATTCGAGCAAGCACCTCAGCCGAAAATCAGAAATTGTCATCGTTGGTTCTCGATTTAGGAAGAACAACTTCTCCTCCAGGCACTACAAGAGCTGTCGATCAAGACTTGATCGAACGGTTGTCGTCGTTCCCGTGGAAGCATCATAAGGCATCGCTGCCCCACTGCTTAAATCAAAATGAGCCTCACATGATCTGCACATGAGGCAAGAATTGTAACACGGAGGCCCTTGTACTTTCTATAATTGCAAACAGATCCCTCATCAAAGTTGCAAATGGCCAAGCATGCAACCTCCTAGGAAATAATGAACCATAAGCCCACTAATTTCCAAAATCAGAGTTATGCTCCAGAGTTTTCAGATATCCCATTTAGGTCCAAGCACAGGGACCTCATTATGAAGATTCATATTTTTTTACATTTTAGTCCTTGTCAGGGGCTTAATTGTAGAACTTTATGTCTTTTTCTTATATTTGTCGCCTTGTACTCCTTATGATATTTGGACACTCTAGAATCTCCATTTTCTTTGATTTTTCTAGGGTAGTTATATAACTACGTTAATGAGGTTTTGTTGCATTGTTAAGAATTTTTATCATTTCTTTGATTTGTTTTGATTTTTCGAAGTTAGTCTTCATTTTTATTGTTCTGTGTATTTCTTCGAGCATGTTGCTCGATTTTGTTCCTCGATCTTACCTATATTGTATCACCTATACATATTTCACCTATATAATATATAGTAAATCATTTTGAAAATATATTTTCTATTTTGAAAAAAAATCCAAATTTCCCTTTTCTTCCACTTTAACCACTATATAGAATATTATATTACATTATATTCTGCTTACTATATAGTATCGTTTTTTCCAAAATTAATCACTTGTAAAATCAAATAAAAATTTCAAAATAAAATAAAAATTTGCAAATATAAAAATTAAATAAAAATGGCAAAAATTAAAACTACAAAAATATTTCACGAAGAAGAGATTAATCACAAAATCAATCTCTGATTCTAAGTATACTTCCTGCCACCTTGTGTTCGACCTAGGGACACTTACTTGGTTAATATCAAGTTAGAGAGAGAGAGATTATTTCTTATATTCATTTATTTTTCCATTCCTCTCTCTCTCTCATTTTTTTGATAACACACTTCTCTTCGCGAGTGCTACATTTGTTGATTTTCTCTTTATTCAAAATCACGAGTGGAGGAGCGGCTATCAAAATGGAGTTGTTGCTGGGGAGGCACTAGCTATACATAGGATTTGATTTTTTCGTGGTTTTTTCTTCTTGTTTTGATCGGTTTTTCGTTTTATGGTTTTATCAGTTTTCCATTTGAGTTTCGATTTATCTCTCAGTTTTCTTTATAGTTTTCTTGTGCTAAGAAGTGGTGTAGGGCCGGTAGGATCATCCGACTTCTTAGGTGGTCGAGCTATTTGAGAGTGCAGAGATCGACTCCTTCTTTAAGAGTTGTTTGTAGAGGAGCAGCACGAGTCAGCTTGAGTTTTTTTGTAGTTACGCATTTTTTTCTTAGTAAGAGAGGAAGGGACAGTTGCCCATTTTTCATTTTGTAGAAGGGTTTTTTAAGGACATCCCTACTTGTATATGGACACTAGACATTTTCTTGGGGTCTATTTCACCAACACATGTGTTGGGGGACCTCACCGCAATTTTTGATTTTCTCGATTATTTTCCTTTGTTTCTCATGATTTCGTGGAGCTTAGGTGTGCATCCTTGTTTGATTAGATGGTCAATATAAAGCCTACTACCCCTATCCACATTAAGGTGTAAAATCATATGATTTTGGAAAATGAATCAATTCTTATGATGCAACCATCTATTTAGGGTTACAGTTTTATCACTTTTGCATGCATTAGAATTAGGTTAAAAAATTCTGTGTGGATCACTTTCATGCAGAGTGCTGGTGACAGGTATGATTTATATCCTTGCATGCATCATATTTCTATGTTGCATTATGTGATTCTCCCCCTGTGTGACACATTTTTCACTAAAAAAAACTTAACACCCGTTAGTTTTGTTGAAAAAATACCAAAAAAGTAAACACTATAAAATAAAAAAATCTTTTGATACTTCAACCAATAATAAAAAAAATTGGATTTAACTACTTTGGGAGAGCGATCCCTTCATTATTATAGGTACATACCTCCAGACAGAGTGGGTGAGGATGTAACCCTAGTAATTAGAGACAAAAATCATTGAACATTTGCCATAAGCACCTGTGTATTACCTTTTGGTACACGGTCGAGCTGCAAGCACTTGTCTCCTATACTTGAGAGTTATTTTGGTGTACTCTGCTTCATATTTTCCTTTTGAGGCTTATATAACCCGATAGCTCGGGCAGATGGTTCCACTATTTGGGGGAGTGTGAAGATGTATGCTAGGAAACTGGGAGACACCACTTGTGAGTATGCTTTAAATATCTATTTTAATCCTAATTTTAAAACTAAAAAGATTAATGATCGAACTCTTACAGTCATTACTATGTAAAGTTGGTGAATTGGGGTTGCTATTGTGTTTGTTTATGGGGTGAGTGTGACACTGCATCTGACACGCCTTCCTTTTGTTTTTTGGATTGTCATCATGCTTATATATCATATATTTTGGCTTCAAAGATGATGCAGCGGAGATGTTTACGCTCGAATTTTATGAACCATCATTCTTCCACTATGGTACGTATGTCTTCAAAGACTTGAGATGACCATCTTCCTGAGCCAACTTTACCTAGTCACAAGGTGGGTTAGACCCAGACTCCCTCGTCTCCCAGTCCTTTATTCAAGGAAGACCCTCACCTTGACATTTCTTTTTCTCTTGCAAAATTTTCACTAAATGTTTATGAGGCTTTTTCCTTTCCAGAGGAATAAAGAGAACATGGTAGCTATAGGAAAAGCACTAGTTGATGACAGATTGGCCGATGAGAGACCAGATACAAGACCATATTTGACTGCAGGGAATCTAGATACATTACAACAGATGCATACACTTCTTAGGAAGCAGTTTAGAGTCCAGGAAGAGCTCAAAGCTGAGATTGCCACATTGAGAGCCAATGGTGGGAATCCACCAGTTGTACTTGTTCTTGTGGCCACATTACGTGATAAAGATGACCTTGGAGCAAGTATACTACAACATTGGATTCGATTGTTGGCGAATCAGGGCCAATACAATCTCAAACCATCATTCATATCACTTCTTCCCAAGTTCTATGGGAACACTACTATGGAGTCGTTTATCTTTCTACAACAGTTTGAGATGATTTGTGGGATGAATACTTATACGAACATTACATAGGTGGTTGTATGATTTAAGGCTTTCTCCTTTGCATTGGCAACTAAGGGGCTTTAGTGGTTCAATCATTTGGGGAGAGAGATCTCTCTTTAGGATGACTTGAAGTTCAAATCATGCGTAACTGTTTTCCTCGTGGAAGAACCAATGTGATGAGGAGATAGATTTCAAATTTCATGCAACACTCTCATGAGTCTTTCTATGAAGCACATGGGTGCTTCAAAGATATGAAGAAAAATCCCTAATCATGAGATTCCACTGAAGGAACTAGTTCATAATTTCTTTGGAGGATTAAAAGATGACATTCCGGGATTGGTTAGTGCCACATGTTGTGGCAATTATTGAACAAAGATGATGAGTTAGTTTGGACCATCTATGAAGGCATGGTCAAGAATTCCAGAGTAGTTGATTCCACTCATACATGTCAGAAGATCATACATCCAGCACATCATCGAGATCATAAGAAGATGGCCAACATAGGCAAGTCTGATTCATGATCTGCCGATATTGGAATTATTTGTGAGGAACTTTCAGTAGTAGATGTGATTTAGAAGCAAGTTCAGGAGTTACAGAAGTTACGAGAGTCAGAGAAGCTTTCTTCATTGCTTGAGTAGATGAGTTATTAGGTGAAGAAGGTGGTCGACATTCAGATGTAGAGCTAGCACACACCTATACCTCAGCTTACACAGAGATATTTACCTGCTTCTCTGATCCATCAACTACACCATGTACATAGTGAGGCAGTGTTTTTTTACTGAGACTCCATAGATAGCTTGGCCTGAGGATTTGTCCATGGCCAATCAGATCCAGATCATTACTCCTGTAGCAGGTGATGTTGATGATTCTTCCACTGTTGAGATTAATGGGATTTGATACACTCCAATTCCTTACCAATCTCCACCATACATCGCATCGCATCATATGCACCAATAGCATGGTCATCCACATTAGAAACGTCGAGGATAGTTTGTGCAACACAAGTCTCATCATACTTTCCATCCGATACTAGTACATTCATACCATCCTTCAACTCCATATTATCAGCACCATGAGCAACAATTACACTCTACACCTCAGTGGTCTTCGCAAAAATATACATCACAGGTTCCATGCACTACTCAGCAGGAGAGATTAGAGACCCATGGACTGGCTAGTGGGCCTGAGTTGTCAACGCATTCCTTGGCCCTGAATCAGAATATGGACATGTTGAGTATGCAATAGATAGGCTACATGACTGAGATGGATGGCGTTAACCATCACCTTGATGAGTTAGCAGCGTCCTGGACTACCCTTCTAGCACAGTCCTAGATGAATCCAAACAACAAGCGTCACCATCCAGATCAGGTAGAGAGCACAGACATATCCACTCGTAAGGTCACTTTTCTCGAATTTTTAGCTGACTAAATTCATCTAAGGAGCGGTAGATAGCCACCAGTACCTCATCTAGCTGTGGAGGGAGCCGTACATGATGAGGAGCGATAGTCCATGCATGAGGAGTCAGTTTCTTATCCTGAGGAGGATTACCGCGATGATGCCAGAGATGGGAGCGATGCTGAGATGATAGACATGGACATATGTGATTTTGATGTTGATACCAAGACATCCCATGTAGATACTCCTGAATAAGTTTCTTCTCCTATGTTTGAGACTTTTGTACATAATTTTAATACTCTTAATGTAAATGTTGATTCCAATGAAATGAATAAAAATGAGAACATTGATGTTCTAGAAATTATTCCTCTTCTTGATGCTTTATTTGGAAAAGTAAACTAAAAAAATCCAAAAAGAATAATGTGACTCCAAAAACTAAGATATTTCTTAAAGATCACATATTTTTGAAGACACCGCTTCATGATGCCTTTGATCATTTTCCAACACCCAAGCAGTAGTTGAAGAATAGACGTACAACACATAGGAAAAAGAAGTCACATACTGAACAATATATCTTGACCAAGGCCACAACTTTTGTATTTTAGAACAAGTTGCCCAAGAATTAGAGAGATTGAGTGTTCATTATGCCAGGTGTGAGATTTCCAATGCAACATTCGATCACATTTTCTTTGATAATGGTTCTCCATTAATCTGTTACCATCTTATTTACTCGATAAACTCGATTTAGTTCTTTTTTACAAATCACATGCGATCATTCAATTTGCTGATAGATCACTAAAGAGACCTAGGGTCATTTTGAGGAACATTATCGCAACTATACATGGTCTGCATATCCTAGTGGACTTCACTGTCCTAGACATGGATTTCCCTACACAGTTACGCCTTACCCCAATAATTCTCGTGTGGCCTTTCTTGTGGCTCACGAAGGCTCTCTTCAATTATGATACTGGAAGGTATCTTTTTGCACTGAGGGTGAAAATAAACATATTGAGATGGCGAGAATCATCCATTTCTAGTGCCACATGTACAGACAGTTCAGATATCATGAGTTCTTTAGCCAACTGTGATTACATGTATGAGGTTCGTTGTGATGACCTTGAGAAGTATCATATTGAGATCCAAGACATCCTAGCAGAGGTTGGTTAGACACTATAATTTGCAATACTTATGAGGGCAGCTTATACACTACCATAGAGACTAATCAGTTGGAGAAGCAGTTTGATGAGTTTATTGAAGATATTTTTGAGAGTTTGCTTGATTTCTCCACATCAGATAATATAAAACTATACTATCACTTACCTGAGATCTTTAGTTCTAGTCCTTCTGAGGATGAGCACAATAGAGAGTCAGATGGTGTGATAGACAATTTATTGACACCTTTTGTAGTCTGACTCCAGAGACATTCACTATGGTAGAGAGACTGATTTCATATACAATATCCACCTACAGAGACATCTCTAGTTAGCAAAATAGGGATTAGTTCACACTTTGGAAGTAGACGATACGATACGATCCATGTTGAGGACATCTACTTTGTACGGAACTTGTGACTACTCTTCCTCTTCATTTTGTCATGTATATAGACCTTGAGACCTTTTGTTTTGGAGCACACACCACTTGTACATTCTTCTTAGATCCCAACCGTCCCCATTTTTGCTCGTCTTTATACTTAGGTTACTAGATCCTAAGTATTGGGGGGACTGATTGTTTTCGTTGATTTTCCATTTTCTTATTTTTATTATTTTTACTTTTTTTGTTTGTAAATTCTTTCACACCTATCACTCATCCATAATTTTTGTCACATTCTTTTCTGAACGTAGGATACCCGATCCTAAATATGGGGGGACCGAGTGATCTCGTTGAGTTTGTTTTCTTTCTTTCTTTTTTCATTTGTTTATTTCTTGCCCTTAGTCACCTCATTTTTGTCTTCCGCTATACTTACGATGACCATATCGTAAGTATCGGGGGTTAATGACTTTTTATTCTTTCATTCTTTTCACCTACTTTTACATAGCTTGAGTTAAGTTCTCTTTTTTCTCGTTTTAGTATAATGAGGACATAACAAAAACTATGTATATGGATGTGTATATATATTCTATACATATACTTTTGTCCATAACTCGAGTTTTTATGCATTATATATATAATCCATAAAAAGTGGGTGTGGATAAAACCTATTTAAAAGCTATTTTTTAAGTATTTATAAAAGCCTGTTAAATAAAAATATATGTAAAGTTCTTATTTAAAATCCTTATTTAAAATTAGTATTTAAAATGTGTATTTAAACAGTATAAAATTAACTTATTATTTAAAATATTGGTATTTAAAATATGTAAAATGCTTAAATATGTAAAATGCTTAAAATATATAAAATGCTTAAAATATGTAAAATTTTAACTTAATATTTAAAATTTTGTAAAATTTTGTTATTTATGGAAAATGATAAATCTACAAAATTCATAAAAAATACAGTCCTAAAATTTAAGAAATGGCAAAATATTTAAAATTCATAAAAATGAGTAAAATATAGAAAATTTATCTCAGAAAAATATTGTTGCATTTGCATTTGCATTTTTCAGAACATGTTTCATTTCTCAAACTAAGGATTGGAAATACTTCAAAGGAAGGAGCTTGATCATGACCATTGCCCTAAATTATAAGGAGCCTAGCTAGGAAATATAATTTAGACTTTCCAGGTCTTTGACTTCAATCTTTGGGATACATAGGACTATGTTCGGAATTCAATGTAAACATGCCTAAGTAGGACAATTGGTATCATATGTTTAACTCTTCAATAATGGATTAATTTTGATCTCATGCACTCCACCCTTAGCTCGACTTGCATGGGGTTTCGAAGGGCAGTTCATTTTAGTGGTACATTTTCATCCTTGTCTAGTGGTGCAGATGTCTAAAGACGGGAGTTGTGGGGTTGAAATAAAACTTTGGATGAGGAATGGTCTGCTTGCCCAATTTTTCTAATATACCAAAATATGAGCAGAAAAAAGATTCTTTGTCCGTCGGGGCACACGAGAATGCAGTTCAATTATTTCCAAGACCTCAAAAAATGGGTGGAAAAAAACATTCTATATCCATCGAGGAAAAATTCATAAAGTACAATGGTGACCAAAAATGGTCCAAGCTTCTTGTAGCGTCCATATCTTGGTGGAGACTTGGCTACACAGGTCAAATCCACAAGGAGATAAGACTACACAGGTCACACTCCAGTTCTCTTCTCCTTCTTCTACCTTCTCCCCTCCATTCGTTATGAACTAGTACATACTTGAACTTAGAAGGAAATATCACCCTCATCGAGGATCGAGTAGCTGGATAAGGAAGTCATGGGAGTGAATTACTGGGGTGGTCGGTTTCTTTGTCTCCTTAAGTAGGAAGAGCTAATACATTTCACACAGTATAAATTGACTTCAAGGTTGAAAGAGTTAGCATGATGGATGAGTGGATATGAGCTAGATATTGAGGTGAACCTGAATAAGCATTTATGAAACTTGAGAACGGTTAAGACTAAAATCTTAACCTTAGTTAAGGTTCCGACAAAATACTTATTCTAAAGCCCGGTCATGCTCAATCCTTTATCTTTTTTCTTGAATTAGTTTAGGAAAATAAATTCATTCTAAATTTATTTTTCCTACCAACTCCATTCTCTAGCATGGATAATATTAATTGTATATTTAACTGCGGTCTATTTTGTGACGAAGCCTAAGGTCTAAATTTTTAGAGCAAACATCCTTTTCTATCAGGACGAGCACTTGGCCATTTTCAAGTCGAAGGAGGGAGTAAATGAGGAATTGTCTTGGATCGACTACAAAGATATGGCGTTCACAGAATGCGTAAGCTTTGTCGTTAATACCTAAAAACACATTTAGAATAGTAATATATTTGCTGAAATATTCTTGTGCTCAACGAAGGTCGTGAATGAAGTACTTAGGATTGGAAACATCGTAAAATTCGTTTACAGGAAGACCATCATGGACGTCCAATACAAAGGTATGCTCTCCCATTTTTCGTCCTTACTAGATTGATAAATATTGGAGTTATTGAAGTGCATATTATCCAGGGTTCGTCATCCCGTCTGGATGGAAGTTTGTACCCATTCTCTCCGCTCCTCATCTGGATCCAGCTATCTATGAAGATCCCCAGGTTTTCAATCCATGGAGATGGAAGGTAAAAGACCACAGACAACAGTTTATTAGCATACAGTGCTGTCATATATAGTAGTGTGTATGCTCTCTAACCTTTTCCTTGCAGAGTGATTCGAAAACAAAGGATAAGAAGAACCTAATGGCATTCGGAGGAGGGCCACGGCAGTGCCCTGGAGAGGACGTTGCCAGAATGCAGCTGACCGTATTTATTCACCACCTCGTGCTGAATTACGACTGGGAGTTGGCAGAACCCGATTATCCAATATGCCTATCATTCGTGGACTTCCCCAAAGGACTCCCCATCAAGCTTCGACCCCTTCACCTGCTGAAATGATTCATGTCGTTCCGTATGAACACCTCGAGTATGTTCCTTTGAAAGACCGACGTCAGCTGTTGGAATTGTATGATTTGGAAACCATCAACTTTGTGTTATGGAGGACTGATGACCGATGAAAGAAAAGAAAAGAAAGTCACTCTCCTAATCGACCTGCTCAATTCGGTTAGATGTTTTTCTATAAGCAAGCAAACTGAAATCATCTATAAATCACAAGGCCCAATGAGATCAGGGCTCATACAAAAGCGGCTGATTTGTCGGACAATGAGCAAGCAAAAAGCAAGAGAATTGAAAACGAACTAGTAGGCAATGTTCAGTCCAATATTTGCGGAGACAATCATTTGCGGTCATCAACAGGAGTGCAGCAAGGTGACCCTTTAGGCCCCCTTCTTTTTCTCTGACATTGCACCCACTTATTCATGAGATTAGAGACAATTGTAAACTCTTACTTCATGCTTGGTATCTTGATGATGGGACAATTATTGGGGACACTGTAGAAGTGACCAAGGTACTTGACATTATCCAATGCAGGGGTCCAGAGATGGGACTTTATTCTAAATATAAAAAAAACAGAGCTTTTATGTCCTTCATGTGATGGTCAGAAGATCCGTGAAGGTTTGTTTCCCATGGATATTGGGAGGCCGCGGCTAGGTGTGAAGTTGCTTGGAGGAGTTGTGAGTAGGGATAAAGACTTTAATGAAGTTTTGGCTATGATGAGGGCTACCAAGGCTCTTGACTTAATGCATTTACTTCCTCAGCTGGATGATCCACAAAGTGAGCTACTTCTGTTACGTTCTTGTATGGGTACTGCCAAGCTTATGTTCGGCTTACGGACATGCCAACCCACATACATGAAACGGGCCGCTACATGGTTTGACAAAGGGTTACACCAAGCTATTGAGGATATTGTGGTGTGTAGAGGTCCTTTCTTTGGTGACCTTCAATGGAGAGTGGCGTCGCTACCCATCCGACTCGGCGGTTTAGGTCTTTACTCAGCCATTAAGGCTTCTTCATATGCTTTTGTGGCCTCCAGAGCTCAATCCTGTATGCTCCAAGACGACATGCTACGAGACAGCGGGATACATGGTATGGATTCAGATTTTCTTAATGCTTTGGAAGGCCTACGTGTCACACTCCCATCTTTTGATCTTACATATTTTGCTAGTAAGGATACCGTCTCCCCTAAAGCCCAGAATACTTTGGCGAGTTCTTTTTTTAGCAAAATCGTAAAAGATATTGAAGCTGAGTTTGACATGACTGCTAGGCAAAAAGCAATTTTTCGTTGTTTACAAGATGAACATGCCAAAGATTTTCTACTTGCCATTCCTATTGAGGTGCTTGGAATGCATATGTCACCCATCGAAAATCGTAGTATTCTCAAGTACCGCCTCATGATTCCTCTTTTCCCACAAGATGAGGCTTGTCCAGTATGCCACAAATCCTGCTTGGATGCTTTTGGGGAGCATGCCGTTCATTGTCGTGAACTTCCAGGTTTTAAATACAGACATGATCTTGTCAGAGATGTTCTATTTGATATACTCAGACATGCAGGTGTTGCTTCAAAAAAAGAAGCACCGGTGAATTTCTTAACTGATCCACAAGAGGGGAGATCGACACTTAGACCGACAGATGTTTTGATATTTGGTTGGGTTGGAGGAAAGCATGCATGTGTTGATTTGACTGGATTTTCTCCATTGGTGGGTCCGATAAAGGGTGATTTTGTTGCGGGATGCGCTGCACAAAAAGCTGCCTTAGCTAAAGTGGGTAAGCATGAGAAGGCATGCATTGACAATCAACAAGTATTCATCCCCTTTGGTTTTGATACATTTGGGTTCTTGGCAACTGAAGCAGTGGAGCTCCTTAAGAGGATTCAAAAAATCATGCATAGCAATGTTATGGTTCCTAAGTATATGAATGTTATATTTCGAAGGATTGGATTTGCCATTGAAAAGGGATTGGCGGCGCAACTTGTTGCCCGTCTCCCGTCAATTTCTATGTAACTTCCATATGTTTTTTTTTTTAAATATCCAATATACAATTAACATAACTGGGCACAAACAGCTGAAAAACAGAGAGGGAAAAACCACAACACCAGAAAACCATACATCAAAAATAAAAAACCACAGCTACATCTTCTTTCCTACTGATGACAAGGAACAAGTTCACTAGCCCCTTTTTTCATTGCTGACCCTGGGTCGAAGATGCATGGACCCATCTTATTAGAGAGGCCTACAAGAGAAAATCAACTTAGAATTATAACTAAGATATGAATTTATTTTTTCCATGTTAATGCCTAAACTATGTAGCGCTTTTACCTCAATAAATTAAATCATTTTTTTCCAAAAAAATTACTGAAAAATTTAACTTCGAAAAGCTATAACTATTTTAAATAGTTCACTTTCAAAAAAAGTAAGCTCATGTAATCTCTATAAAGAGATTCTTGAACGAGTAACCAACTCCACGGTTACCATGCCAGCATAATAAAAGCAAATCTTCCTGTGTGACGCTAAATCGTTGGTTGCTTGATTATTTAAGTTTGCGACAAAAAAATATTTGTTTTATATTGCTACTAGTGAATCGTATAACAATTATTATTCGTTTACAAAGTTCTAACAATAGATATTACAAAGTTCTAACAATAGATAATCATCGTTGTATGAAACACAGTAATTAACATAACATCCGTTTTAAGTCACAAGAGCAATAAATAATTTTACAACAAATAATAGTTGTAATATACATAGAAAGTTAGAAGATATGACAATTAATAGTGTTTGAATTATAAATTATTATAAGTCAATTTTGTTAGAGTGATAAGTCCAACATGCTTATCAATGCATAATATCCATTGGGTAATTATTCAACGACAAATTGAATATGCTATGTAGTACATTTCTTAGTTTCTAATTTTTTGACTATACACCAAAAGTTTTATGATGGGAATCATACTTTAAAGGAGTAAATAAAATATTTCACGAAATGTAAACTTGATTTATTTGATTAAATATCAATGGAATTTCGTAAATGATTTCTTATATAGTTGCAATCATACAAATACATTACAATAGTGACTCTTCGAGCATCCAATATGTGTTTCTTCAAATGGCCTTACCTATATGAAAGCTTGTGAGAAAGGCTCCGACCATGTGTCTTTTCGTACGGACCAGGTTCTTTGTTCTTGAGAGCCTTTTCTTTATATAATAGGAACATATATATTTCGCATGAAACCCCTATATAGGACACGATCCCCATTACTGTTCCCTAATCCAGTAATGTACCATAAGAGAGCATTCAGTTTGAGAATAAGCATGAATAAGGATTAGAATAAGGGGAATAATGGTCTATTTTCTATTCGATACGAGGATAGGAATACGGAGAATAAGGAGGATTCTGTGTTATTCTCTGTTCAACTAGAAAAATGGGGGATAAGGAATAAGGTTTGAAATCTAGTTAAACTTATTGGTTGTTGTGAGATTAGGTGAGTTTGAAGCAACTGTAAAATTCTAACAAATAATCGTCATTTATATGCGTCAAAATTTCCACCAGAATATAAAGATTTTCAAATCCGCCAAGAAAAAGTTCAATGTATAATTAACTACAGTATCACATGCCTATCACACATCATGTCGTCGACAATCTCATGCGCCGGAGTTGATCTGCCCGTCAATTCTGCCATCAGTCTCTCCTTCTCTCGGAGCTGCTGTTAGGTTTTCCTACAACTTCTCAATGAAAATTCTTCTGAAAATTCCATCCTATTTATCACTTCTATTAGCAACACATTCTCTGCAATCATGGACTCCAGCGTTAGAGGCAACGTGGATGCCCTGACCTTCTGTTCAAAAAGAAATGATTTGATAATTCTCCTTATTGGGCTTAAATCAAAAAAATATTTTTTTGAAGTAAATTATACCTCTTTGGGAGAACTGTACTGCAATCGATCCTCGATGTCCTTGTGTCTGCGCAAGTCCTCGAAGAGAAGGATGGCTTTCTCCACAAAGTAGCAACTACACCCAAGAGACTCTGCCCGATCACAATGAAGCATAGTCATGGCTTGATTTGTTACGAAAAGAACATTCGAATACTGTTATAAGAAAAAGTGAGTCACGAAAATATCTTAGTTATTTGTGGTTAACAATTCGTTGATGATGGTAGAATGTAATCGTACAATTTCTCAAAAAACCAGCCCAAAAATCTGAATGAAATTTTCCATAGATTGCATCGAACTCATACAAGACATCATTGATGCATTCGTTGGTTAAGCCACGCCACTGTAGTAGCTACTCATCCATGTCAGGTAATGCATCATCGATCATTTTTTTGGAAAGTGGTGCATCATCATCGGGTCTTCATCATGGGAAAACTAAAAGCACAATTGAAATGAAAAGCATCCGATAAGTTGCACATAAAGACTGTTCATCTATACAATTTGGGAATAATAAAGATTTAAGGTCCACCAGTAGTAAGTCCTGAAAGATGAATCCAAAAATACTCATTCTGCTGGTGTCCTAGTAAGATGGCTAAGTGTTCTCCCACATGGTCATTGCTAAACCATCGTGCAGTTCCTCTCCGGCTCGGATGTCTTCCTCAGAGACCCGAATATTGCTCGCTGCGAAGTTGTTATAGAAGTCCTCATCCTTTCCCATGGACACTGCAGGTACCCAACCTTGTGCTGAGTCTTGGGTAAATGCGTTGGATATCTGATCCTTGTCCTAAAACTCGTGGATAAAATTATTGATAATGCAACATGCCATGACAACAGATACATGTTTCGGGAAGTTGTAGAATGAGTGTCACTGGTGGCCTTTAATCGAGCCTTCATGATCCTTAATGTGTGTTCAACGACAGACCGGAGTTGTCAGTGTCTATGGATGAACATCTCCTCGGCCATGGCATATGCACGACCCCTCTGATGAATCTCCATTTCATCATCATTGTTCTTTCATTTTGACCTTGAATTACTAGATAAATGCATGTATATATCATTAATTTATTAAAATAAATATTATATATTTTGTAAAAAATACTGTATAAAATACTCTATATGTACTGAATTTAAATCCAAAATAAAAGAATAAAGGAAGAAATGTAAAATAAACGAAACACCATAGAAATGTAAAATACACAAAATTGATTTCACATTAAAATAATGCGCAATATGCCCGGACACACAAAATAAAAAAAAATAAAATTAAAACTTCACAGACCTGTATCTTCTCCATACTGTATCAAAATGGAGAAAAATCACGTTAATTGTATATAACTTCTAATAAGATATTTAACGATGGTTCTTTTATTTAATTTGGAATTAAGATGCAAAATTTAGGTTTTGGGCACCTACTGTGCAATATACCTATATGTTTTATTCAAAATATATTTTCTATGTGTTTTTCATGTTCCTTTGTTTTTATAAAATTCCATATATTTTTTAAAACATATGTAGATAATTAAATAAAATGAAATCATCAAAAATAAAATAATATAAATAACACATACTAATACATAAGTAAAGTATAAATATATAATATATATATATACATAATTAAATAAGTGCACTGAAAAACCGTCACCCGGTCACTTCTTTATCTCTGCAAACGAAACCGAGAAAATATCATGGTTGTTATATCTACCAGGTGAGTTTTACCAGAAAAGATTAAAGTTTAATTAATCTTCTTATTTTATTTATACTCCTAAATAAGATGTATAGTGTTAATTACGGGATTGTCGAACTCATGGAGGCAAACTGTTCCGAAACTAGGGTTAAACTATAGAATACCTAAGGTAAATAGGTTCCTAATTTTTATTTTATTTCTAAAGTTTTTTCTGGGTTTTTATTTGATCTTTAATGAATTTTATATTATTTTTGTGATTTTTAAGTATTTTGTAATTTTTTTTATTTTAGAAAATATTTTTAATTATTATTTTATTTTTATTCTGTTATTTTTATGTTTTTAATTTTAGTTTACTATTTTTATGGATTTTCAAGATCTTTTTAGAATTTTTATGGATTTTTATTATTTTTAATGTGAAAAATGAAACTTTTATAGAAATTGTGATGTTTTTTTTTACTTTTTAAATTGAAAAGAGAGGAAAATATTTTTATTCTATCTTATTAGAAAGTAGATAAAATTATCTTTAAAACGATATGTAGTGTGTTTTTAGGGGATTTTTATTTATTTAGTTATTTTTTTTAGTTTTAGTGAATTTTATTTTTTTATTGATTTTAATTTTTTAATTTTAATTTTGTTTTTGGTTTAATAAGTGAATTGTAGTAAAATATACTATAACTAATTTTATTATAGGATTTTTAAGAGTATTTTTCTATTTTTTATATGTTTAAAGTTTGTAATGTTTTTTTATTTTTAGAATGATTTATTAATAATAGAAATTATTTTTTAAAATACTTTATTTATTATTGTATATTGAGTATAATACAATATTTATATGTATTTTTATTATATTTTTATATTTTATATTTTTATTTAATGTGTATTACAGAATGTATAAAATATGTATATTATTAGGGGTATATCTATAATTAATTGGAAATATAAGGTGGTGCACGTAAAATCTAAGAAATTGGAGGGTATTCGGCGCAAATCACTACTAAAACACATGTATTGCACGTGCATGCACCTGTACGGGGGCCTGGGAGTAATAAGCAGAACGATAGGTGTTTAATTGTAATAAGCCCGAAAAATATACCACCTCACATGTCGCGCACGTGAGGGCGTAAAGCTGTGAGGCGGCGCCTAGCGTAGGATGGCAACGCGTGGATGATAGATGATTGTTGATCCGATGCTAATCTAACGGCTGAGGATATTTTCCTCAACTTAGAGACGAAGGTGGTTCAGATAAACGATTGAAGATAGAACGTTGTTCTTCCTAGGTGTTGCGGTTCTTCGCAGGTGACAACGCCAGTGGTCTCGCTGGCTGCGATGCGGTAGCTTCTCGGAAGGTCAATGACACTGATCTCAATCTCTAGTTCTTCCCAACTTGCCTCGTGTGGCATTGGAGCATTAAGATCCGAGTGAAGGTGCTTCGTTCAATGGTGCAGTGCAAGAATCGAGTATGTAGTGGAGTTCTCAAGGATGAAGCTCCAGGTGGTGACGGCCTAGATCCTTAAAGATGGATCTATGTTCACAGGATTCTCGAGTTGCAGATGCCCTGCTACAGTTGCTAAGCTATAAATGAAAGCTTTGATCTCATATGTGTATCACGTTCTTCCTCCAAACGATCTGCTCGAATCTCATGTGAAGCTGCTACTTCCTGTCCATATTGTGAGCTTCATGTAAATGTACATTTGACTCGAGAGCACATCTCGGTCTGAGGTTAGGTTCAAACTAGGGCAGTGGATGGGTTGATCCTTGTCAATGGAGGAGAGGATCAAGCCTCAGATCTCCAAGGCAAGAGTAGAAGGATGGGTGAAGAAGCGAAACAGATCAAATGATGTGAATTTGAGGAAGCGTTGATGGATTTTGGTTGATTTGTGCCTCAAAATCAGAGGAATGGGCTGGATTGAGAGGAGAATAGAAGAGGAAGAGAAGAAAAGGAGGAAGAAGATCGGAGAAGAAAGGAAAGCAATCGGAGAAATAGATTGAAAAGGAGAAAAATCTAGAGAACAAAATCAAACCTGGGAATGAAGGAAGAGGACGATGTCTGAAAATCGGAGCTCATATGAGATATGATATCCTCACCTCGGCGCGACGTCGTTGCTCGCAAAGGCTCAACGCACGGTGGAGCAAGGCTGCTCATCAGTGAGTGGTCATGCCGACCTCACCCTCTCACTCGATGGCGGACGGAGGTGCTCCTGTCATGAGCTTCGTCGCTCAATGGAGCTTACAAAAGGTGGATGAGATGCAAAATGGCGGATGCCGTCAACGGAGGGAGGTGAAGACCTTATATAGTAGAGGTGGGATATGGTCACCACCGTGGGTGACGAGAGGCGTGCGGTTGGAGGAACGGTCGACCAATGGCCGATCGTTGGAGGAGTTGACGAACGTCACGGGAGGTTGGCGGCGTTGGCAAGGGAAGGAGGAAGAAAGAAACAGGGACGATGGGGGAAGAAGATGACGAGAGGAAGAGGAGAAAAAAAGGGAAAGTAAGAGAGATGAAAAGAAGAGGGAGAAAAAAAGAGAGAAAGAAATAAAAAAAGTAAATTAAATTAAATATTTAATAATTATAATAACTTAATTATAAATTAATTTTGTAAATAATAAATAATAAATAATTAAATATGATTAATAACTTAATTAAGTAGTATTTAAATAATTAAGTATGTAATTATATAATTACTTTATAAATAAATAAATGATAAATAAATTAATGAAATAAATATTTTAAATGATTAAATAATGAAATAGAAATAAAAAATATAAAATATTAATGTATTAAATAATAATAAAAGTTACGATTTGTTGTACAATATATCAATACGAACCTGGAAATCGTGTTTTTCTCATTAGCTCCGTTTTTAGCAAAACTAGTGTCATTTCGTAGATAATTGAAAAATATAATTTTTGGAACCGAGTTTGCTCAATTCGGAGTTCATACAGTCGAGTTATAGGTCCGGAAGAAATAAGTAGCATCCTTGAGGCTTCGTGTTTTTTTGTATTTTGGCTTAATTATATTTTTATATTTTTATATACATTTTTATATTATTTTAGGAAAAGAAATTAACTTAATTGGGTTTACGTTTAATTAATGAAAAACTCAGGAATTTCTACCTAAAGTACATATATACAACGGGTCCAAAACGTCGAAACTTGGCAGTTTTATCTGAATATTTTTCTGATAATTTTTATAAATAGTACTAAGTATAAAACATATTCTAAAAGTAAGTTTGGTCTGTTTGGAGTTTTGTATAAATAGATTTGAACCTCGGAAGTCGGCTTTTGCGGCTTTTACGGTTCATTGCGGTAAATTATTTTTTTCATCGAAATATTTTTCTGATATTTTTATAAAATAATATTTGTGAACATCTTTTACAAAAGGATTATTTTGGTTTGAGATTGTTTTAATGATAAATTAGATTGGAGAAGTATTTACATCGTGAAAATTGGATAAATTATATTTTTGGTCTTTGTTTTCTTGAATTTTTTATAGGTGAGGATCCTTATCTCCCCCTACTTATTTCTTTTGTCGACTAGGTCAATATTGACCTAGTCTCGGGGTTAGGATCAGTCTGTATATTACATATACATCCTTCTTTTCTGATTATTTTTCTTTTTCTTTTTTATTCTTTTATTTTGGATATAAAATAAATGTTAATTATATAATATTAATATTTGTAGTTAGAATGTTAATTAGATAGAATTAGTAGATTTTTACATGTATTTTACCAAGGATTTTAGCCAAAATAAAATAATAAATGCGGTGAATCACATATTCATCATTCCCCTATACTTTACCTTTGCTAGTCCATTTGCAAACACTTATTCTATAAATAAGTGCAAGCTAAAAGAAAAAGAAAAAGAAAAATTAAAGAACTTAGAAAATGATTGTTTCTTTAAACCAAATACCACTTCACCCAAAATCTGGAGCAAGGATCAGACCTTTGGATTAATAGTTTATCGGGACTCTATTAGATTTAGGATTTAAGCCTCGACAACCCTCTAGTTCCACAAATCCTTATCCAAATCTACCTCAACAGCCAGCTCAGATTCACCTATTCATCACACAAACTTTTCAGCTTTGAAAGCAATTTGACTATGTGTGAAAGTTTTTAGCTCTTCCCGCTCTAGAGAGGTGAAGAAACCGCCCATCCAGTTACACACTTCCATTGAGCCTTTGTACAACAGCTCAGTCCTTGAGGAGGGAGGTATTTCCTTCTGAGGTCAGGTCGTATTGTGTCCACAATCGAATATAGAAAGAAGATAGAAGAAAGAGAAGAGAACTAGAGTGTGATCGGTGAAATCACATCTCTGTGAAGCCTGATCAGTTTAGCCAAGTTTCTACGAAGGCATGCATGCTTTTCTGAAGCTCAGACCATTGTGGTCATTTTTGGAATTTAGTGTATTTGGCTTCATTTTGGTAGAAATATATGTTGCACTGCATAGATCTTTTATGCCCCGATATATATAGAATCATTTTTTCTGCCCATTTTTTGGGGTCTTCAAAAAATTGTGTCAGCAGGTCTTTCCTCATCCGAAGCTTTATTTCAGCCCCAATGTCTCCCATCTTCAGCCATCATCACTTCTAGACAATGATGGAAACGCACCACCGAAATGGATTGCCCTTCGCAGCCCCAGACAGGTCCAGCTAAGTGCAGAGTGCATGAGTTCAAAATTGGTTCAAATGGAGAAGAGTTAAATGGATGACACCAGGTGTCCTACATAGGAGCTTTCAAGTTATATTCTGAATATGGTTACATGGAACCCAAAGAATTAAGTCTACAAGACCTGAAGAGTCTTAATTCCAGTTCCTAATAAAGTTCCTTTAGAATTAAGTGGATTAAGGCCTAAACCAATCTCCATCTCTCTAGATCCATTCGGTTCAAGAATCAAACATGTTCTGAAAAATGCTAATGAATGCAACAATTTTTTATGAGGTAATTTTTTCGGATTAAACGCTTTAAAGTGAATTTTAAAGAATTTTGCAAATTTTTATTTGAATTTTACAACTTTTCAATTTTTAGAGGACTTTTTGAAAGAGTTAGTTGATTAATTCGATTTACACGAGTATTACATGAATTTTGTATATTTTTACAAGGATTTTATACACATTTTATATACAAGTTATACGACTTTTATACAGGATTTTTACAAGGATTTTATTTTTCAAAATTTTAAGGATTTTATCAGGGAACTTTACAACAATTTTTATATACAAATTTTAAGCTATTTTTACAGTTTTCTTACGGCTTTTAGAAATAAAAAATATACACCCATACTTTTAGAGAGCCATATTAAAAATACAATAAAGTACGAGTTATGTCTTCTAATGTATATATAGCATATATATACGACACCCCCCTATACTTAGCATGAATATGTCCTCATAGTGACCAAAGAAGCGACAAAGGAAGATATAAATCGGGCTAAGTATAGATCAATGAAAAGAATCTATACTACATTCACTCAAAGATTAACGAACAAAAGAATAAAAGTCGATCATCCCCTCTATACTTAGGATATAGACTCAACGGTCTTAAGGATAACAGACTTCAAACAGAAGCTGATCATGGTCAAGAGAATGTACGCACTCAACGGCTTTGCTTATCCCCCCTATACTTAGGGTAAAATATCCCTATGTATATAGAAGAAAATCAAAAGGTGAGGGACAAGCGAGAGAGCATATGATACACAAACGACGACGATCAAAAGGGGAATTGAGCGAAATCACCCCCCCCCCATACTTAGAGTAAAGCACACCCTAAGTATAAGCAACAACAGGGGTGATCGAACAGAACGAATGAACACACGGTGTCTACACCCACAATACTTAGGATTAAGCACATCCTAAGTATAGCAAAAATCTAGATCATCCCAACGGTGCAAGATGAACGGAAAGAAGAAAGAATAAAATCAAAAATATATACAAGAGATCATTGCAAATCAGGTATGAGATGTAGAGTATAAGAATGAAGAGATCATCTCATACAAAATATATTGGGGCAACCTCAACGGTTGACTGTTCATGATCGAGAAAGGGTATCAACCGCTGACCGTTGACTCGAAAGGTGGATTCAGATGACAACTCAGATATATCGATGCTACCATTGTCGTACACCTTTCTGACAATGTAAGGGCCTTTCCATTTACTCTGATGTTTCCCTGGAAATAATTTCAGTCTCGCATCGAATAGCCATACTTTCTGATCAAGCTCAAATTGTTGGTGGCTAATGTGGGAATCATGCCACTCTTCCATCCGCTCTCTGTAATGAAGGCTAATCGTGAAAGCTTGGTCTCTCAACTCTTCTAGGGCTTCCAGTTTGGTCTACCTCTGATCTCTTGAATCGTCCAGACTAAAGATCACTTCTTTCACTGCCAACGAGGATTTGTGCATGATTTCCATAGGTAAGCAGGATGACTTGCAATAAATGAGCCGAAAGGGAGATGTACCTAATGGAGTTTTGAAGGATGTTCGATAAGCCCAATGAACGGAGTCCAGAAGCTCTGACCAATCCTTCAGTCTGGGCGAACAACCTTCTGCAAGATCGTCTTAATCTCCCGATTCGAGACCTCGGCTAGACCATTCGTCTGAGGATCATACAGAGTAGCAAACCGATGGTCCATACTGAACTCGTTAGCAAGTGCTCTTACATTGTCGTTGATGAAGTGTCTACCCCCGTCTGATATCAGGACATGAGTGACCTCAAACCGCGTAATCATATGCTTTCTCTGGAAATTACAAACCGCGTTCGCATCCGCGGCTCAGGCTGGAATAGCCTCTAACCAACGACTCACATAATCCACAGCTAAAAGGATATACTTGAACCCCTGAATTTAAGGAAATGGGACCATAAAGTCGACACCCCATGAGTACACTCAGGTATTCCTCTCGAGGAATACACGACGCCAGACAGAATCCGCTCCTTCATGATAAAGGACCTTATCCTCCCAATGGTAAGACTTTTCTTTCGTGATGAAAGCCTCAAGCCTCTGTCTGGACCAACCTTGTGGGACTTTCTTAGCAACAAGAAAGTCACAATGTCGGCATACCATGGCAGCGAGGCGACAACAAGAATCTCCTCGTCGGGGAAGGTCTCGGTGATTGGTGTATCAACTCAGCGTTTCAAGTGTTTCTAACCGATAGAGGTGATCCGCCACCATAATCTTGACTCCAGGATTATCCTTTATAACAATGTCGAACTCCTGGAGTAGAAGGATCCATTTGATCAATCGCGGCTTCGAATCCTTCATGTCCATTAAATACTTGATGGCAGTGTGATCAGTGAAGATAGTGACTTTGGATACTAAGATGTGGGACCTGAATTTGTTTAAGACAAATACTACAGCTAGCATTTCTTTCTTTGTAACCGTGTAATTCCGCTACGCGGAATCCAAAGTCTTGATATCGTAGTGTATGGCATATGGAAAGCCATCCCTCCTCTGTCCCAACACAGCCCCAACGGCAAAATCGGAGGTGTCCTTCTTGATCTTGAATGGGAGAGACCAATCGGGTGACTGAAGGACAGGAGCCTCTACAACCATGTTCTTGAGTGAAATGTTTCACAAGCCGAAAGACACTTATTATCAGCAATAAACCTGATGTCTTTCGCAAGAAGATCAGACAACGACCGGGCAATTTTGTTGAAGTCTCGTATGAAATGTCGGTAGAAACCGACATGCCCAAAAAAAGACCGTAGTTATTTCAGATTGGATGGTCGATTGTGTTTCCTAATGATATCCACCTTGGCCAGGTCCACTTCCATGCCCCGGTTGGAGATGATGTAACCAAGGACGGTCCCTTGAGTCATCACGAAATAACTCTTATCCCACGAAAGCACGAGGTTAGCCTCCGTGCTCCTCTGAAGCGTGCGGTCTAGGCTAGAAAGGCATGAATCAAAATCATTACCGTAGACCGAGAAATCATCCATGAAGACTTCCAAGATATCTCCCACCATGTTCGTGAATATCAAAAGCATGCACCTCTAGAATGTAGCCGGAGGATGATCTGATCGATGAACGGTTGCAGGATGTGATCCTTCTTGGTCACCTGATTCAAACATCTTTAGTCCACACAGACGCGCCAAGAAGTCGGTACTCGGGTAGCAATCTCCTCTGCGTCCTCATTAATCACTGTAGTGATACCCGTCTTCTTGGGTACAACATACAAAGGACTAACCCATTTCGAGTCAGAGATGGGATAGATAAAATCGGCGCTCCACAACTTGGATATTTCCTTCATAACAACCTCTCGAAGATTCGGGTTCAGCCTGCGCTGAAACTAACGAGATGGCTTGGCATCATCCTCGAGAAAGATGTGGTGGGAGCACAAAGCTGGACTAATCCCATGGAGATCAGCTACTGACCAACCGATCTCCTTGCGGTTTGTTTTAAGAATCGCCATCAAACGGGATTCCTGGTCTTCGGTCAGATTAGATGAGATGATGACCGGAAACATTTTAGATTCACCCGCAAGGAATTGGTATTTCATGCTCTAAGGTAACAATTTAAGCTCAAGGGGAGAAGGAATAGGAAGAGCGGGTTTGATTAGAGCATGAGTGTAGGCTGCTAGATCGATGTGCGTGATCTCTGCCTGCTCTGACTCCAAAAGATATGGAGATTGCTGGATATTCTGATTTGTTTTGGGTTCCAGGCTGGTTGTAGGCTCTAATAATAGAGTCTGAAGCGATAGAAATTCGATGAAGAACTACAAATCAACATCTTCGAAATCTGAATGATCTGCGGGTGACTGACAATTCCGATGGTTCACTTCGGATTCGGAGAGATAAGGAAGGTCTGAATGATCTGAAAAAATATGAGAATCGTCTCCATCTAGATCTTTGCTATTCGGCTCTAGGATTGTGCTCTCCAATCTCCCATCCTCGGATATCTGAATCTCGGCTTCGACTGAAGGTGTGATTAAAGATTGGGTACTTGGTTCGGCCCAGACGACCTCATCATCAGTTTGTACGAAGTCACAATCCTAATGACTATCGGGTTTGTCTTCAGATGCTCACTCTGATCCAGCTGATATGGAATTCTGGTCTTGGATTGTCTCTATATGTATACTTTCGTCCTGGATGCAAAAATACACCCTCCCAGTACCATGGTTGGAAACAACCTTCGCTGTCACCAGGAAAGGTCGTCCTAGTATGATCGGGGTCCCAATCACGCATTCAGGGACTGCCATGTCCAACACAACGAAGTCCACGGGAATTGCAAACTCTGAATGGTGATGATAACATCTTCGATTAAACCCTTAGGCTTGTTGACCGATCTATCAGCAAACTGCAAGACCGTTCAACTTGGTCGATGAGGCCTGATCTCCAAACTTATCGACTAGGGAAGATGGAAGGAGATTAATCGATGATTCGCTATATAATAGAGTCCGATCAAACGTCTGATCGAGGATCTCTCATATGACATACAGTGCTCTCGAATCTGGTCTCTTCGTTGGTTGTCGATTCTGAATAGCATGACATGTATCCTTAGTCAGCACATGGATCTCAGAACAATGATTGCATTGCCTCTTCCTTCTGCAGACTGTGCTTCATTCTTTACGAACTTTCTGCATAAGAGGAATTGGTGCCAAGGCTTCCGAAAGAGTGAGTTGGATCGTGAATTTATCGAGCATCTCTATCGTCATATCATTCATTTGAATCTTTTTGGTGTTTTCTTTTTTATCGCTTTTTCCTAAGAAGAGTGCTTTGGGGAAAGGAATCTATACATCCTCCTGGTTAGTCTGTACAATTGGAGGATCAGAAGAAGTAGAAAATGTTTTTGAAAAACTGGGACCTGATTTTGTCAAATTATTAGAAAGAGAAAGATCTTGATCAACAATTTTTTTATTTATTTTTTGAGTTCTTATCTTTTGTATATTTTATTGTGATTTTCTCTCATCATCACTATTTACAATGAATGGTAATCTAGCTACATCGGCGTTCGGCTCTGGTTGCTCTTCAGTTTGGGTGGCTTCAGCACCACCATCTCCATGTCAAAGGGTAAGACGACTTCTGAACTACCATCAGTGTCCTATACAGGCTCGCTGGTAGAATCGGGTGTTTCCTCATTTGGCCTAGTAGAGTCTCCGCCTACTGGAATCCTACCGCTCCTAAGAGAAATGAAATCAAAGTCATCACATAAAAGATAATCGTCTGGAAATACTTATGACTGGAGGGTGGGCTCGGTCAAATATACCTGCTCTGATTTTCGCTTCAGATTATTCGGGTTGGGCTCTATCTGGGCAGGCTAGGCAATCTTCCCTTTGACAAGATCCGTGACATGGGTCTTAAACTCATTAATTTCTCACCTAAAAGATGCTTGTTGATCGGTGATCAAGTTGGCGAGATACTCTAATGCAGGGTTGTCATGGAAATATCCATGAGACCCAGATGAGTCGCCTCGACGGTACTAAGGCTGCGGCTGAGCTGGCTGTTGTGGTGGGCAATGTTGTTGATACTGATTCTAATATGTGCTCTGCTTCCACTGAGGTTTATGAAATTGACGAGGATCTGAATGCTACTGCTGCTCTCTGCTTTGCCCCATTGGTGCCTGTGGTGGCTGCTGGGAAGAGGCACTCCTATCGACCAACAGAAACCAGGGTGGTCGCGACGGATTCCTGGTTGCTACAGTCGGTCGTACAAAATCCCATTGACCTCTGTAATTGGCTCAAGCATCTCTAAGTATGTTGGGGGCATGGATTCCAAGGGCTGATCACTCTGATATATCACTATCTGAGTGTCAAATGATGGCGTCTGCTGGGGTTGCGGGTATGCTGAGGGTTGATGAGACGATTCATAATGCACATGGTAGATGTGTCGTATTGGAGGCCTAGGAAGTATGCCTCGGTCACGGCTACCTGAGTTAACTTGTGATCTCAAAGACCGGTTGGAGTCTGTTTGTGATTCCTGAAGGCACAAAATCTGTGTCTTTAGATCACTCTGACATTTCTCAAGCTCGTCAATCTTATCAAGCTTGTCTAGATTTTGGAACTTTTCCTCGATGATTTCCATCCGATCCAACTTCTGCAAATGATCCCCATATCAGTTGATGGAGATTAGAGAGGAATCGAAACAACAGAAGATGGATTCCCTTCTATCTGTGCCACTCTGGAATGCTAGTGATAAGTTGGTGGCTTCAACTAATTATAGACCCGAGTCTGAGACATCGTGGTGTAGTTGTCTGCCATTTTCTCATAAATGGCCCAAAATCGATCCTCGTGCATCGAAAAGTAAGATCCATCACATGTTGTGTTCACCAGTCCCTAAAATTCTGGTGTCAGCCCACTGAAGAAACTCTATACAAGAGTTGGCTTTGAAAGTTTGTGATGGGGACACCGATCGATGAGCTCTCTGAAACGGTCTCATGCCTCATGGAACTGCTCGTTCTCGATGATGGTGAAATTATTAATCATAGCTCTATAAGCATTCGTTCGACCGAGAGGGTAATATTTGTTTAGATAAGCAGTTCTCAGCTCCTCGCACATCGAAACATATCTCCCGAGATTTTTCAGCAAGTAGGCTGCTCGATCAACAAGGGAGAAAGGAAACGCGATCAATTTGATCATGTCCTTGTTGGCATGCACATCATGCATCGTACTACAGATAAGCTTAAACTCCTAAAGGTGCAGATGCGGCTCCTCAGTAGAAAGCCCGTGAAACTTGGGCAATAGTTGGATCGTCTAAGGTCAGAACTCAAAATTCTCGTGAATGACAGGGAGACGGATCCACCGATGGGTTGTAATAGCTCCAGGGTTATTGATGAATCTATGTTTCATCATCTTTATTCTATCATTTTGGCCTTAAAACCCAAGTAAATGCGTGTAAATAGGCTTAATTTAGGCAGTTTATCATTCATGCATATTTGTGTAAATATTGTAAAATACTGTTTTTAATGCCAAAATTATAGAATAATGAAAAGAAAAGAAAACGAATAAAATATTGCAAATATTTTATAAACTGAAACCTCGAGACCTAGGCATCTCGATGACTAGGTCGACAAGGAATAAAGTAGGAGAAGATAAGGGTTCAAATCCAATCAAAATCACTTTTATTTAATTCATTCTTTACTCATTTTGGGATCTATTTTTAGTTGCACTTTTAAATTCAAATAAATAAACTTTGAACATGAAAGTTGCAGATACTTAAATATAGAAAAATACAAAATTGATTTCATATAAAAATAATATATAGATAAAAAGTTATGATCTAAATAAGTTTCTAGAATCCCAACTTCCCAGACTGTATCTCTCAAATAAAAACTCGAAATGTATCAAAATCACTTTAATTGTATATAATTTTCAATAAGCTATTTAATGAAGGGGGTTTCATATCTTTAGAGTTACGGTGTGAAAGTTAGGTTTTTAACCCCTATTGTATACTTTACCCTATTAAAATATTCATTTTATTTATTATTCATTATTTTTATAATTTTGTAAATATTATTTATAATATATGTATACATTAAAACATGAATAAAATACTAAATAAAAAAATAAAATACTTGTATGAAATTCATAGGTATAATATCAATAAGTATACCTATATAATTAACACTTCTATTTATTTAATTGTATACAATACATCAAGATAAAATAAAATAAAATTATATTTAGGTCTATAAAATTATGTTATAAATATATAAAATAATAAATAAAATAAATAAAATTAAAAATACAAAATAAAAAATAAAACATTAAAATATATAGATAAATATACCTACATAGCTCAAAAAAGGTAACTTGTAATTCCAAACATAAAAAAAAAATAAAAATCATAATAAAATACTTTATAAAATAATAAACTTTTTTTATTTTATGAGTTTAATTTAATAAAATCATTTCTTATTTTAAATTTATTTTACAATGTTTTTTCCAAGACTTTTTCCTGGTTGATCCACGTGGACCAACCAGGAGGCGGCAGACGTTGACCTTTGGTCAACTCTCTACCGAACGTCTGGCCTATGTCAGAAATGGGTTTTGACCCAACTTCGCGATTTTTTGAGGATCAATATTTCACCATTTTGCATCACGATCTTCATGACATTTGCTCCTCGAGTATTGATCATACATATCCTGGTGTTTTTTCGGGGAGTGGACCTTCGAAATGTCCGCTACGCCTCGATCTCTAGGTCGCCTCAACCACTCGTTCAAAATACCATACGAGCTTCCCTTCAAGCTTCGAACCCTTTTACGCCCGTTTTCCCCTCGTTTTGGCAAGCTCAAGACTAGAGCTCATGATAGGAGCTCCTCCAGCTTCGTGGAGCCAGGTTAGGCGTGTCGCAAGGCATCTCCATCATCTCTGGCGGCCACGCCGTCGTGAGTTCCTTATCTCTAGTCTTTTGACCATTGAGGTTCTGTTTTCTTTATGCTTTCGATAGGCCTAGTCATAGGGTTTCGTTCTGTGCTCTTATTTCCTGTTTTGATCGCGTAGATTTAGGTTACAAACAACCTCATCGGAGCTCCGCTCTGGCTTACTATCCACGCCATTTCGCATACAGACCACCCCCGCGACTACTGGGACACATATCTTTTGTGTTTAAGTTTGACTACAGGTTCCAGGAGTCAAAGAACCCCCGAGGGGGGTTGATATTGAAGGACGCAAGGTACCTGGACCTCGTCATCTTCTCCAGCCTTGCCATGGCACACCGACGCTCAGCGAGGCATTTGGCTCTACCGTCGGGTTTGGGAATCTTCCAGGCATCGTTGGAGACCTTCTGTCATGAAGGAGGTAGCTGGAGAAATGTTGTATCGCCGATTAAAGCTCAAGCTCGGCCGTGTTCTTCCCTATCCTTACAAGGAGGGTCAAGGCCGTTCGATTGGACTCAGATCCAGAACGCCCAGATGCCGTCTGATCAATCATTCTTCTGTCGTTTATTGCACCTAGATTCGTCTAATCTCAGCCGCTCGTGCCAAAACGTCATCGGTCGTCCGTCGCGCACCACGTGACTAGTGGGTGAGGGACTACCGTCGAATCAATGCATGTTCGTGGGTATTTTACAGTTCTTCCCGAACAATTTTGTATTTTAATATTACGTCAACAAACTTGCCTTTACAGTTTAAACAATTTTGTACTTTTTGCTTATGGACCCCCGCGTTTTCTAAATTTGCAACCAGGCCCTTGCTAGCAAGGCACACGTACGAGAGCATGTGCGCTTGGCTATTTTGCAAGCAAGGACCTGCCCTTTGTTGTATTTTTAAATAGTCCTAAAAATTTTTAATTATGTTATTACTTAGAAAAAACTACAAGTTAGCCCCTGGGAGTTTTGTTAATTTTGAATAAGTCCTCGCCAGGCACGTGATTGTCACGTGCAATTTTGGGAAATTTACAGGGAAATGCCTGCAGGGTTTTCTATTTAATTTTTCTCTAGGAATATTTTTATTGCATTATAATTTAGTAGGAAAATTTCACTCAGGCCCCTGGACTTCCATATATTTACTAAAAACCATGTTGCATTTTCACTTTGTTTTCTATATTTATTTCATGCATCTATAAAATCCAAAAAAATCCTCCCACAATAGCATTGGTTCCTGCTTCATTTCAAATTCACACCATATTTTTGTTTTACATTTTTTTTTGCATTTTATATTTATAAAAAATCAAAAACATGCATTTTCATCTCTGTTTGCATTGGAAAATACCTAAAAAATATAAATACTCTTCGAAAAATTCCCAAAAAATATATTAAGTGTATTTTAGTGTCTTTAACTTTCAGGCCAAAATCATTAAAAAATATAAAAGAAAAATCAAAAAATAGAAAAACAAAAAAATCTCTATAAAAATATATAAAATCCATGAAAAATCACAAAAAATATAGTTTTTATTCCTTAATTTTATATATTTTATTATCTTTAATTTAAAATTAATTTGGAGAATTTTTATTATTGTTTCCTATTTTTCTTCTCCATTTTAATCTTAGCTATTTACTTTATTCCCTATTTTGAGTTTTTAAAATATAAAAAAATTAGAAAAATATAGAAAAAACACAAAACTTAAGAAAATTATAAAAATTACAAAAATATTTTATTTCCTGAATTTAGCTTTTTTTATCTAATTCTATATATACATTATTCCTCTCTTTTCTTTATTGTATATATACTTTATTTTATAATTTAAAAGAAAAAAATATAAAAAATATAACATATAAAAAGAAAATTTAAAATAAGAAAATTTAAAAAGAAAATATAAAAATATAAAATTAAAAATAAAATAATATAATATAAAAATTAAAATCCACAATAATGTCACTTATAGACAAATACATCACAATCGCATTTTGTGCATTCATTGCCTCGATCTACCTCTTGCTTCTTGTGTTTGACACTTTACACTACTTGCACTATACACATCTTTTTGTAGAGTTATAATAAATTTTAACTCTGCACACTTACTTTCATTGCTTTGTTTATTTGTTGTGGATTAATTGTTATTTAAATCTGGATTCCATGCGAGGTCAACTCAATGAATGTTGATTCACCTTGTGAATTAACACGACCTCCTGATTTCCGGTTAAACAAATGGCGCCGTTGCCAGGGAGCAATCACACTCAGATCGGTTTTCTTTGCTTGATTGTGATGTTTTTGCTAATTTTTGTGCTTCATTTATTTTCTTTATTATTGATATAAATGTTTGAGCTATCTAACGTCCTCTTTTGTTGACTTCATGCCAGGAACTGCGGACTGGCGCTCTACCCTAGGCGCCTACACACCCACGTGAAGCTGGCTTCTGCCTGCCACCCTAGCTCGAAGAAGACTTAGAGAAATTTGAGCACACATCTCCCAAGAAGAAAAAGAAAGACATGGGAATACCATTTCTCAACAGTCAGATTTCAGATCACGAGTTTGAGCACTCCTTATTAGATAGCGGTTCATCAGTGAATATTTTACCCTTCCATCTTCTCGAGACTTTTCATTTAGGGCCTATGAAACAAGTCAGAATGATTCTCCAGTTTCCCGATTGATCGGTTAGGAGGACGAAGGGTATACTTCATGACGTTGTCGTGGTGGTATAAGGCACAAAATTCACTGTGGATTTTGTTGTCTTAGAATCTGATTCCTTAGTACCATAACAGGACGCCACCATCATTCTTGGTCAATCTTTTCTGCGTTCGTCCAAGGTCGTAATTGATTATGGGACATACAGTGTCATGTTCCCTTCCAACAACACGGTGCTGAGCTCCGAGCCAACAGAGAGTCTACCTGCAAACGAATGTTTTGCTAAGATATCAAAGACAGAGGCATGTGGGATCACAAATGAGATACGACATGATCATATTCCTCCTGATTCTACAAAAAACCCAAGATTTCCTCTCCAGAGAGGAAAACAAGGAAAACATAGATTTTGATTATCCGAGTACACATGTTTGGAGATGTGATGACAAGATCTGTAGTATCTATATCATTGAATCAAACCCGCTAGTGGCACACACTTCGAAGGCAGAACTTGTTTCTGTTATAAATCCTTTGTGCGAGCCTTCTGGTCATGAAACAATTAATCCCTCTTGTCACGTACATCCAGATAAGGGCTATGTTGATGAGGAGATTGATTAGATAGCAACAGATTTTGACCTCTTTCTCGCATCTACTCCAGACACAACACCGATGTCTCTACAACCACACAGGGTTAAGGATAGAGTGTTAAATGACGATTCTTCATCTTTTTATCTCAGTGCTGATGATCAAAGTTATTCAGAGACCGTTGTGCAGCTCTCAGAGGTCAGTTCTATCCATCTTTTCGGCCATCTGAGTCGCTCCTCACCAGTTGATGAGCGACCCGAGCAACTATAGTAAGAAGGTATCAATGGTCGTTGCGACCTGAACCTCTCGGATCAGGCTCAATCAAGAAAATCGAAGATCACCAAAATAAAAATCAATCAAGTAACACAAATAGCGGTCTCTCTATTTTATTTTACCTAGTATAGCTACCAGGGTCGAACACAAGGAGCACGGTATGGTAAACCTACGAAGTAGTCGGGATTAAAAAATAAAAAGAAATAAACTATTTTTGTTGGATTTTTTGTTTTTTCAAATTTTTTTGTAATTTTTAAAATTAATAAAAGATGTAAAAGAAATGAAAAAGGGCACAATCAAATAATTATTTAAGACACCAAAAATGGTTAGAAAACTAAAATGAAAATATTTTTGGTTTTTAGAAATATTCAAGTGTTTTTGTTATTTTTCTTGGGTTTTTCTGATTTTTAAGTAATTTCATAAAAATAAAACAAGGTTAAAAATAAGAAACAGTGTGCAGCAAGAATCTAAAGGCACTTCAAAAAAAACCTAAAGTGCCTGTAAAATTCAAGAAACAATTTTATGATAAACTAAAAATAAAAGTTTAACTACAGAAAAAGAAATTGCATTTTTTTATTTTTTTCTGAATTTTCAATGATTTTTCTATGTTTTTTAGTGTTTTTCAATTTTTAGGGTTTTTAGATTTATCTTGCTGCATTTATGATAGAGCTTTGAATTGTTAGCAAAAAAGGGCTTGGTTGAAAGAGGGAGCTCCCAGCGTAGGCACAGTGGCTAGGTCAAGACTCCCGCGCATGCTTATAGTCTTGTTTTCTCTTTGAAGGTCTCGTGGTGACCCTTACAGAAAAAGAAAAGGAAGACCACTAGGAGATTGGCCTCCCACAATGGAATGCCCGGGAAAAGAGAATGCTGGCACTCTTTCCCAACTGATTAAGAGAGCTCGGACTTCTTTGCTTTACAGTCGACCCTGGAATGAGGGATTGTTGAAAAAGGAGTGGGCTAGCCTCCCTTATTGACTAACTAACCTTTTCTTGTCTATAAGCCTCGGTTCAACCCACCTCAATAGCCTAGTCAGAACTGGTCTACATCATACGCAAACCCTTACAACTATGAAGCTGACTTGTACAGTGTAAGTGATAGTGGCTCTCCCCAACTGAAATGATAAAGGAACTGACTTCTCCAGAATGACAACCCAGTGATTCCCCAATCCAACATCTCTTTCCTCGAGGAGCAGGGTATTCCCTTCTAAGTTCAAGTGGCAGCCAGCTCAAGAGGAGGGGGTGAAGAGAAGAATGGATGGTAGTTTTTTATAAATCCAAACGCAATGAAAATTGGATAGAAGTAAAAGACACTAAAATAAACAAACATCGATTTTTATATATTTTTTAGAGGATTTTACTATTTTTAGTTGATTCTTAAAACTAGACAAAAGTGGATATAACCATTTTTTAGGGTTTTTGGATTATTAAAAATAACAAAAGGAAACAAAATGAATCCAAAAATTCAAGGAAATTCCCATAAAGATGACAAGAGCCATCTGTCAAAATTTCATGAATTTTGGGTAAAAGTTGCTATTTATTCAAACCAATCAAAGAGGCACATCATACAAGGACTTATATGCAAAGAAAATACTTCCAAGGACTAAATAAGAACACACGTCAAAAGTCTAGGGGGCCTACTGCAATTTTCACACAATTTCAGCACTTGTCCAAAACAGTCACGCACATGGGTATAAGTGCAAATATTGAATATAAAATATCAAAGTGTAACATCCACTAAACCCAGGGCTATACATGCAAATATCCCCAAAAGACACGTGACCATGCACGTGCAACCACAAAGGAAGGACTAAACTGTAAATCTCAGAAACTGCTGGGGCACAGATGCAAATAGTCTACAGTATACTTTTTTATTTACAGACTAAACAACAAATAAAATAAAGGCAGGGGTATAGGAGCTAATTACTCAAGCGGGGCATGCGGGTCACATGGGGTGACAAGTGGCGCGCTCTGAATGGCTAGCGATGTGCGGCTCTAGTGCTGACACCTAGCGGATCCAACGGCCTGACGAAGAGGCGAACGTAGGGCGTATGAGGCCATTAGATATCAGATCTAACAGCCTGAAAGGTGCAGGTGATGGACGACTTGGATATGGACTAGCGACTAGCGATGATCTGACGGTGGAGGAGGCTGCTGGATGAACTCCGTCTGGGCAAAGATTATCAGAGAACCGGCGGTAATCCGGGCGTCCGATGAACGATCAGGCAGCGGGGCTCGAGCCGCAAGACCCCTCCGCATCGAGTGGCGGGATCGGATGGAGTATCCACCGGTCGGATCTCTGGGAAGGTGGCTGTGACCTAGGATAGCTCCGGCAAAGCTGGGCTGAGGTGATATGGGGTATCTCCACGCGCGACTTGACCTGCGGTGTAAAGCTCCGTCTCGGAGGCATGCTCCGGCCAAGGTTATTTGACCTAAATCAACAGTAGGCGGCAGCGAATGGAGGTTGAAGTTCCGGCGATGCGATAAAGGAACTTCGATCCTAATTTTGGCTATCTAAGCCAAGTCTAGGGTGATCAGGGTGTGTCAGAATGGTGATGGTGAATGGGGGAGTTGATCTAAACGAGTGGATGTGTTTGATGGAGCTCCGACCGTCGGGTCTGAGCCGGCGGAGGGCAGATGAAAGATTCGAGATAGAAGGGAACTATGATCGAAATGAGTTATACCTGATGGTCTTAACAAGATCCTGAGCTCCAGGGGATGAAGTCGAGGTGGGTCGTTGCCTCAACCACGCTGCGGAAGGCGGGGAGGCTCAACGCGGCGGATCTCCAGTCACATGAAGCGAGCGTCGTCTATAGCAACTCTTTCCGACTACCAAAGGGCTCCTCCGATTGTTGTCATCAAGGGGAAGGTTTCTAGGGTAGAAGGAAGGTGTGCGGCGCGATCTGAGGGACTGGGGATTCGAATGAAGATTTTATAGCAGGTCCCAGGTGGCGAAGAAGATCGGGCATGGGTGTGCGAATCGAGGGCGATCCACCACTGCCTCAGGATCCGCGAGGATCGCAGATCCACCAGGAAGAAGAGGGCGGTGGAATCGGGGCCGGAGAGGCCAAGATCTGATCGAGAATATTCGGAAAAAATGGAGTGAAACTCAAATCTGGGCGAAGACTGGTCCGGGAGGGGGAGTTGACCGAGGTCAACAATCCTCCTGGACCAATTAGAATTTAGGAAATAGATAAGATTTGTAAAATAAATTAAAAATAAATAATGATTTTATTTTAAAATATTTCCAAAATGAAAAATGTTTATTAATTTTCAAACTATTTTTAGTGATTTTTATTTTTTTTTGAAAAATAAATTATGATATATATAATATATTATATTATATCCAGGTATAAAATACCTATGTATTTTATATTATTATTTTTATTTTCTTATTTTTGTACAAATACCTAAATTTTATATTTTATTTATTTACAAAATAAAATTTGGGATATAAAATAATTTTTGTTTTATTTTTATTGTTTATTTACAAGTGTAAAATAAATATGAGTAGGATACATATATACGTGTGTTATGTACAAGTAGAGAGAGAAATTATTTTTTTATATATTTTTATTTTCTTTTTCTAATTTTTGTTTTATTTTTAGAAATATGTACAAGGGGCTATAAAAACATGTATATTTTTATTTTTGTGAAAATAAAATATGTATAAATAAGAAAGATTATACACAAGGTGGAGTGGCCCAACCTCTCTCTACTTATTTTATTTGTCGATCAGGCCCATATTGGGCCCTCTTTTGGGATTAGGTCACTCAATATTTATTCTAAATATTTTCTTCTTTTTCTTTATTCTTTATTCTTTTATTTTTGCACAAATACATGCTAATTATTAATATTTAACAAAAGCATGCTTATTCGTAACTTATTATCTTTACAGCTATCTACATGGTATTATGCCAAGATTTTTAGCTAAAATAAAAGAATAAAGAGTGATGAATGAGTATTCATCACCCCCTTATACTTTACTTTTGCTAGTCCATTAGCAAACACTTATTTGAAAAAGAAGTGAAAAGAGAAAGAAAAAGAAAAAGAAGAAGATGAATCAAGGTTGATTATTAAACTTGTCTTCATTAAATTCAAGTATGGAGCTCAATCAAATCTTTGGATTATTAATTTATCGGAACCTTATTTGGACTTAGGTTTAAAAATCAACAGCCTCTACGTTCCACTAATCTATGGTCAAGAATCCTCCACACTCCAGATCAGAACAAGTCTACATACACAAACTCTGATGACTATGAATCTTTTCTTGTACTGTGTAAGTGATATGTAGCTGTCCACCTCAGAAATGGCAAAGTGGCAACCCTCCCCAACAAGGTAACTCTAATACCCTAGTCTGGCAACTCTTTCCTCGAGGAGTGGGGTATTCCCTTCTAATTTCAAGTTCAACCGGCTCAGAAGAGGAGGAAGAAGAGAATGGATCATGGCCAGTGTAGCCATGTATCCTTGGGAGCCTAACCATTGTAGCTAAGTCTCCCTGCTGCAAGCTTCATGAGATGGGCATGGGTAACATCAGCTTTGATTTATTGGACTATATACACTCTGGTGGGTATTTCATTTTTTATCAAACCCACCACTTTTTTGGAGTTCTTTTCTTTTTGCATATTTTTTTATGTGCATATGTACAACATATCTACATGGTGCAACATATATACATAAGGAGTTTTTATCTCTTGAGCCAGTAGACTATCCCTCTTTTGAAGTATTATTGCAACCCACAACTCATGTCTTTAGACCTCACTACTACTAGACCAAGTTGAGACGTACTTCCTTCACTAAAAGAAGAAGAGAGGTTCTGCGTAGAAGTACTACCCTCATATACTACCCTAAGTCAAAGAAGACTGTCTCCTCACCACCTCATCCGTAGAGAGCTAGGTGTAAAGTGCTAGTGCAAGTAAAGACATTGTCTATGAGAGTCATGCGTGTGTTATTAAGTGTTTTACTTAGGCTCATCGAGATGACATATGATCATAGCCTAGTGGACTTAAAGAATTAAGTCACCATGGACCTGAAAAGTCTCAACCCTAAGCCCTATAAGGTTCCTCTTAGAATTAGGTGGATTAAGATCTTAACCAAGCTCTATTTTTCAATTTAATTCCAGGCTAGTTTAAATATCAACTATGATTCAGAAAAACTATACAAGTATTTACAAAAATGCTAGTTTGAAAAATTTTGAAAATGTGCAATTTTTTTGAAAATGTTTGAAAACATGGATGTATGCATGAATGCAGAAGTTTTGCAAAATATTTACACACATTTACAAAAGGGTTTTTGCAAACTTTTTGTTTTTCAAACATTTTACACAAATTTTATACTATATACATAATTTTGATATCAAAATATTTACAAACTATTTACTCAAAACATTTTTACAAACATTTTTTACAAAAATAATTTGGTAAATAGATATGTATGTGCAATAAAGATTTTTATGTACAAGAAAAGTTTTGAATTTTTATGGATTTTTAAGGATTTTAGCCATTTTATTTATTAACACACTCACACAAAGTACGAGTTATGGCTAAAGTATATATGAAATATATACGACACCCCCTATACTTAGCTCGGACGACGTCCTCAGAGTGAATCAAGAGCGATGAAGAAGACATATACTACAAAGATGAATTAAAGAATAGAATGAAAAAGAATCTCGGGGGTTCCCCCTATACTTAGGATCAAGTAATCCTAAGTATAGAAGGATGTACACAAAGGGAAATCCGAGTGCGAGAATGTACAGGATCTACCTCCCCTATACTTAGGGTGAAATATCCCTAAGTATAGGCAGCAAAACAGAGATAGAAAAGAATCAAAAGAAAATCAAAAGTGTCACTTCCACCTATACTTAGGGTAAAGTGCACCCTAAGTATAGCGTAATCAAAGATGCAAATGGGGTGTTGGACTGAAGAATGGTGTGATATGAACATCTGGATCTATACAAGTCGGAAGACAGTGATAATCAGGCGCGAGACGCAATAAATGTGAGTCAAGAGACCACATCTCACGTAAAATGAATAGGGGCAACGTAAACGACCAGCAGCTCATGATCTAGATATGGTTTGAGCCTCTGCCCGTTAACACGAATGGTAGACTCAGATGACAACTCGGATATGTCGATGCTTCTGTTGTCGTGTACCTTTCGGACCAGATAGAGTCCTTCCATTTGCTCTGCAACTTCCCTAGAAATAATCGAAGCCTGGTATCGAACAACTCTCTGTCCTGGCTCAAACTGCTTATGGCTGATATGAGAATCATGCCACTCCTTCACTCTCTCCTTATACAGCAGGCTGCTCAAAAAGGTTGCATCTCTAAGTTACTCCAGGGCTGCCTACTCTGCCCTCCTCTGGTCTCCTACACTCACTGGATCCAAAAGTATATCTGTGACTGCCCAAAGTGACCTATGTCTCAGCTCAACAGGTAAATGGCATGGCTTGCCATAAACAAGGTGAAAGGGAGATGTACCCAAAGGCGTCTTGAAGGACAACCTATATGCCCACAAAATCGAGTCCAAAAGCTGTGACCAATCCTTTCGGTCAGGGCGGACGACCTTTTGCAAAATAGTCTTGATCTCCCTATTCGACACTTCAGCAAGACCATTGGCCTGAGGATGATATGGTGTGGCTACACGATGGTCAATGTTGAGCTCTCTAGCAAGGGCCTTTACCTTGTCGTTGACGAAATGAGACCCCTTGTTAGATATCAACACTCTAGGCACCCTGAACCATGAAATGACATTCTTCCTAAAAAATCAGCATATAGTCCTAGCATCTGCGGTTCAGGCGGGGATGGCCTCAACCCAACGACTCACATAATCAACGGCCAACAGAATGTACTCGAATCCCTGACTCTTAGTGAATGGACCCATGAAATCGATGCCACATGTGTCAAAAACCTCACAGAAATGAATGGGCTGCATCGGCATCATATCACGCCGTCCACAAGTGTCCATCTTCTTACAGTCAATACACCTCTTCTCGAATTCATTAGAATCCTTGAAGAGGGTAGGCCACCATAGGCTGGATTGGAGCACTTTATGTGCCGTTCTCCTCCCAGAGTGATGTCCTCCTGCCTCAATCTTGTGTCAGTAAGTGAGGACGCTATGGTGCTCCTCTTGAGGAATGCACCGACGCCAGACGCTATCCCCTCCTTCATGATAAAGGATGGGATCCTCCCAATGGTAGAGCTTGGCCTTCGTAAGGAAGGTCTCAAGTCGCTGCCTGGGCCAACCTTGTGGAACTTTCTTGGCAACAAGATAGTTCATAATGTTGGCGTACCACGGGAAAAAGGCGCTAGCAAGGATTGCCTCATCTAGGAAGGTCTCGGAAATAGGCTCAATCTGCTCAGAATCCTCAAGATGCTCTAATCGGAAGAGATGATCTGCTACCACATTCTTGACTCCAGGTTTTTCCTTAATCTCAATATCAAAGTCCTGGAGTAGAAGGATCCATCTAGTCAATCTTGCTTTGGCATCCTTCTTATCCATAAGGTACCTGATGGCGGTGTGATCTGTGAAAATGGTCACATTAGATCCAATAATGTACAATCTGAACTTATCTAGGGCGAACACTACGGCTAGCATCTCCTTCTCAGTGACGGTGTAGTTCCGCTGAGCGACATCCAAAGTACGGCTAGCGTAGTGTATGGCAAATTGTGTTCCATCCCTCCTCTATCCCATCACAGCCCCTCCAGTAAAATCGGAGGCATCCATCATGATCTTGAATGGGAGAGACCAATCAGGCGGCTGGAGGACAGGATTCTCAACAACTAGACTCTTGAGAGTCTCAAATGATGCTAGACACTTATCATCCACAATGAACTCGGTGTCTTTCATCAACAAATCAGTCAACGGCCGGGCAATCCTGCTGAAGTCATGAATGAATCGTCGGTAAGAACCGACGTGCCCCAGAAAAGATCGTAACTATTGCAAGTTGGACGGTGGACTGAGTTTCCTATTAATACCCACCTTGGCCGGATCAAACTCCATGCCCCTGTTGGAGATGATATGGCCAAGAACCATCTCTTGATCACCATGAAGTGATTCTTCTCCCAAGAAAGCACAATATGGACCTCAATGCATTGCTGAAGGATGAGGTCTAGGCAGTCAAGACAAGCATCAAACCCATCGCCATAGACCGAAAAGTCGTCCATGAAGACCTCCAAGCACTCACCCACCATGTTCGAAAAGATGGACAACATGCACCTTTGGAATGTCGCCGGGGCGTTACATAGACCAAAGGACATCCGTCTGAAAGCATATATCCCAAAGGGACATGTGAATGTAGTGTTGTCCTGGTCTTTGAGCGCAATGGCCACCTGATTGTATCCGGAGTACCCGTCCAGAAAGCAGTAACGACTCTTCCTAGCTAGCCTCTCAATAATCTGATCAATAAAAGGCAGTGGGAAATGATCCTTCTTGGTGGCCTGGTTTAATCGTCTGTAGTCCATACAAATCCTCCAAGAAGTGGGTACCCGGGTAGCGATCTCCTATCCAGAGTCACTAACAACTGTGGTGATGCATGTCTTCATGGGCACCACATGTAACGGACTAACCCATTTGGAGTCGGAGATGAGGTAGATAAAATCGATGCTCCACCATTTCGAAATCTCCTTCATAACAACCTCTCGAAGATTTGGGTTCAGCCGCTGCTGGAACTCACGCGACGGTTGCACTTCCTCTTCGAGATCGATATGGTGGGAGCACAGGGCCGGACGCATCCCCTGGAGATCGGCTACGCTCCATCCTATCGCCTTGCGATTCTTTTCAAGAACCCCCATCAGACGGGATTCTTGCTCTCTAATCAAATCCGTTGAGATAATGACTGGGTGCATCTCATGCTCACCTGCAAGGAACCAATACTTCAGTGATGGCGGCAAGGGCTTCAGCTCTGGACAATTGGGTGCTTGTAGATCTGGCCTCTGAAATGTCTGAGTGAATGCGATGGCGAATGAGAACTCTCACTGAAAATCAGAATCTGGTGAAGACCGCTCTGCTAGTATGTCTTTGCTCTGAATGGGATCAGCATCCACCCAAGCTGCTAGCTCTGTAGACATCAGATATGGAATCATATCATTAAACTCTGCCCAATCTATGTCTGACTCCGAGGGATTTGAATCTGAATCGCAAAAAACAACTGCTTCACTATCGGGAACGCGATCTGCTGCCTCATATGTCTCCTCTGCCAGGAATGTGCTCTTCAAGCTCTCCTCTACTGGAATCTGTGCATCAGCGGACTTTGAAGGTGAGAGGATGGCTCGTGAAACTGGATTTGACCAAACTGCCTCATCGTCTGTAATCACAAAGTCACAGTCCTGGTGGATGTCCTGCTCTGCCTCTGTCATTTGCTCCGAATCTGTGAGCGGCTCTGAGAAAGGTGAATCTCTTTCTCTAGACTCCTCGATCGTCTCTGTTTGTATACTCTCGCCCTCGACGTGAAAGTATACCTTCCCGCTATCATGATCAGACACTGCCTTGGCTGTGACCAAGAATGGGCATCCTAAAATGATGGGGGTATCGGTCACGAACTCAAGGATCTCCATGTCCAACACAACGGAGTCCACGGGGAATTTCAGGCCCTGAATCGTGACGACAACGTCCTTCAGCAACCCTTTCGGCCTCTTGACAGATCGATCAGCAAACTGAAGGACCATCCTGCTTTGTCAGAGAGGGCCAAACTCGAACCGATCGAGTAAGGCTGCCGGAAGTAGGTTGATCGAAGAAATGTTGTCTAATAGAGTCCGATCGAACCTCTGCTCATGAATGTGGCATCTGACGTACGAAGCTCCTACATATGGGCTCTTGGCTGGAAGACTGTTCTGGATGGCAAAGCATGTGGCGCGAGTGAGCACATGGATCTCTTACTGGTGGTTCCTCCTCTTCCTGCGAATAATAGTCCTATCTTTGAGGTTCCTCTAGAAGAGGGGGATGTGCTCCAAAGCCTCCTGTAGAGTCAGTTGTATATGAAATCTGTCCATCATATGCTGGATGAACTCTAACTGGTGTGATTTTTTTGGATTTTCATTTTTAGGCCCCTTAGCCAAGCGGAGTGCTTGGGGAAAGGGGACGGTTGTGCCCTTCTTAGATAAAGGGCTAGGATCGGGTCTATGCTACTGTGGCAAAGTAGAATCCATACATAAATCATCAATCAACACAGATGGAAATGACAAACCCTTTCCTTTATTCTCAAAATAGTCCTGAGATACATGAATAGCAGGAAATGCAACAGGAGAGGAACCGGTGGCCTCGGTACCGACAGATGGATCAACATCCTTGGTGGCGTTAGCACCACCGTCATCATCATCATCATGAGCGGCATCAGTACCGCTCTCCTCCTCGTCTGGCGCTCCTGAAGCTACATGGGGTCGTCTCTCAGATGAGGCACCGCCGGCTAGCATCCTACCACTCCTAAGTGTAACAAAGTCAGCATCAAAAGTCTAGGCAGTAATATCACCAAGGGAATCACTAGGAGCGGTAACCTCTGTAAACTCTACTTGTTCAGACTTCCTCTTGAGGTTATTCGAGTTCGGCTCAATCTGTGCAGGGATGACAGCCTTTCCTTTAATGATCTCTCTCATCTCCTGTTGGAACTCATCCATCTCCTGCCTAAAGGTAGCATGCTGCTCGGAGATGAGGCGGCCTAAATCCTCTAATGCTGGGTTCTCATAGATGGGCCCATGAGAACCAGACGGGTGGCCTCTCTAGAAGTGAGGCTGTTGCTGTTGGGAGTGAGAGGCATACCGGGGCTGAGAGTGATACTCTTGAGGCTGTTGGTACTGCCTCCAAGACTGTCCCCGTTGATAGGTACGGGGACCATGCTGCTGGTAAGACTGGGGATGTGGCTGCTACCGATGTGAGAACTGGGGCTGCTGGTGCTGCTCTCACTGCTGGCCGTACTGGCTACCCTAAACTAGAGGCTGCTGCTGGGAACTGGTACCTCTAGTCGACCAACAGAATATGGGATGGTCTTCTCGGATCCCAGTCTAAGGTCGGTCATACCAAATCCGGTTAACATCCATCAACGGCTCTGACTCGTAGGTGGGTGGTGGTAGTACTGACAGGGGCTGGTCTGTCTGATACACCACCATCTGGCTATCTAGAGATGGTGGTGGCTGAATGTACTACTGCTGCGGCTGCTGGAACGGCTCTGCATAAATATGATGAACATGTAGGTAATGAGCAGAGGGCTGGGTCGAGCTGCTGCTGCTGGTGTCTGCCCGTGACTTGAGATGGGACTGAGAAGCCATCTGTGCCTCCTAGAGACACATGATCTGGGTCTTCATGTCACTCAGCGTCCGTGTCATCTGATCAATCTGCGTCATACCCTGGCACTGCTTCTTCTCGATCAACTCGATCCGGTCCAGCTTCTCGCTGATGATCCCCATGTCAGCGGCTGTCGACTCTGCCTGTGCTGTTGCCGCTGATGATGTAGAAGGACTGCATCGACCGTGCTATCCATGTGAGGACACGACCTATGGCGTGGGCTTCCCCTATGTGTAGAGTCGGGTCTAGGACATAACCATGTAGTTCTTGGCCATCTCCTCATAGATTGCTCTGACATGATCCTCATCCTTGGTGAAATACGAGCGCACACAGGATGCGTTCACTAACCCCTGCAGCTCCAGTATAATCTCGTAAAAAAAGCTCTGGACGAGATTGGGCTTAGATATGTGGTGATGGGGGCACCAGTCTGTGAGCTCCCTGAAGCGATCCAATGCCTCGTGAAACTGCGCATTAGGGAGCATAGAGAAATTACTGATCAGGGCCTTAGCTGCATTGGTCCAGCCGAGTGGATAATACTTGGTGAGATTCTCGTTTCGGAGCTGTTCCCACGTAGTGAAAAATCTCCCTAAATGCTTCAACCAGTTGGTTGCTCTGTCTACCAGGGAGAAAGGGAAGGCCATCATCCTGATGGTGTCCTCGTCCACTAGGCGATCATGGACGGTAATACAGATCATCTCAAACTCCTAGAGATGAAGGTGCGTCTCCTCGTTGGCGAGTTCGTGGAAGCGGGGAAGAAGCTGGATCGTCTGAGGCGGGAGCTTGAAATATCCCAAAATAGTCGGCAACACTATCCATCTGTGGGTGAGAGTTGCACCAGGGTTCTGCAACTCCCTCATCGATCTCGCGACTGCTGCTGTCTGTACAGGCTGCTACTCAGGCTGTCGGTCATCTGATCCATCTCCTCCTCCGAGTCTGCGCTGCTCTCTATCTGCTCGCATGTGCTCCATCTCCCGGCGCATATCCATCGTGAAAGCTCCCTGATACCGGATTTGTCGCTGCATCATCTCAAGGGAAGCTAACAGGGTGTTGTTGATCGTACCCTGGTCCAGTACATAAGTCAGCTCTCCTCTGGGACCATCGGTGTGCTCCTCGCTGCTAGCCATGGTCTCTGCAAAGGCAAAAGACCCAAACTCAGGTGCCGATAAATCTACTGGCTGCTGCTGTCTCTGATTGGGCACCTCAGGACTGGTAGAAGGGTGGTCGAGGGGGAACAAGGCGTAGTCGAACTCGGGTTCGGAGAGCAGGTCTCGGCTCTCGCGAACCAACCTAGATGAGAGGGTCAAAATTGCTCGAAAGCGGTGCAGCCAGAGGCTGCCTAAGGGACCTCCGACCCATCATCTTGATCTAGCGAGTAAGGAGAATGAGATCTGAATAGCAAACAAGATCGGTCAAGCAAAAACCCTTGATTCACCTATGCACGTAGAGCTAATGACCGTAAAGGTTCGGTCTTTTATCTTGTCGTATTAAGTGATCAAATAGTCTCTCAGAGCGATTAAGCGAGCTGTTGGGAATCCAACGCCCCCAGGAGACTGTCCCGATCCCAAGCTAGATCTTTCCCAGCCAGTAAAAGTCGCGGACCGTTTACCGACTACCCGATCGACTCGTTCAGTTAAGGATATCGCGACCCGCTTTACCGGAGACCAGAGCGATCCTCACGGGAGAACGACTAACTCAGAATCAGTAGTCTGAAGAAGGGTCAGATGTGGCTCTGTCCTAGGGTACGGGTCACTCTCTCTCTCATCTAAACCATACAAGTAGAAGATTGCTCTCCCAAGACAAGTTATTAAGTCAATGTCTTTTAAGATCAAGTTTGATTAAATAGTCCGAATTTTATGGTTTTAGTTTTTAGATCTTTTTCAAAGCAAACAATACCTAACGAATTTTTTGGTTCTCCTGATTATTTTTAAGTCCAAAAATAGGGGGAGAAGATAAAAAAGCCGATGCGCGACTAAACACAATGATGCATGCTGAGTAAGAAATGCGTACCATGCCTCCAACACTCTACATCCAAAGTGATCCGCACATAATTTAAATGTCAGAAATAAATCTAATCTAAATGATGCAATGAGGAAATCGACCTTAAGCAGAAATTTCTACTCGCAAAGAATGGTAGCTAACGGGTCAACAGGAGGGGTCGGGGTCCAGTCTCTAATGCCGATCGGTGTCCACCACAACGGATCCTGCAAGCGTTGTATACAGCCTCTAGCGGCACGTGACCCCTCAAGTGACTAGGTTAGCTTTTTATTAGTGATTTAATTAATAAGGTCCAATTACGATCTATAGGTGCAATAATGTAATTAGGGTTGGGCCTTAATAATTATGTCACAAGGCAAAAGAAAATCCTAAGCTAAGGCTAAAATCCTCAGGAATCAAATAAAAACAAAAATGATAAAAACGAAAACCGGTGAAAATCGCGGTGAGGTCCCCCGAACACACCGGTGCTCGGCGAAACAGACGTCGAAAATCACCAAGTCTGATAGTGTCTTTGAGTGTCCTGGTCATGTATTATTACAACAATAATAGTCTGAAATAAAATATAAGGTAAGCTAAACTAGACTAAGTCCTCCCTACACTCCTGCTCTCCTCTCTCACGCTCTCCTGCGGCTCTATGCAAAAAAGAGTCGCCTTCGAATCACTGGGTGCGTCGGCTTCCCTAATAAAGCCGCCCTCGATCGTCGGGCCCTCGCAAGAAAATCAAACAGAAATATGTCAGTCCATGATTATTATAATAATGCAAAATAAAATAAATTAAAATAAAATAAAATGAAAATAAATGCAAAATAAAATCAAATAAAAAGAAAAGAAATAAAAACAGAAACAAAAAAAAGAAAACAACTAAAAGAAAAATAAAGAACAAGAAAAAGAAAAGCTGAAAAACAAAGAAAAACCGAAAAAAAGTCGAGTACTAAGCCGTGCTCGCCGGCAACGGCTCCATTCTGATGAGTGACCGAGCGACTAAGGTAAGAAGGTATCAATGGTCGTTGCGACCTCAACCTCTCGGATCGGGCTCAATCAAAAAAATCGAAGACCACCAAAATAAAAATCAATCAAGTAACACAAATAGCGGTCTCGCTATTTTATTTTACCTGGTATATCTACTAGGGTCGAACACAAGGAGCACGGTATAGTAAACCTACGGAGTAGTCGGGATTCAAAAATAAAATGAAATAAACTATTTTTGGTGGATTTTTGGTTTTTTTAAATTTTTTTGTAATTTTTAAAATAATAAAAGATGAAAAAGAAATGAAGAAGGGCACAATCAAAAAATTATTTAAGACACCAAAAATGGTCAGAAAATTAAAATAAAAATTTTTTGTTTTTTAGAAATATTCAAGTGTCTTTGATATTTTTCTTAGGTTTTTTGATTATTAGGTAATTTTATAAAAATAAAACAAGGCTAAAAATAAGAAACAATGTGCAACAATAATCTAAAGGTACTTTAAAAATACCTAAAGTACTTGTAAAATTCTAGTAAGAATTTTATGATAAACTAAAAATAAAAATCTAACTACAGAAAAATAAATTGCAATTTTTTTCTGAATTTTTAACGATTTTTCTAAATATTTTAGTGTTTTTCAATTTTTAGGGTTTTTATAAATCCAAACACAATGATAATTGGATAAAAGTAAAAACACACTAAAATAAAAAAATAATGATTTTTATAGAATTTTTAGAGGATTTTCAATATTTTTAGATGATTTTTAAAACTAGATAGAACCATTTTTTAGGGTTTTTGAATTATTAAAAATAACAAAAAGAAACAAAATGAACCCAAAAATTCAAGAAATGCCTACAACATGGTAGGAGCCACGTGTCAAAATTTCATGAATTTTGGGTGAAATTTGCTATTTATTCAAACCAATCAAAGAGGCACAACACACAGGGACTTATACAAAGAAAATACTTCCAGGGACTAAATAAGAACACACGTCAAAAGTCCAGGGGACCTACTGCAATTTTCACACATTTTAGCACATGTCCAAAACAGTCACGCTCTGGGGTATAAGTGCAAATGTTGAAACTAAAATATCAAAGCATAACATCCACTAAACCCATGGCTATACATGCAAATATCCCCGAAAGAACGTGATGATGCACATGCAACCACAAAGGAAGGACTAAACTATAAATCTCAGAAACTGTAGGGGAACAGATGCAAATAGTCCATAGTATACTTTTTTATTTACAGATAAAACGATAAATAAAATAAAGGCAGGGGTATATGAGCAAATTACCCAGGCGGGGCGTACTGGTCACATAGGGTGACAGGTGGCACACTCTGAATAGCTGGCTATGTGCGGCTCTGGCGATGACACCTAGCGGATCCAAAACGGCATGACGAAGAGGCGAACGTGGGGCGTACGTGGCCATTAGATGTCTGATCTAACGGTCTGATTGGCGCAGGCGATGGACGACTCGATATGGACCGGTGACTGGCGATGATCTGATGGTGGAGGAGGCTGCTGGATGAACTCCGTGTGGGCGAAGTTTGTCGTAGAACCGGTGGTAATCTAGGCGTCCGATGAACGATCAGGTAGTGGGGATCGACTCGCAAGACCCCTCCGCGTCGGGTGGCGGGGTCGGATGGAATATCTACCTCCGACGTAGCTGGGCTGAGGTGATCTAGGGTATCTCCATGCGCGAATCAACCTGCAGGGTAAAGCTCCTGCTCGGAGGCGTGCTTCGGCCAAGGTTATTTGACCTAAATCAATAGAAGGCAGCAGCGAATGGAGGTTGAAGTTCCGCCGATGCGACAGAGGAACTTCGATCCCAATCTTGGCTATTTAATCCAAGTCTAGGGTGATGAGGGTGTGTCAGAAGGGTGACGGTGAACTGGGAGTCGACCTACGGATCTCCAGCCACGTGAAGCGAGCGTCGACTGCAGCAGCTCTTTCCGACTACCAAAGGGCTCCTCCGATTGTTGTCACCAAGGGGAAGGATTTCTAGGGTAGAAGGAAGGTGTGCGGTGCGAGCTGAGGGGCTGGGGATTCTAATGAATATTTTATAGCAGGTCCCAGGTGGCAAAGAAGATCGGGCGTGGGTGCGCAAACCGAGGGCGATACGCCACTGCCTCGGGATCCGCGGGGATCGCAGATCCACTAGGAAGAAGCGGGTGGTGGAATCGGGGTAGGAGAGGCCAAGATCCGATCGAGAATATTCGGAGAAAATGGAGTGAAACTCGGATCCGGGCGAAGACTGGTCCGAGAGGGGGAGTTGATCGAGGTCAACAATCCTCCTGGACCAATCAGAATTTAGGAAATAGAAAAGATTTGTAAAATAAATTAATAATAGAAATCGAATTTATTTTAAAATATTTTCAAAATGAAAAATGTTTATTATTTATCAAACTATTTTTAGTGATTTTTATTTTTTTTGAAAAATAAATTATGATATATACAATATATTATATTATATACAGGTATAAAATACCTTTGTATTTTATATTATTAATTTTTATTTTTCTTATTTTCTTACAAATACCCAATTTTTTATTTTATTTATTTATAAGATAAAATTTGGGATATAAAATAATTTTTGTTTTATTTTTATTATTTATTTACAAGTGTAAAATAAATATGAGTATGATACATATATACATGTGTTATGTACAAGTAGAGAGAGAGAAATTATTTTATTTTTATTATTATTTTATTTTTCTCATTTTTGTTTTATTTTCTTAAATATGTACAAGGGTCTATAAAAACATGTATATTTTTATTTTTGTGAAAATAAAATATGTACATATAAGAAGGATTATAGATAAGGTAGAGTGGCCCTATCTCTGCCTACTTAATTTATTTAGCGATCAGGACCATATTGGGCCCTCTCTTGGGATCAGTTCACTCAATATTTATTCTAAATATTTCCTTCTTTTTCTTTATTCTTTATTCTTTTATTTTTTGCACAAATACATGCTAATTATTAATATTTAACAAAGCGTGCTTATTGGTAAATTATTGTCTTTATAGCTATGTACATGGTAATTTGCCAAGTTTTTTAGCTAAAATAAAAGAATAAAGAGTGATGAATGAGTATTCATCACCGGTCGATACAGATCAGGGATTCTCTAATTCAGATATGGATATCTCTGAGGATGACCTTGATGTCGACCCGACTCTTGTAAATTCTATCGTTCCTAGGTTACGCAAAAGGTCACTCTTCAGCTTTCTTGAGCTTGTACAGTTCATTGATTTGTTCATTCTTTTTCATCTAGCACATATATGTTTCCGATTCTATTCATTTATTCTATCGTTTGTCTTACACCCTTAGGTTCATCTAGATTTTTGCTATACTTTGGATGTGCTTTATCCTAAGTATAGGGGGGTGTAGGCACTGTTGTGTTCATCTCGTTCTATTCTGTTACCCTTGTCGTTGCTTATTCTTAGGGTGCGCTTTACCCTAAATATAGGGGGGAAAATATCTCTCATTTTCCCTTTTGATTATTGTCCTTTTTGTATCATATGTTCTCTCTCTTGTCCCTCACCTATAGTATGGGGGGACAAGCCGAGCTGTTGAGTTTGTACATTCTCTTGACCTCGATCATCTTCGGTTCTGAGTCCTCTATCCTTAGGATCACTTGATCCTAAGTATAGAGGAGATGATCAACTTCTATTCATTCATCTGTTATTTTTTGAGTCATTGTAGTATAGATGATTTTCACTGATCTATACTTAGCCCGAGTTATGTCTTCCTTTGCCTCTTCTTTGGTAACTATGAGGACATATTTCATGCTAAGTATGGGGGGGTGTCGTATATATATTCTATATATACTTTAGAATCCATAACTCTTACTTTATCGTATTTTTAATATTATGGATCTCTAAAAGTATGGGTGTATATTTTGGGTTTTTAAAAGCCGCAAGAAAAATGTAAAAATGTCTTAAAAGAAAATAGCTTAAAATTTGCACATAAAAAATGTTGTAAAATTCTTTGATAAATACTTAACAAAAAGGTGGCATTAAAATCCCTATAAAATTCTGTATAAAATACGTATAATTCTTTATATTAAATCTTTATAAAATCTGTTGTAAAATATACAAAATTCGTGTAAAATTTGTATAAATGGAATTAATCCACTAACTCTTTCAAAAAGACCCCTAAAAATTGAAAACTTTTAAAATTTCAATAAAAATTTGCAAAAGTCTTTAAAAATCACTTAAAACATTTAATCCGAAAGATTTACCTTATAAAAAAAATTATTGCATTCATTAGCATTTTTTAGAACAAGTCAGATTCTTGAACTGAATGGATCTAATTTCGACAAGTGGAGCTTGGTTTAGGCCTTAATCCACTTAATTCTAAAGGAACTTTATTAGGAATGGGAATTGAGACTCTTCGGGTCTTTTAAACTTAATTCTTTAGCTTCCATGAGACCATGTTCAAAATTCAACTTGAAAGTGCCTATGTAGGACACCTGGTCCATTTGAACCAATTTTGAACTCATACACTCTGCACTTAGATGGACTTGCATAGGGTTGCGAAGGGAAAATCCATTTCAGTGGTGTGTTTCCATCCTTGTCTGGCAGTGATGATGTCTTAAGACGTGCGAGATTGGGGTTGAAATAAAGCTTCGGATTAGGGAAGAATCTGCTAGCACAATTTTTTCTAAGACACTAACAAATGAGTAGAATGAAAAGATTCTATATCCATCAGGTCACAAAAGACCTATGTAGTGCAACAAATATCTCTACCAAAAAGATGTAGAATACATCAAATACCAAATGACCACAATGGTCCAAGATTTAGAAAAGCCTACATGTCTTTGTGGGTGATGAATCCATGATTCATTAACATTTCAATCACATTTTGTCTTAAAACTCTTAACAAATACATGTAAATATTCATTAATTTCCACCTTTTATCAAAACCTCATTCATGAAAAAATGCACTTTTATGCATCAAAAACATGTAAATAAATAAAGGAATAAAAAAAAGAAAAGAAAAGAAGGCAGATTGTAAATATGCATATAATATGACTCAGAAAATATAAATATATCTGTAAGATATATTTATAACTTAACCCCTGAGACCAAGTCTGCATGGATTGGTCGACAAACAAGCAAGTAGGGGGAGATATGGAAAGAAAATCATAAAAATAATTAAAGAAACACTCCATACATTCTTCATTATTTATCAAATAAATATCAAATATTCATTGATTTTTAGTTAATTCATATGTATATATTTTTCAACAAACTCTTTTACTAATTATTTCTAAAAATGTATATAAAAATATAATAATAAGTTTAAAGTATTATCTTGTATATATGCCAAGAAATCCAACTTTTAAATTATCAAATTCCCAACTTCCGAATATCATAACTTTCTCAACGAACTCCACTTTAACTTTACTCACCTTTAAAGTTCATAAAACAATATTCTCAAATTAATGGAGCTGATTTCATTAAAATCGGAGTTCATTTGCAAAAAAGTCAATTTTGGGACCTAATGACAACAACGTTTCTGGGTTATTTATTTTATTTAGAACACGCTAATTATAGTTTTATTAATTTTATAATTTGTAATTATTTTCATATCTTGTATTTTCACCATGATTTATTTCAGAATTTTTGGAGTTTATTTATTATTTTAATAAAATCCAAAACCCTAATTTATAGATGAAATTGAACTATATGACTTAAATCCGTATTTATTAATATATCTAAATTATTTTATTAAAATCCACAAAAATTGACAAAGATTTTATCTATTATTCTAATAATTATGAAAATATAAAATTATATATAATTAATTATTTATTGAATTAAAAATTCAAAACCTATCTATTTAAGTATTTTTTATACCTATTTATTAATATAATATTTATATTTCGTACAATATTTATTATTTATAAAAAGTAATTGTACCATAATTTAGATAATTTAATTATCTATACTTTTCGATTTTATACTATTTAAAATAACGTTATTTACTATTTATTTACTAATTTATATTGTATTTATAACATCTGACCAACCAGGTGCTGACATGTGTCAGCACCTGGTTTTTCTTCCTCAAGAACAGGGTTGTTGGAACTCCGTTCCAACGCCTTCTTTTTGCCAATTTTTCCTTCTCTTCTCCTAAGCTCTTTAATCGATCTTACCCGTCCATTTTCATTTCCTAACTACCCTAATACATGCCTACCCTTGATCATCACCTAACTTCCCATCATTTCACCTATAAAACCCCCTAAAGTTGGCGAGATCCAATCTACTCTCCTAAGTAATCCAGAACCTCCAGTTCCAATAGCAGACATCCTATCTTCCTTGCCTTGTTCCGACCAATTCCGCTGGTGACATCACCGAGGATTTGCCCCGCGTGGAAGGAGGAACGTCAGAGGAGACATTCCAAGGCTAATTTGGCCTTGCATCACCGCCATCACGCCATGTCTAGCTCCGACAAGGATCGACCGTCGAGAAACCACCAGAGGTAATACATCTCTATTCCCCAGATCTATTCATCCACTTTTGTAATTTTATTTCTCGAGTTGCATGCCGTAATTAGCGTAGTTAATCATCTCATTAGATATTCCAATCATCATACTTAGACGCCATACCTCTTTGTTCTCTCAAAACCAAATCAAATCCACCCAATATCACCTTTTCTCTCTTCATTCTCATTTCTTTCTTATATTCTGGGAACACATTTCATGACTTGCAAAATCTAATATTCTTGGCCTATTTCGTATCAAATCGAGCAATATAAATCTTTGTTTGCAGGTCCATTAATCATCTGGAGCATTTACACATCAACTGGTGCTTTGAAGATCCAAGACTATCATCATTTGCAACAGTCTTCAGGATATCTAGACCAACCTACTTCGTCGGTGAATTCCCGTCATCTACGACCCCCTACGGGGGAGCTCCACCGCAGGCGAGCTCGTGGGGTGAAAGCGTCACCCCTCTGGCCCTGCTGGAGGCCCCAGATCACCGTCTATCGTCGGGAAGAAATCGGAGAAGGAAGCCCCGTCGCAAGTTGCGCACACGAGGAAGAACAACAAGAACCCAGACGCCACAGGTGCTTGACATGTGTCCTCCCGCAGGCGATTTTGATCACGCGCCATCTAGTAATCCGGGCCGTTAGCTGCGAAACGGCATAAAATTTGCATATCCAACCCAACAAAGATCCATATTTCAAACGCGCTCCAAAAGTTTTCAAGAATTACAATTTGGTCCCTGCACGGGGACCTAAATGTAATAACTTTAGTTTCTATCCATTTCAGTCCTTTTTGGGGACTTTTTTGGGAGAAAACATTGAACTTTTTTGTAGTTATGCCCCTGGCTTGTAGGAGTTGTTTGGACCTTGATTCCTTCGTATTTTCCTACAATTTTTTTAGGGTAGCCTGATAACTACCCAAGACACTTTTCTAGTATTTTTCTAAGATTTTTCGTCGCTTCGTTGTATCGTTTTGATTTTCGCAATCTTGAGTTAGTTTTGAGCTGAATTTCTTTTAATTTCTTTCGTTGTAAAATCAAGAATAAAGAAGATTTTTCTTGAATTTCTTTCTTATCTCAATAACCGTGGTTTTAATATTCTGCCTCCTTGAGTTCGACCTAGACACACTTACCTGGTAAAATAAATAGTGTAAGACTAAATAGGAGAGAATTCGCTTTATCCAATTCACTTTCTTTCTCTCTCTCTCTCTCCTATTTTATCGATTTTTGTTTGATCAACATGGATCCCTCTCTGCGATTTTCTTTACACCGACGACAAACACATTTAAATCGCAGGTCGGACCCGTGTTATCAAAATGGCGCCATTGTCGAGGAGGCATTAGTTCTTCATTGGTTTTTTATTCGACTTTCTGGAAATTCTTGTTATTCTTGATTTTACAAATTTTGTTTCTTTCGTAAATTTTTATTGGTTTTTGATTTATGACTTTCTCTTGAGCTTTTACGTTCTTTAAGTTTCTTTGATTTTTTTAATTTGTTTACGGTTTTTTGTGTATTCCTTCTTTTTCTTAATTGATCTTTGCAGGGCCTACAAGTTCAGCTGGCTTCCTCGGAAGCCGAAGTAGTTGGAAGTGCAGAGACCGAGCTTTTCGGTTGTTGAAGGTAGGATTAGTTAGGGTCTCTATTGTAATTTTCTTTTATTTTTGTGAAAAAAAGAAAAAAAGAAAGAAAGGGCACTTACTAGTGTTTTTGTATTTTATAGAAAGGTCCCCATAAGGGTATCCCGACTTGTACCTCCCCTCCCCTTTTTCTTGGGGTCTGATTCACCGAGTGCTGTGCATTTAGGGGATCAGGGCACCCACCACGATTTTTCTTGTATCGCTGGTTTTCCATGGCTTTTCACGAGGCTAGGTGCATGCTTAGGTGTTCTCATTTTTTTCCTATCTGATTACGCCTTCGTAGATAGTCTTAGGACTCGCAACCTACGTGTATGATTTTAGGATTTTTAAAAAATAAAGACATCCATTACATGCTTGTCTGAAAAAGATCCAAAAAAATATAAAACCAAAAATAAAATCGGGGCTGCTTAAGTATGTGACCATAAAATAAATGTAAGGATCAATTGATTTGGGAGAGTAATCCCCGCACTTCAACTGCAGGTACTTTTCCAGTTTTTGTGAGTGAGAGACGACACTTAAGGATAGAATCAAAGTCCGTATTTCTTTCAAGATATTACTTAGTCTATACACCTAATCATTGTTTTTCAGTGGGTACGCTCGGGTAGCCGGAAATGGTCTGAGTTTACTTAGCAGAGTGGGCAGTTTAGAGGACACTGCGTTAGGCTCCATCCTCAAGTAACACGAGTAGCCGGAAACGGTCCGTACTTACCTCTATACTGGATGAGAACAAGTGGTTTACTGTAAAGACTCGGAACAATATTGCGGGGAAATTCCGGGTACCTATCAGCTCGTGATAATCGGTGAATATACTTGTATGCTAAAACAACCGTAAAACCGACAAGATAAACGACCGAACTCTTACGGTCATCATCGAGTTGTGTTGGTGAATACGGGGTTTGCTTTGTGTTTGCTTGAGGGGCGTGAGTTACCGCATCTTATACGCATCTCCCATCTCTCTTGATTGATAAACGTGCACTCCCGAATACTCTCCTGATATCGAAGATGACGACTCGATGGCTATTTTGCTTAAACTCCATGAGCTCTTGATCTTTCACTGTCTGTCGTACATTTTCACAAGCTTGGGATGACCCTTATTCTGAGTTGGTCCCATCTGATCCCGATAAGAGTCAGACCCGAACTCCCTTGCCTCCCAGCCAGTCTTTTGAGGCAGACCCTTGACTCAATTTATCGTCACTTTTTCCAGCTGATTTTTTGCTGAGTTCTTACGAGAAGTTTTCCTTCACAGAAGATTTGAAGCATATGGCTTGTGGAAAAGGACAAGCAGAGGAGAGGCCAGCTGAGGAGCATCATGTTGATGGAAGACCAGATCCAGCCGTAGATATTACAACCGGGATTCTCAATATACTACAGCAGATGAATGTATATATCCGAGAACAATTTAGAACTTAGAATGAGTTGCGAGCTGAGATATACACGCTGAGAGCAGGAGCCGGGAACCCATTACAACCTGCAGTGGTTCCACTACTTTACGAGATGAGTATGACCCGGGAGCTAGGACGCTACACCATTGGATTTGGCTACCACCGAATCAAGGGCCATATGAGTTGAGACCGTACTTCATCTCTTTGCTTCCCAAGTTTTATGGGAACACTACAGAGGAGCCGTTTACCTTTCTGCAGCAATTTGAGATTATTTATGGTATGGCTACTTATCCAGGAGTTACACAGGAGGTTGTTCGCCTCCAGGCATTTCCCTTTGCCTTAGCAGATAAGACGCTTTACTGGTTAAGTCACTTAGTAAGGGAAATTTCTACATGGGACGATCTGAAGTCCACATTTTTACGTAAATATTTTCCTATGGGAAGGACAAACATGATGAGGAGTCAAATATCAAATTTCAAACAATTACGGAATGAATCTTTCCATGAGGCATGGGACCGATTCAAGGATCTTACAGAGAGATGTCCTCATCATGAGATACCGATGAAGGTGCTTGTACAAAATTACATTGGAGGACTCCAGCTGGAGATTCTGGGGCTAGTGAGCACCTCATATGGTGGTAGTAATTTAAATAAGGATGCGAAGTCTGTCTGGTCGATCTTCGAAGGGATGACAGAAAACTCGAGAGTCGTCGACTCTACTCGGGCATTCCAGAAGGCCTCTCAGCCACTATATCACCGAGAGCATCATAAGGTGGCAAGTATTTCAGATTCTGAATCCAATACCAACATGGGTTTTATCAGCAAGAAGTTAATGTTGGTAGATGTTATTCAGAAGCAAGTTCATGACTTGCAGCCGCTACAAGAGTTGGAGAAACTCTCATATATGCCTCAGTAGCTGAGTGATCTTATGAAGAGGGTAACAGAACTTCAACTTCAGTATCAGCAGGCTCATGCTTCTTTGACACCACAACCTGCACGAAGGTCTTTACCCGCTCCTCCCACCCGACAGATCTATTTTGTCCAAAGCGAGCTAGAGACTCCGCAGATTGATTGGAATGAGGACCAGTCTCATGCCAATTTCAGTTAGATCACTAGTTTTGTAGACATAGATGTTGATCCTCAAGCCACTCTTGAGATCAACGGAATATGGTACATTCCGATTCAGCAACCGAGTGTACATCATCAGCCACAGCAGCAATATAGTCATCCGCAGCTTGGACGTCCACATTTTCAGCACCGACAAACTTACACACACCAGCAGTCTCACCATCATGCATACTAGAGACCGCATTCTTTTCAGTATCCTGCTACACATTCACAAACACATCATTACCAGCAACAGCATCCATCTTCATTTCCACCTCAGAGATCTCCTCAGCCTTACACTTAAAAGCAACACATGCCCAAGCAGGACTGATTAGATAGCCAGGGTCACCACACGGAGTCTGAGATGTCTTCACAGGCCCTGGCACTGAATCAGATCATGGATATGTTGAGAACACTCCAGAGTGCACATAGAACAGTGGTGGAGCATGTTAACCATCGTCCGGATGAGTTAACCGCACCTAAGACCACTCTCCCAGCTATGCCTCAGATGAACCCGAACAACAAGAGGAGGCATTCAGATCAGGTAGACATCACTACAGGTACGATCTTTTTTCCTGAAATTTTATCTAACTTTATTCATCTCAGGAGCGGTAGATCACCACGAGCACCTGAAAGAGTAGAGGAGAGGGTACATGATGAGGAGCGAGAGAAAATCCATGATTATATTAATCAAACACATTCTGATGTTGAGGAGGAGGACCGTCATGGTGATGAGGACCACCATGATGTTCATCTTAATTAGAAAGAAGGGAGCGATGCAGAAATAGTTGACATGGACACAGGCGAGTCAGATGATGATGTCATGCCAGACCATGCAGATACTCCTGATACAAATTTTTCTTCCCCTATATTAGAGAGTTTTGTACATAATTCTGAAATCCCAATGTACACGCTGATTCCCATTCTGATATGAATAATAAGTTTGATTTTGTCATTCCTGATATTGTTCTTTTTCCCGATGCCTTGTTTGGAAAAGGAAAGAAAAACACCAAAAAGAATGTTGTCACTCCAGAGACAGAACGATTATTTAATGATTACATATTTTTGAAAATCCCACTTCACGATGCCTTGGATCACTTTACAGCACTCATGAATCAGTTGAAGAATTGATGTACCATGCGTAGGAAAAAGAGATAGCGTAAAGAGAAGCATGTTTTGACCAAGGCCACATCCTGCGCCATACAGAACAAATAACTCAAGAAGAAGATGGATTTAGGAGCACATTACGTCAGGTGCAAGATTGCCCATGTAGCATCCGATCGCACTCTATTAAATAACGGTTCCTCGATCAATTTGATACCAACTTGTTTACTCAACAAGCTCGAGTTAGGTCCTCTTTACAAATCCCACGCGATCCTTCAATTTGCAGATAGATATGTAATAAGTGTTGGACATGCGAGCCCACGGTGAGCCATTATGCAATAAATGTTATTGCAAATATCATTCCCTAATCTGAAATGAAGAATAACCAATTTGCATAATAGGTCCCTTAGTACAATTAGGGTTATGTACCATGGCCATCTTAATGATCATACAGCTGTTGATTCAAATATTGAATCATAGAGGCCGGTGTTTTAATGAACATCTAAAGAGTTAGATTGAGGACTCATCAAGCACCATCAAATGATTGTTAAGAGATGATCTCTAGCCTGAGTAGGAGATGGCAATCCTTTCTCAGTTAGGCTAATATCTAACCGACCTCATATGCAGGTCCTCTGCATAGGAATAAAGATTCGAAGGTGTTTGATTAGTTAGGTCAAAGAGTTGACTTAACGAGATCGAGATAACCAAAGTCCTATGTCGTATGCTGTCATGATATAGGCACGCATCCTCTGTCCGGAGACAGATGTATTACTATATGTCTGAGTATGTACATTTGATAGACCAATAGGTTGATGACCTAATCAAGGTCTATACACCGACGCACTGGTGTACATATAAGGGCATATGAGTAATCCGATCTCTCAAAGGGATCATACAGGTTCATTACTGAACCAGAAGACATGAGCTCACTAATGAGATATTGGGAAGAATCAAATTCCGTGCTCGGTTGTCTCGCTTTGGAAGCTTGACTGAATTTGTAGGTTTGATATATACTTTTTTAAAGTATATGATAAAGACCTAGGTATGATATATGCTTTCGGAAAGTATATGATCTATACCGACTCCGAATGATCGAGTGAGAAACTTAATGATAAAACCCTGAAGTAGACAGTGTAAAAAATGATCTTATACTTCTGGTTTATTCTGAGTCTTCCAGTATGCAGGATGTACAGGTATTGGGAATACCTGAGGGTGATGTGATCATAAACGATTGTATAACCATGACGCTTCCATTCCTAGGAGTAATGAAACGGGTCTGGATTTTAGTGACTCCTCTCAGTAGAGATGTAATCTGATGTAGTCCAAATGTTGGACATTGATCTGAATGTGATTCAGATTCAATGAGAAGATTAGATTTGCGATCTTGATTTAATCAAGCATCTATGGGAGGCCCAAGATCTAGATTTGAGATGTGTTCTCAATATCCAAGTCAATATACGTGGAACAATACAATCGTCCTTTCCTTATCTCCAAGTATTCACGAAGAAAGCACATTATCCTTGAAAGAGTTCATGGATAATTCTATGGTTGATATTTGTATCCGAGCATTGAGAAAATGGACAATTAAATGTGATTTAATTATCACGAATAATATGAATTTGATTCATATTATAAGGAGAGTTATCTTAGATAATTAAATGTGATTTGATTATCAAAGATGTGAATAATGTGATTCATATTATTTGGGCACGTGAGAATAGAGATCCAAGATGTTAAAATGTGATTTAATTTTCATGGATATGAATAATGTGGATAGCACTATCCATATTATTCATAATATATTATAAATGTGATTTATAATGTATTAGAGAGAGCTAATTATAATTTATATTTGTTAATTAATTATTGATGTGTATTGGATACACATTGCGTAATAAATTGAAATTGTAAATTATATTTTATTTTGGGTTGTGAATCTGATTCACAATTTTCCAATGGCAAGATTGCAATATTCTCAAAATTAATTGTGAATAATTTTTGAAGAATAAATCACAACAAAAATTTGTTGGAGATTATGGGAGAAATCCATGGAGATATGCAATCTCATGATATTGCATGAGATTGCCTCCACCATAAGGAGATGATGGACGGCTACACATTCCCACAAGGAATGTGGTAGCCGTCCCCCATTTCTTTATGGGGAGTGATCTCCATGCTAATCTCTCCTTAATTGCTTGATCTAATTTAGGATTGAATTATATTTGATGTGTCAAATATATTTGATTCAAACTAGATTCTTAGTTGTTGGCTTTTACCAAGAACAATCTTGACCATAGGATTAGACATAAATCAATCTGATCCATTGATTTTATATGTCCCATGGATTGAGATCTGTGGATCTCAAAACCCTATAAATAGATAAGCATACCATGCTCTCAAGGGCTATGCTATTGAAGCACATCCCTCTCTCTCTCTCTTTCTCTCTACACGCCTACTCTCTCTCCCTCTCATATGGCCGTCCACCATGGATGCCCTAGAGGGAGTCTCCATCGCCGCAGCGTCGTCGTTATGCTGCCCGATCGTCTGCTCGTGGACCTCCGTCTCTTCGGTGCGCCTCGCTCGTGAAGAAGACGTCGGATCTCGTGTATTGATATCAGGAGATCCGCCGCTTGGATCATCAACATGGATTGCGAGTATCATGCGATTCATCCCCGCGCTCGCAAGCGTCTCCTCCGTCGGATCGAACTTGAGACAGGAGGTCTCTTCATTTAGAGACTCGATCGCAACCGCACTTGAAGAGTTAATCCTATTACTTTTTTGTGGTTTAGACGAAACGATCCGAGAAGTGTTCTTGGATCATGTGGTTTCATTGCATAAAAAAATTTAAATTCCGCTGCATAGAACAACTAGTACGACTAGTCGTTCCTCGTCGTATTCGATATGACGCTCACACTCCCGTGATGCTCTTGAGGATTTATTCATTATCCTTCAAGTGGTATCTGAGCCAGGTTAAAGGTTTTGGATATGATCCATAAAACCGAAGGCGACTTGGGTTCGATAGGGTTGCGAAAGTTTTATCGCATTGCATTTTCGTATCTCTGTTTAGTGATTATTTTCGTCCCTATTTAAATTATTTAAAGATGAAAATAAAACTTGTATTTTATTGCTCATTAAATAAGGAAACCATAGGTTCTGAGTTTACGTAATTTGGATTCCGTGTGCTCGAGATATGGTTGTTTTAATGAACAGGTGTTCACTGTTCCGGGAACTGCGAATCTTAACATGATTAATGAGTTAATTACTGTTTTAATCCACCACGAAATACGTGAAATAACACTAAGATTCTGTCCTAAATCAAATTAGAAATCTTAGGAAACTGATTTTGCATAATTTGGATTTGTTTTGATTGAGATATGTTAATTTTAGTGAGTAGAAGTCACTGCTGAAATTACATTCCTAATCAAGAAGCAAGTGATTGTTAATTAGTGAAATTAATTGTTAATTTCATAAAATAATTATGGAAAATATTTAAAAAATATTGAATGATGATTATTTCCTTAATTGACTTGGCCTCAACCACTAAATTGATTAGATTTGATCTAGATCGTAATGGGAAACACAATCATCAAACTCCTTGCTTGAATAGGATTGGGAATTTATCTAGCAACTTTCCTTATAATCAAAAATGTTTTGATTATTATTATATGGTATAATTTCGGTTGAAGAACCGATGATCATCTCAAGTACAAAATGATTGACTAGGCTTACTATCACCTCTCTCCTTGTGTATGCCGACATTGTGAGCTATCTTGTTGCTAAGAAAGTTCTACAAGGTTGGACAAGGTAGCGATTTGAGACTTTCCTAGCGAAAGACATGTCGTACCATTGGGATCCCAAACCTTTACCATGAAGGAGGGGATAGTGTTTGACGTCAGTGTATTCCTTAGGAGGAGCTCCATAGAATCCTCACTAATTACAACACGCTTGAGGTAAGAGGACATCATTCAGGGAGACGGACAACATGAAAAGTTTTTCAATCTGGACTTTGGTAGGCAACACACTTCAAGGATTCAGATGAATTCATGAAGAGGTGTATTGATTGTCATAGGATGGGTAATTGTGGTCAAAGAGACATGATGTAGGTGCAGCCCATTCACTTCTGTGAGGTTTTTGACACACATGGCATCATTTTTATGGGCCCATTATTGAAGATTTGGGGATTTGAGTACATTTATTTGGTTGTAGATTGTGTGAGTCATTGGGTTGAGGCCATCCCTGCCAGAGTCGCTGATGCGAGGATTATTTGCGGATTTCTGAATAAGAATATCAAATCACGATTTGGGGTCATGTTAGACGTGATTTTCGAGATTTTTATTTAGATGATGTTTTATGAACAAGTATTGTCATAACCTAATTAAGCATCAACAAAAAATTATTTTGATTCTCAAGCCGAAAATAATTACAAAAAATTGTAGCAAAAGAATTTTTCTATTTAATTTACATGTATAGCAACAGGATCGAACTTGGGAAGGCTTCAAATGCAAGCTATCTTGGTTTTTTTGTAAGATTTTTATCCTTTTGTTTTTTTATTTTATAATTATAATAATGTCTTATTTTTTTGTGGTTTTTATTTTATAATTTTTTTAATATAATAATTTTGAAAGAAATTTTATATACAAAAATAGAGAAATGTTATTTTTTATTTCTAAATATTGTAAAAATGATCAAAAATTTCAAAAGAATATTTTGTGTTTTAATATATCTTTACCATTTTTTAAGATTTTTCGATGATTTTTCAAATTTTTAAGATTTTTAAACAGAATAAAAATAGGAGAAAAATCAATTAGTGAACAAACATGAATATTTTATGATTTAAAAATATCAAATAAAATAAAAAAATGACTATATATATTTTTCCTAAAAAACTATAACTAATTATCTACAAAGAGGAAGTAAAATCACAATTTTTGGAATTTTCTATAATTTTTACTAGATTATTAACATTTTTTAAATTTTTGGTGCTTTAAAAATAATTAATGCATGAAATTTTCATAGGAAATAAAATATACAAAACGAAAACTGTTCCTTTTTCTAGAATGTTTAACGCAATATTCATTTTTTTAAAATTTTCCAATTTCAAACATTGAAAAATGTGATGTTTTTTTATTTTTTAATAATTGCATATGGAAATAAAAGGCAATAAACATTTTATGCTGGGAAATGGCACACAATAGGAGTCTAACTTGATTTTTGGATACTTTATTGAACATAAACAATATTTATTTTAATAATAAAAGCATGCAAGATAGAGCCTGGAATACAGGACTGAAATGAAATTATTCCATGTTTTTTTAGTACAATATAATAATAAACAAAATATGGGGTAGAAGTCACAAATTACCTAGAAAAGGCATGTGCAACACATGTTGGAAGTTGGCAAGGGATTTTGCACAATTTCAGAAATTTTAGGGGGCATGATATGCAATAGTCCCTAAAAAATAGGGTTTTAAATTGGGGCTTCTTCGTTCTTACAAAGGGAGTGCCACCCCTTTTCTTCTTGCCCTAGATTCTGGGTGGCGACGGCGTGGAACAGGGGCTGGTGAACTTCTTCGTGCGGAGGCGCAAGCGCAGGCGTAGGTCGGCCTCACGATGGTGAGGGTGGTGCTCAGGTGGAGCGATTTCGAGATCCAAAGGTGGGGATGTCTTCTCTGATGCACGAAGGTGACGGTGGTGGACGAAATAGGGAGGTGAGTGCTCCAGGCAGAGGATCTTCGAGCTCCAAGAGGTGCATGGTGATGGAGTAGGCTGAGGAGGGTGGATCTGGACGTTGATCAACAAAGGAGGTAATCAGAGAAGGATTTCTACAGGAGGCAGACGAGGGCTCCGGGCTGCTCTAGGCGAAGCTCATTCAAGGCGGATTGAGGCTACGATGCGGTCGAGGACGGAGATGGCTCCTGGATGCGAGAAGGGGCTTTCGTCGAGGGCTGCGACGAGGGGTGCTAGATGGACACCCATAATTTTTTATTTTTTCTATTTTTTTACAACGAACAACAAGCGAATTTTTTTATTTTTTTAGTAAAACAACATATGTTATTTTTTTTAGTTCATGCACCTATATTAAAATAAGAAGACAACAAAATTGACTCGAGCAGGACGACTCGGTCCACGAAAATCAAAATGAGAATTAGTGAGCGAGGAGGTTCCGTCAATGGTAATGGATTGGAACCAGGTCTCCGACCACCATACATGGTCGGAAATGAGAGATCGTGAGATAGGACATGATGAGATGAGAATAAGGAAAATGGCATGAGATCGATAATCGAAGGCAGATCAAATCGCGATGATTAATTTAGGAGCGATTAACTAAGATTACAAGAGAGAAAAATAACTGTGGAATTAAAACTAAAATTAAACCTAAAATTATAGAAACAAAAGATGAGAAATAAAGTGGATCTCACCATGAGAGAGGATAATGTTGTTATGTCCTCGACAATGATCACCTCACACTCACTGACGACTCTGAGGCTGGGCACCTTTCTACCATAAGATTGCTCTCGGGGATTAGGCTCCTCTCACCAAAAGATTGATCAAGTTGGAATGATGGAGGAGGTGCCAAATAAATAGAAAAAGAATTTGAATTTCAACAAATGAATTAATGGAGTGGAAAAAAGGGAAGATGTTAATGGTGAAATTAAATTAATTAACTAATTAAATAAAATAATTTTCGAAACTATATTAATTAAAATAACAATAAATACCAATATCTTAATGAGCCACCTTAATGGTGGGTTAATTAAAGAATTAATTAAATTATTTACATAATTAATTAAATAAATAATATATTTTCATCATTTTATCAATTTAAATAATAAATGTTAGTTAATTATTTTTTGTGGTGGTTATTTAAGAAAATTAGTTATATACATATAATATATACATATGGTACTTTATATACATAGTTAAATAAGGAAATTATGTTATTTTATGTTATATATAGATATTATTTTCATTTTTTTAAATAATTATTAAAAAAATCTTTACAATTATTTAAAAATACATTATATATAAAAATAAATACGAATAAATAAATACAATAAATAAATGGTAAAATTGCAAAAACCATATCAGAAAATCATCTTTCAAACCATAAATTAAAAATTATGAAACCACCGACACTTTAAAGATATTTAATTTAGAATACGTTGGAAGTGAGTTTGATTCAGTACGATTTCATATGGAGCTGGAATTGGTCTTTCAATTATCGCTTTATGGCTATTTCAAAATATGGTTACTTTTATTCTATACGTGATTTTATTTTGCAATTACTTTTATTATTTAGAAAACATATTTATTTACAACTTCCGTTTAGAAAATTAATTAATTTGAGGTAAATTTATGGACAAATAAAATAGTGCAAGTGTTATACAAATATACACAGAATAAATGAAAAGTATTTACAAAATATTTTTTTGGATTTTTGGATTAAAGACCCTATCTAACCCAACTTATTACTGGTCGATCAGGTCAAGTCTTGACCTTCACTCTGGTTTTGGATCAATTTGTATCTATTGCATATATACAGTCTTTTATTTTCTTTATTTTTCCTTTATTTCTTTATTTATTAATTTCGTTAAAATAGTAATAAATGTACAATATTTACACACAGATGTAGGTTATAAGAATATGGATTTAGTAATATATACAGGTGTTTTATAAGATATTTTAAGCTAAAATAAATGAATAACGATGATGAAATGTCGATTCATCAGGTCCCTAGAGTTCTGATTTTTAACGGGGTTACTCATTTCATCAACGACAAGGTTAGGGCTCTTACTAATGAGTTCAACATAGATCACAGAGTTGCCACTCCATATCATCCACAGATGAATGGTCTTGTTGAGGTTTCGAACCAAGAGATCAAGACGATATTGCACAAGGTTGCCCACCCAGACCGAAAGTATTGGTCACATCTTTTAGACTCTGTCTTGTAGGCCTATAGGACATACTTCAAGACTCCTTTGCGTACATCTCCATTTCGATTGGTTTATGGCAAGCTATGCCACATACCTGTGGAGAACAAGCACAAGTCACTATGGGAAGTCACAAAGATATTACTGGATCTAGAGAGTGTAGGAAATCAAACGAGAGTAGAGTTGGCAGCCCTGGGTGAACTTAGAGATACATCCTTTTCGAGTAGCCTACAGTATAAGGATAGAGTTAATATATGGCATGATTCACACATCAACCATAAGAAGTTTTAGTAGAATAAGAGATTATGGTTATTCAATGCACGTCTGAGATTGTTTCCAGGGAAATTATAGAGCAAGTGGAAAGGAGCTTATCTAGTCAGAAAGGTGCACGACAAAAACCGTATTGACATATCCAAGTCGTCTTCTGAATCCACCATTCAAGTCAACGGTCAACGCTTGAAGCCTTTTCTTGATCATGACCCATTGACTGTTGATGTTGCCCTAATTCATTTTGTATGGGATGTGTTCTTTGATTCTCATGTTCTACGTCTCATACTGGATTTACACTTCCATTATGCCTCTTTGCATATCCTTGTTTTCTATTTTATTCTTTCATTCTTCCGTTTTTGTTTAACACCCCTGGTCTTGATTAGGATTCTTGCTATACTTAGGATGTGCTTTTTCCTAAATATAGGTGGGTGTTAAACCTTGTTGTTCATATTTATTTTATTCTATTATCTCTGTTTTGTTGCCTATACTAAGGGGCATCCGGCCCTAAGTATTAAGGAGGTAATATATGTTTTTCATTTCATTGAGTGATCCCTCACTTGTCCCTCAACTGTTGATATTCTTTTCTATACGTAGGGATCTTTGACCATAAGTATGGGGTTACAAGTCAAGTCGTTTATTTCTTGGAAATTCTTTTCCTCGATTTTCCCCTTTTGTACAGTCTCCTATACTTAGGATTATTTGATCCTAAGTATAGGGGGAATCACCGACTTCTATTCATTTTATCATTTTATTCTTTGAGTCGCTGTAGTGCATGATTCTTTTCACTTTTTTAAACTTAGCACGAGTTATTTCTTCCTTTTTCTCTCTTCTATCACTTTGAGGACACAGTTCGAGTTAACTATAGGGGGTGCTGTATATATTGTATATATACTTTGGCCATAACTCATACTTTGGTGTTAATATGGCTACTATTTATAAAATTGAAAAAAAATTACGAAAAATGTTTGTAAACATGTTTGTAAACTCTTTTGAAAAAACTTTTGCAAAATGCTTTGTATAAATTGTTTGTAAAAACCTTTGTAAAATTATTTTTGTACAAATGATTTGTAAAATGTTTGTAAAAATGGTTTTTTTGTAAAATGTTTGTAAATTGTTTTTGTATAAAAATTAAGTATATTGTACAAATGTTTGTAAATAGTTGAAAATAAAATGTTTGCAAAAATCTGTTTGGAAAAATGCTTGTAAAATGATTTGTAAAATTATTTTTAAACCTAGTTTTGGAAAATCTTTTGTAAAATGATTTGAAAACTTTTGTAAAACGGTTTGTAAATTTTTTGTAAAATATTTTATCACATGGGGTATAAATTATGGGTATAAAAATTATTTTGTAAACTTGTAAATTCTACGTGTGAGAAAAAGTTGAATTATTATTTATAAAATAAAATTCTTTTGTAATTTAAAATCTGTATATAAAACTCTTTTGTATATAAATGCTTTAATAAAATTTGTAGATAAAATCCACTTGTAAATATTGTACATAAACATGTAAATATTCTCTTTGTAAAATCTTGTACAAAATATGTTTTGATCTTGTATAAAGTTTTTGTATAAAAGTATGTGTAAATACAAGTTTTGCTGATGTTTGTAAAGACTTTCTTTTCTTTTCCTTCTTTTCCAAAATACCTAAAAATTTAATCAATTAAAAATTCCGTAAAAACCTGCAAAATTCTTTGAAAAACTTTTCAAAAAAAAGATTTTTGTCTTTTATTTTATTTTCATATGTTTTGTAAATACCATTATTTGCATGTGCATATGCATGTTTAAGAATCATTGTTGACATTTAAACTTGTCTGGACTAAAATTGAAGAATGGAGCATGGTTAAAACCAGAATCCACTTAACTTCAGAGGACCGTTATAGGATTTGGAATTGAGACTTTTCAGGTCTAGCGACTTAATTCTTTGAGTCCACAAAGCTATGATCACATGTCATCTTGATTGGTTTAAGTAGAATATTTCACAAGACACGCATAATTCTTCTAGATAGTGGCTTAATGTGGACAATTACTCTACACGTAGATCTTCATGGATGAGGTGGTGAGGAGGCAAAATCCTTTGTCTTAGAGTAGCATACAAGTGTGTAACAACTAGAGCAAACATTTGTCCTCCTCTAGGGAGGGTATATCATCTCAACATGGTCCTGTAGCATTAAGGTCTAATGACAGAATGTTGTGGGTTGCAATAAAGTTTCAAAAGAGAGATAGTCTGCTGGCTCAAGAAGAAAAATTCCTTATGAACATGCTACACATGTTGTGTATATGTTTAAAAAATGAAAAAATCCAAAAACTCCAAAAAAAAGGGACAGGCTGGATTGAAAATAAAATGCTTGTTGGAGTGTATATAGTTGAATAAGCAAAGCGTATGTGATTCATTGTCGCATCTTGTGGAAGCATGCAGATGGAGACTTGGCTACATTGCTCAAGCTTCACGGGATACGTGGCTACACAATCCATGGTCCATTCTCTTCTTTCCACCTCTTCGTGAGCTGGTTGTACTTGAACTTATAGGGGAATACCCCGCTCCTCAAGGGAAGAGTTGCTAGACCGGGGGACTACAGTTACATTGTTAGAGGAGGCTGTTTCTTTGCCATATCTAAGGTGGGGAGCTATATTCCACATGCACCATACAAGTATAAATCATATTCATAAGAGTTTATGTATGTAGACTTGTTCTGACCTGACTATTGAGGCGACCTGACCATTGGATTGTGGAACTTAAAGGTTGGTGAGTCTTAAATCTATTTCCAAATAAGATTCCACCAAACTAATATTCTAAAGGTTTGAAAGAGCACCATACTTTAATTTTATGAAGATAAGTTTAATAATCAATAATAATTCTCCTTTCTTCCTTTTTCTTTTCTTTTTTTTTGTTTTCACTTCCTTTTTCAAAATAGGAACTAGCAAAGTTAAAGTATAGGGGAATGATGAATACATAGTTTATCATCTTTATTATTTTATTTTAGAAAAATTCATTAGCAAAACATACATAAATATGTGTTAAAATCAATAAATTGTCATTTATCATGAGTTTCTTAATAATTCTTATTTAACATTCTTTTTAACCAAAATAAAAGAATAAAGAAGAAAAGAAAAAGAAAAGAAATAAAGAAGCATGTAATTATGTAATAAGTACAGACTGACCCAAACCCCAAGAGAAGGTCAATAACAGACCTGATCAACAAGGAAAAAAGTAGGGAGAGATAGGGTCTTTATTTATCAATATAATGCAAAAAATCTTGTAAATATTATTTAATATTTATTCTGTATTTATTCTGTATATATGGATATCATTATTCATTATGTATAAACCTTGTATTATTTTATTCATCAATAAAATATCTAAAAATAATATATTTCCTTAATAAAACTTGTGAATAAAAATGTGTCTTAAATAATAAAAATATTTGCAAATTTAAATTGTGTGCAGTTGTACATTATCTACACCTATATTTATGTATTTACTTATTTATTTTGTGAATAAATTGTATATATTGTATTTTAAACTCTTGTAAATATTATGAATAATTATATAAAATTAAAAAAATAATTTACAAAATAAAATAAAAATCAATTCTTCATTGTGCAAAAGAACTAAGTGTAGATATTATATATAGTACTAATTCATTAACCCCTATATCTAACTTGTAAAAATCTAATTAAAATATACTTATATGCCATTGATTATTTTGTAAATAAATAAAATATAAAATATAATGAAATTTTATAAAAATAATAAAATAAAAATACGTAAATATTATATATATGTATATTATACTTGTACTTATTAATGTATATTGTATATATAATTGTATATAATATTAAAATTATTAAAAATCATTAAAATTAGTTTGTAAGATATCTATCATTTTTTATTTTTATTATTTTTATTTGAAGGCCATTTCTTATTTTAATTTTATTTTTCTTTTATTTTTGAAAATCAAATTTTCTTATTGGTCATCTCAGGTCCATTGACCAAGGTCGACCTTCCCCCCTCCCACGTTCTACACGGGCGACTTTTGTTGGATCTCTTTTCTCCCATTTCTTCCGCCCGGGTCTGATCAGCTTTTGCATCAAATCTTGTGTCTGATCCTTTGCCAAGGTTTCACGATCTTCAATAATACATAAGCTTCGTCGCAGCTCCCTCTATTCGTGAGATTTTTATTCTTCCAGAGACTTGGGAGCCCTATAAATCCCCCTCTCACCTACTCAGTGCCCTAGGTTCGCTCCTCGCCTCCTTCTTTTTCCACCTAAATCCCTTGGGTCGTGACAGGAGCCCGGAGGAACCTTTTGGAGGTTAGATCGGTGGCTGGTTGAGCTAAACTAGATACGTGGCTGGACATCTCTACCGTGTTAATCCCCCCTCATCCTTCTTCACCCGGGTAGAGGCCATTATCCCATCGTTCACTCCGCCGCACTTCGCCTTCCCACCTCAGATCATCAGTAGCCCTTTGATTGGTCCACTAAGCACATGACATAATTTGTACTGTTTGTAAAATAGGTACTTAGTGGATCAGTAAGAACTGAGAAACGATCTCTGTGTAGAGTGTCTCGGCTTAAATTTATATCCTGGGCAAGTCCGGGGTCAAACACAGGGAGGCAAAGGAACAACTTCAGGTCAATTCGAAAAACTTAAGTCTAGGTTTCCAATGCAGTTTTTTAGGTATTTTTTATGCAAAAATGAATGCGAATGTAAAATGCGGGTGAATTGAGTTAATAAGAAAGCACGCAACTTCGCCAAATTAATTTTAATGTAAAATTAGTCCAATTTAGCCAATTTATATTTTTCTAAAGACTTAATCCAATGACGAATGCAGAACATATTTTTTTGGAATTTTATGGGTTAAGATGCGATAATGAAAAATGCACACTTTTTATGGGTTTTTGCGTAATTTTTCACACGAGCATAATGTAAAAATTATGAAAATTTTAATGGAATATAAACTTGACGAAATGAGACTACATTAATATTTTTGAAATTTTCTGACAAAATATAGATTTTTTTATGAAAACATAGTGATTGTGAGTAATTAATTCCTAATAAATCCACAATATCAATTTATCCAGAGAGAGAATTATCTCATAAAGGTATGTTAATATTTAATCTAGGAGAGTTAGAATTTCCCAAAAATAATGTGTGTGGTTCTAATTAAAAATCAATTACAAAAATCACTTTATAATTTATTTGTGGTACATGACAACTCCAATGTATTTGTGGTACATGACAACCCCAATGTATTTCTAATTAAAAATCAATTACAAAAATTACTTTACAAAAATCACTTTATAATTTATTTGTGGTACATGACTATAAAATAGCGAAGAAGGAAGCAAAGAAGGCTATAAGCAAAGCTAAGTTAAAAGCTTGTGATGTTTTGTATAAAAATCTCGACTCCAAGGAGGGCCAGAAGGATATATTCAGGTTGGCCAAAGCAAGAGAAAGAAAGACTAAAGACCTTTCTCAAGTGAGATGCATTAAGGATGAGGAAGGTCACGTGCTTATTACTCAGAAGGATATAGAGACTAGATGGGAGCAGTACTTCCATAAACTTTTCATTGGGGAAGGAAACAGAGAGATCACTTTGGGTGATGTAGCTAGTAATGAAAGTTACTTGAATCGTGCATGCTATAGACGAATACAAAGAAAGGAAGTAGAGGAGGCTTTGAAGGTTATGAGACCTGGGAAATGTGTAGGACCAGATGACATCCCTATAGAAGTTTGGAAAGTTTTAGTTGAGCGTGGTTTGACTTGGCTTACGAATCTATTCAATGTTATTTGGCAAAGCAAGAAAATGCCTGAAGATTGGAGGAGGAGTATCGTGGTGCCTCTTTATAAGAACAAAGGAGACATTCAAAATTGTTCAAATTACAGAGGTATCAAGCTGATGAGTCACACTATGAAAATTTGGAAACGTGTGATTGAAAGAAGGTTGAGGCAAGTTTCCCAAGTAAAAGAAAACCATTTCTGATTCATGCCAAGTCGCTCAACTATTGAAGCCATCCATTTGCTGAGGAGAACAGTGGAGATTTATAGAGCTAAAAGGAAGAATCTCCCTATGATCTTTACTGATTTGGAGAAGGCTTATGATTCCGTCCCACGAGAGATACTGTGGAGAGTTTTAGAGAAGAGACAAGTACCTGTCCTATACATTAATCTCATAAAGGATATGTATGATAGGGTTTTATCTTGTGTACCGACGGGGAAGACTGACTATTTTGATATCAACATTGGTTTACATCAAGGTTCAGCTTTGAGTCCATTTCTTTTTACTTTGATTATGGACGAGTTGACAAGTCACATTCAGGTTGAGTTACCTTGGTGTATGTTATTTTCTGATGATATTGTGTTGATTGACGAGACTAGAGATGGAGTAAATGAGAAGCTTGAGGTTTGGAGACATGCATTGGAGACTAAAGGTTTTCATATAAGTAGGGCTAAGACGGAATATATGGAATGCACCTTTGATGAAAGCAATGGTGAAGGAAACGAGGTGAAGATTGGTGACGATAACATTCAGAAGAGATATTCTTTTAGATATCTGGGATCTATTTTGCAACATGACGGGAAAATTGATGGAGATGTTACTAATAGAATAAATGTGGGCTGGCTAAAGTGGAGAGGAGCCTCTACTGTTCTCTGTGATAAGAAAATTCCTTTAAAATTTAAAGGAAAGTTTTACAAAGCAGCCACGAGACCTGCTATGCTTTATGGTTCTGAATGTTGGCCTGTGAACCATAGACATGTGCAGAGAATGGTTGTAGCAGAAATGAAAATGCTTAGATGGATGTGTGGACATACACGTAAAGATCGGATTCGGAATGATGCAATCAGAAAGAAAGTTGGTGTAGCTCCGATTGAGGATAAGATGCGAGAAAATCGCTTAAGATGGTTTGGTCATTTGCAAAGAAGGTCAATTGATGCACCAGTTAGGAGATGCGAGTATTAGGATGTTGAGCCGGCTAAGAGAGGGCGAGGACGGCCCAAGAAGTGTTGGAAAGAGACAAAACGAAGGGATCTTAGTTTTTTGGATTTAAGTCCGAGATTGACCCAAGGTAGATCTGAATGGAGGCGAAGAATCAATGTAGCCGACCCTACTTAATTGTGGGAAAAGGCTTTGTTGTAGTAGTTGTTGTTGTTGTACATGACAACTCCAATTAAGATGAAGTTTAGAAATTAATTAATGTATATTTCAAAGCACCAGTTCTAATTTTTGTAGAATTTTTGGAGAAACCTGAGTGAAATATGAATTTAAGAGCTCAAATTGGGTAAAATAGATAACTTTTCACTATAATAATTTTAATTAATTAAGCAGAATTCATGAAAAATCAAATAAAAGCCAAGTGATAGATATTAGTTGCTCAACACCATGAGATTTTTCATTGAAATAAATTATGCAATAAAGGCATCCAAATTATTACGCAAACATAGGGTTATCCGTGCAATATAGAAATTAAAATCTTATAAACAACTATGTACATGGACGTTTTGCAATAATAGAATCTTTAAAAGAAATTAATGCAATTTTTACAAAAAATAATAATAATAAAAGTTACCTTCTTCTTCCTACGAGGTAGGACCTAGGCGAACCAATTGGGGTCCACGCGCACGGAGGACGAGTCGCGGCTGGCAGCTTGCAGTGACGAACGAGGAGGGGGTGGGGGTGCGACCGGCGAGGAAGGCCGAGGAGGATGGCTGGCGACCTTGGTGGAGAGGAGTCAGCCCGCGGCTGGCAATGGGCAGACCTGCGGGCGGTTGTAGGTGGCTGGAGGGACGCACGGCAGAGATGGGAGTCTGGGGACCGCTGCGCAAGGAGGAGGCACATGGAGAGGCAGCGGGAAAGGGCGGCCGCACGAGGGAGCAACGGGCGGTGTCGGAGGTGGTCCTGGAGGGTGCGCGGATGTCATGGCGGTACTGGAGGTGGGGCCGAGGGTGAGCAGATTGCCTGGCGGTGCTGGAGTCGGGGTCGAGGGTGAGCGGATGGCCTAGCAGTGCAGGAGGCGGCGCCGAGGGTGGACGATGGTGGAGCCGGCTTTGGTCGTGCATGGGCGGCGTCGACGGTGCGAGAAAGGGGTGCATCGGATGGAGTTGCTGCACCCGTTGCTATTTTTAATTTTTTTAATTTTTTTTAATTTTTTAAATTGTTTTACTGTTGAGTTGTAATTTTGATTTTTTTTTATTTTTTTTAAATTTCTTAAACAGGGAAAAAATGTAAATATGATGGAGTGGTGGTGGTGATGATATGAAATATGAAGATTATAAAGTAGAACAAATGAAGGGGTGGTGAATCTGATGTGATAAAAAATGTAAAAATAAAATTGATGTCGAAGGACAAAAAGAGGACTTACCTATGATCGAAACGGTCGCCTATGATGTGTTTACGAGAAGTACTCTTATTAGCTCAAATCGCCGACAAGCGTTGAGCTAGAGCAACGTGTGGGGGCTGATGCGACGTTGGTCGGAATGCCAACGGATCTTACCAGAGTGGAGGCGGTCGTCGCTCGACCACGGTTAAGAAGCTGTCACCGATTCAACTCAGGGAACTCGGGCTCTCTCTCACATAAAGATGGATGGGGAAAAATGAGGATGATGAGATCAATATAAAGGAAGAAGAATGGGAAGTTGGAGGAAAATTAATGTGGAGTTGAATGGGAGGTTGAAAAAAATGGTGGAGTTGAATGGAGGTTATAAAAAAATGGTGGAAGAAATTGAGTGGAATGGGAGGTTATTGTAGAGAATAAATAAATAAAGAAAACAAAATAAAAGAGAAAAAGTTAGCTACTAAAATACAATAAAATAAAGAGAAGAAAAAGAGTGGAGAATTTACAAAATAAGACAAACTATATGTACATTTTTTTACTTTTCTAATTTAATTTTTTGTATTTTTAATAAAAGATATTTACAAACAAAAATAAAAATACTAGAAATAAAACAAAACACAAAAATTATTTTTTGGATTTTTAGTAATTAAGAAAAGTAAAATAAAATATGAGAAAACAAAAAATATGTACAATACATACAATGTACACCTAGGTCCCAAAAACCAACTTTTGCAAACGAGCTCCGATTTTAATGAAACCACTTTCATTGGATAGATAATTTTCTAACTTAAAAATTTAAAAGTGAGTTTGGTGAATTTGGAGTTCATAGGGAGTGGGAATTTAGCTTGGTAGTTGGACTTTATGGCTTTTTCTCTTTGGAATCTTGGAGTATTTATTTGAAGTGGAATTTATTTTGTATTTTTATATTTTTATATACATTTTATGAACAAGTCAGAGAAAGAATTAGCGAAAAGGAGTTGAAATGAAATTACAAAAAATATATGAAGTTTTGATATTTAGAGGTAGAAAAATCCTTTATTTTGTGGCTTTTTATTATTAATTTATTTTGTACAATATAATATACAATAATTAGTGTATTTTATTTACAAGAGTCATATTATTAATTTATTGATTTTATGAACATTTATTTGAGATTTTACTTAGAGATTTTGCTAAGATTAATATATTGAAATGATGAATCGCGGATTCATCACCCTTCATCCCTTTTCTTTTTGCAGTTTACGTCGATTCATCCATCCTCGCCATCGTCTGCCATTGTTGCTTCGACCATCTGGTTGGAGCTCCATCGCATCCATTTATTCGTTCCAATCGAATTGCCCGCTCACCCTCCATCCCCTCATGCAACCTGACCCCCTTAGCCTTGATCATCTGATCAAGATTAAGGTCTGAAATTCCCTTCACCACGTACGTCGTAAGTCAAATCCGTTCCCCCACCACTTCATTTGTTGTTGCTGTCAAATAACCTCGGTCGGAGCCTCGCCTGCGAATCTCAAGTTCACTTGCTGGTCTAGGAGTGTGCGAGGAAGCTGAATCGAGTCACATCTGGATAAGCAGAGCTGCTCCAGAAGGGGCACCTCCCATATCTTCATCGAGCCATCCTTAAATCCATCAAAAACTTCATCTGGAGCAGACCCTCTCTAGCCTAGTGCTGGACCTTTTCGCAGGGCAATCGGAGCACTAGAGCATCGGATATTTGCGATTGAAGCTCATCCAACGGGACCTTCTTCGTGTTCTTCATGACACCATCATCACCATTAGATCAGAGAGACACAACCTAGTATTTATCCATATCGCATGTGCACGCCTAATTCAGGCAGTATGATCAAACCCAGAAGGAATCAAGACCTCACGTCATCACCACTTTACAGACCGTTGGATTCCTCCATCTATCAGATCTGCACCGCATGCCACCTTCTTTTCTTAGAGCCGTAAGATCTTTTCCATCGGCCCATCAGAGCCGTTTGCCAGCGCCACATCCCTGCACCATCATACTTTTCCTGCATTTGATCAGAATCTTCAGAGCCTCACGTGTGTCGCACTCCACCAGCAGGGTATGTTTCACTTCAACACCTTCCTTTTCTATATTTCCTTTTTAAGTACAGTAAATGTAAAAGTAGCTGAAACCTTTTCGCATTAAGGACCTCGTAATCTTCATATTGACACTTTAGTCTAGTTGAACTGAACTCACGTGCGTGTTCACGTATTATTTGGGTTATTTGCATGTTCGCCAATGTGTTTTTACGTGTTATCTAATTAAGAAAAAGATTTTGGAAATTGCATTTATGCCCCCATTACCTTGAATCATGTCTTGACGCACGCTTTCGCTAGGATAATTGTGTTTTGGGCCTTGAGGTTTTAATGTATGTTATTAATTGGTCCAGAAACTTAAAATAGTTGGATTTTGGCCCTACAATTCCGTATTATTATTGTGTTCTTCTATTTGCAGCAATAAATATCAAATTAAGTCAAAACAATGCTTAAAATACCTAGTACATCATGTTAGTGTCTTCTGTTTGTTTTAATTTTTATTTGTTATTTTTACCTTTATTCACTGTTAATAAAATACTAAAACAAACCAAAAAATCCATGTTTGCTTAGAAAATTTAGAAAATTTCAAAAATACCATTAAAATATCTAAAAAAATGTATTAGCTTTATTTTTATTTGTTTGATTTTCTACCAATTTTACTTTTATATATTTCACAAAACACTAGAAACTTGCAAAAGCCTAAAAAGACCATATATAAAATCTTCAAAAATCCCAAAAAATGTGTTTTTGGTCTCTGTTTATAGATATTCACTTATACTTTTGAATAGAATTAACAACATGGAGTTTTGAACTTATTTTCTATTTTTAATTTTAAAAATACCCCAGGATGTGCAATGCTAGCTTTATTAATTCTTTTTAATCATTTTAAAAATCCTAAAAAATCATTTAATCTTTAAAAAAATCACAAAAAAGTACAAAATTATAAAAAAAATTATAAAAACATTTTTATATGATTTCCTGAAATTTTTCCTATATTTCAAAAATACAAAAAGATTATTTGTTGTCCTTTATTCATTGCCTTTTATTGCTTTGTTTGAAAAATTAAAAATATAAAAATTTAAAAATTAAAATCAGTAAAATCTAAAAATCGAAAAACTTAAAAAAGTATAAAAATTAAAAACCCATAAAAAAATTATAAAGATAAAATTCACAAAAATCCAAGAGTAGTTTGCTTTGCTTTTCCATAATTTTAGTCTTTGATTTTTCATGATTGAATCGCCCTCGTTTAAATAACATTTGTGTCCTTTTGTTCGAGTTTTGGTCGCTATACTAGGTTAATAAAAGTAGATCATACCACTCTCTTTTACTTACTTGATTCATTTTGTGGTTGAATAATTTTCTCGATTTCGGTATGGGTAATTTAGGTTGCTCTTTCCTACCAGTCGGTTTAGAGTGCCCAACCTCCGCCTGTGTCGGTTGTGTCATCTCTCCTAAGATAGCCTCCCTCGCTCCACAGGCCCTCGCAACAAAGGTAAAATAAGAAATGCGTTAGATAACTGTATGAAATTTACAAGCAAGTAAAAAGAAAGAAAATAAAAAACAATGATATATACAAAAATAGTAGACAAATATTGACAAAAATAAAAGAAACAAGGGACACAAATATAGACAAAAGCAAAAGAGAAAAACAAGCATACACAAAATAAGAATAGCAGGCAAAGCTAGTATCTTAGATTCCCTCACCGTACCTCCCCTACAATGACGTCATTCTGATAATGAGTCGGCTAACTTGGGTTAAGTAATGAAGTTAAGCAATTTATAGTGTCGTTGTCACCCTAGAAATTCGTCTAGAAATCGAGAAAATTATTCAACCACAAAATGGTTCAAGCAATTAAAGAAAAGTGGTCTAAGCTATTATTTATTAACCTGGTATAGCTCCCAAGGTCGAACACAAGGAGGCAACTATTATTAATTGAGGGTTAATCAATTTCAATGAAAAATCAAAGAAATGAAAGAGGAAAAACAAAGCGAACTACTCTTGGATTTTTATGAATTTTTATTTTTTAAACATTTTTTATGGGTTTTTAATTTTTATAATTTTTGTTTTCTGATTTTCATATTTTTAATGATTTTAAATTTTTCAACTTTTTATATTTTTGATTTATCAAACAAATCAATAAAAAATGAATAAAAGGTACACAAATACTCCTTTTGATTATTTTTTCAAATAGGATAAAACTAGAAAGAAAAAATGAGTAAACATTTTTTTGTGCTTCTAATAATTTTATATTTTTTAATTTTTTTGTGAAAATTTTATAGTTTTTTTAAATTTTATAAAAATCAAAATTTAAGAAAAACACAAACAGCGAACCAGCAATAGTTTTTTTCAAATTTAAAATAGAAAATAGGTTCAAAACTCTTGATTGTTAATTTTATCAAAAAAGTATAAGTGAATTATTACAAACAGTGACGGTTTTATATGATTATTATGGCGTTTTTATGGTTTTTCAACTTTTTAGAGTCTTATAAAGATACAAAGGTTAAAATTAGAAAGAAAAAAAAACAAATAAATAATATATTTTAGAATTTTTAAAGGTATTTTCAAATTTATATTGATTTTATAACATAAATAAGGAATTTTTAGTTGATTTCTGAATTTTTAATAATAGCAAATAAATGAAAAGCAAAAAATAAAAATTACCACAAACAAAAGACACTAACATGAGGTACTAGGAAGTTTTAGAGATTTTTCAGACTAAATTTTATATTTATTGCAACAAATATAAACAAAAATAAAATGTTGGAAAAAGAAGGAACTAGATGCAAGTACTTCAAGTTTTAGGGCCTAATCATATAATACAATAAAAGCTCATGGCCAAATGCACAAATATCTCAGCGTAATGCATGCATTGCATGTGAAACATGCTCACAAGGGCAAATATGCTATTTTGAAAATCACTTTTCTGATTTAGATAACACAAGAAAGCACAGGAGCAAACATGCCAATAACCCCAAATAACACGTGAACATGCACGTGAGTTCAGTTCAGCTGTACTAAAGTGAAGATATGGAAACTACGAGGTCCTTACTAAAAAAACTCTACAATTAGTTTTTTCATTTATGACTAAAAAGGAAATAACGGAAATGGTAGTGTAAAAAGCGAAATATACCGAGGCAGGCACGTGGGGCGTGCATGATGACTCCGATGTAAAGCTCTGATCAACGCTGAAAACATCTGACGATTAGATGAAGAGGTGGTGACGTGTGGCGTGCATCTGATCAGGTGCAGTTATGGATCTAAAGACTCCGAAGGCAAGCATTGACGTGCGGCTTTGATTAACCCTTGATTCAATCTAAGCACCAAGATTTGGGCGCTGATGGGTGGCTCAGATCGAATCTGGGGCGTTCGTCTGCATCCGAGTTTGACGATGAATCTGGAACAATGTATTTGAAGGTCTCGTCGGTTGAACTTCAATCGGAAATATCCCGTGCTGATCCGGTCTGATCGCCCGGTTGAGAGGTTTAGCACGTCGCTGGAAGTGGTCCATGCCAAATGTGGCCCTCTGATGGCCCGTCGATTAGCGCAATGATGTTCTGAAGCGTGTTGCACCGAGAGCTGCTCACCTGGGAAAGTAGAGGATCGGAATGGTCCTCCCGTGCGCACCTAAACATGCAAGGGGATGCGGGGCTCGGGGGCAAAACTCTGGCCCGAGTTATTTCGTATAAACAGCAAGAGAAGCATTAGGGAATGGATTAGACCTCCGACGTAGATGAGCGTAGGAGGTCAATCCCTAAAATCGATCCTATGATCATTCCTAGGGATGATCAAACTACGCTAGAAGGTGGGCAATGGTGTGGCAAGTATATCAATGTGGATATGTGGATGCGATGGAGCTCCGACCCGATGGTTAGAGCAACTATGGCGGACGATGGTGAAGATGTGACAATCAGAACAAAATGACAAAAAGAAAAGGAATGAAAGGGTACTTGATGATCTAGGATTTGAAGGCGAAGAACGGGGAAGTAAACGGTGAGGTTGTGGCCTCGATCCAGAGGAGGCTGAACGCGATGGAGAACTCCAGCCACGTACGAGCATAGACTCAATCAGCCACTAAATAGACCACCAAATATCTCCACGGGATCTTGTCACTATCCTATGGTTTCTTGTAGAATAAAAAAGCGGTGAGGAGCGAGCTGGTGGCGTGGTGCGTGTGAAAGGAGGATTTATAAGGTTCCAAGGTGCTTGGAAGTTTCAAGAAAAATCTAGCGAACCGAGGACGATCTGGCCAGGCCTAGGTATCCGTGAAGGTCATGGATCCTTGTTGATCAATTGGGCACAAGAATCGAGGCACAAATTGATCGAAGTCGAGTGGAAAAATTTTGAGAAAGGAGATCCAACGATACCTTGCCCGGATTCGACTTGGGAGAGGAAGGGGTTGACTTGGGTCAACTGACCCGGGTTGACCAATAGGAAAATTTATTTTATAAAAGTAATAGCAAAATTAAATCAAAATAGTAAATGGTCTTAAAATGGAAAATAATCAAAATGAAAATGTTAGTTATTTACAAAGTATTTTTTTTGTGATTTCAATAATTTTAATAATAGATATTATTGTTTATACATGATATATTAATATATATAGGTATAATATACCTAAATACAATATTTACATATTTGTATTTTAGTATTTTTACAAAAGTAATTTATATTTTACATTTTATTTATCAACAATTGTTTTAAGAAGTATAAGTATATTTTATTGGATTTTTACAAGTTAGATATAGGAGTTAATGAATTAATACTATGTACAATATATACACTTGGTTCTTTTGCATAATGAAGACTTGATTTTATTTTTATTTTATTTTGTAATTTCTAATTTTAATTTTAATTTTTTAAAATTATTCGGAATATTTACAAGAGTTTGAAAAAAAATATATATATATAATATACACAAAATAAATAAGTAAATTCATTAAGACAGTTGTAGGTATTGTACAATTGTACACAAATTAATTTTGCAAATATTATTATTATTTAAGACACACTTTTATTTACAACCTTTATCAAGGAAATAATCAATTTGAGATCATTTTACTGAGAAATAATATATGTCAATGATGTAAACATGAGATGATATTTACAGTGAATAAATAGAGAATAAATACTATCTACAAGGTATTTTTGTATTATATTAATAAATATAGAACCTATCTCTCCCTAATTTATTCCTTGTCGATCAAGTCAATTATTGACCTTCTCTCGGGGTTCGGGTTAGTCTGTACTTATTACGTAATTACAACCTTCTTTATTTCTTTTATTTTCCTTTTCTTCTTTATTCTTTTATTTTGGTAAAAAAGAAGGTTAAATATGAATTATTAACAAACTCATAATGAATGACAATTTATTGTTTTTTACACATATTTATAGATGTTTTGATAATGAATTTTGCTAAAATAAAATAAAAAAGATGATGAATTATGGATTCATCAGAACTGTCATAGATAAACTCCTCGGTGGCCAACTTCGGGCAAGAAAACCAATTGAAAATGGATCACAATGGTGAGGATGATCTGGAGGTGATTTTATAGGTAGAGGCTTATGCGAAAATTCAAAAAGGAATTGCACCTGAATTGAGGATTGATGGATAAATTTTTATTCATGCGTGGATGTTTATTAAATGGGCAAGAAAAATGCAGAAGGGATCATATATCGATGATCACATGGTTGGAAGAGAAAAATAGGGTAAAAGTGGCCGATAGGAATTTATTGAGGCATTTGGACTAGAATGAGTTGACACAGGTCAATAGACCTGGGCCCACTGATGAACCGTAAAATGCCCAATTTAAAGGTGTCGTGTTGTTGTAGTCGGGCAATCAGGATCGATCAAAAATTAATTACATGAATTGATAAATCAACGAATTAATTAATATGTGGTTTTGTTTTTATTTTACTTGGGTAGGCCCTAGGGTCAACTCAAGAAGGCAAAGGAACAACGTCGGGTCAACTTAGATGAATTAGCTCACAATTTTCCAAGCAGAATGTTTTGTATATTTTTTATACAATAAAAATGCAAATGCAAAATTGTGGATGAACTAGGTTATAAAGAAATCAAGCAACTTAGATAAATAATTATAATGTGGAATTAACCCAATTTAGCCAAGTTATTGTTCCTGGAAACCTAATCCGATGATGAATGCATTTTGGAAATTTGGGTTTAAAACGTGACAATTAAAAATGCAAATTATTTTGGGTTTTATGCAATTTTGTGCGATCAAAATACAAAATTAATGAATTTCTTACTAAAAGTTAAACATGATGAAATGAAGCTACAGCAATTTTTCTGGAATTTCCGTGAATATATGATTTTTTATGAATTTTTTAATGGAAATAGAGTGATTGTGGGCATTTAGTTCTTAATAAATCCACCAAATAAATTTATCCGGAAAAAAAATTCATATCAAGAAGATATTTTAATAGACAATCCATGAGATTTGAAATTTCGCAAAAATAATGTTCGTGGAATTTATTAAAAATCATTTACTGAAATCACTCAACAATTTATTTTATGCACAAGACACGTCCATTTTAGATGAAATTAAGATAGTAATTAAAACACATTTAGTCACATCATCTCTACTTTTTGCACAATTTTTGGAGCAATTTCATACTATAAGTTGGGTAAAATATACATTTTTTGCAAACATATGCAATTTTTGTATTAAAGAAATGATGTAAAATTAATGCTCAAATTATGACTCAAACTCAGGGGTGATAGTGCATACCTAAATAAATATTTAACAAAATGAAAAATGTGCCTAAGGGCACTTCTTTAATTACTCATACCTCTAGGGTGATTTACGCAATTTTCCCAATAACAATTGGGACAAATCCTTCTTCTTCTTTTTCTCATGGGTTCCAAAAAATATAACCACAATGCAAGTGGGTGATGGGTGGCAAAGGATGTGCGCCATTGGCGTTGGTGGAGCACACAGGGGTCGCAGTGAAGGGAGCATGTTGACGGTCGTGGGGCACGTAGTTGAACGATGGCTCCGTAGGAGACATATGCTGGAGGTAGAGGTGCGCGAGGAGGGACCATGTGTTGCACTACTTGCGATTCGCGGCGGCATGCACAGGCGGAGTGTTGGGGCTCGGGGAGTGCGGTTGCGTGTTGCGGGTGTGCGGGTGCAGCAACGCTGCTGCTTGAAGGATGCTTATGCATGCGGCCTGGAGTTGGAGATGGCGACAACCCGCAAGTGGATGTTGACAGAGAGGTACGACCACACATGCGGCGGAGAGGCGTGGGGACTGCCTGATGGTGCGTGGGCATGCAAGGCGACTATTGGCGGCTGTGGGCTGTAGTGGCACGAGTATGGAGACAGGCGGTGCCGCTGACAACATGGAGAGATGGAGGGGGCAGCGGTGGTGCAGCTTCTTGCCCCATGCCCTTTTTAATTTTATTTTTTTTGTTTTTTTATGATTGTTTTTGTGATTATTTTTTTATTTTTTTTGTTTTTTTGAAATAAGAAATAAAACTAAGGAAAATTAGAAGTGGTGGGTGGTGATGATGATACAGAGGTGGTGTTGATGATGATAATGGTGATTGTGAATGTTGAACAAGAGAAAAAAAAACAAAGTGAAGTTATATAAAAAAAGAGAAAATAAGGATGGAAACTTACCTGGGAATTCGTCGAATCATGGAGCAGCTATACCGAACACCTCTCATGGCCTTTAGGTACAACACTAACATGAACAAGATCAGGAGCTTGTTTGATCCGATGATGTTTCCAGGTCACCCAGATTTTCTTATAGAATCTATGTCTCCTGATGTAGTCATCGAGTTCTATGTGAATCTCGAAGACATCGCTATCACCTTAGGTCCACCGACACTAGACCTACCATCTTTGGTATATTGGACACATTGACTCAAGATGAGTTTATGGAGGCCCTCTTGCCCATCAAAAACTATAGGCTACCCATTGAGGCTCCAGAGTTCAAGCCCATTCCTATATTCCTCAATAATGTATTCTCCCGGTGCTTTCACAATCAGATGTCACATCTCACTCACTTCACTCTTGAGGTACAAGCCCTCATCATTATTTTTGTTGGAGTTCGACCATTTGATTGGTCTCACTGTCCGTGTCTCCTTATGTCTCAGCCCCTAGAGGTTTTATCTCATTAGAGTTCTTAGTTACCCACATCCTCCAACACTTTACTGTTCACATTCCCCGTGACCTAGCATGTATCCTCCAAGTCCGACCCTTTGATGTTGAGTCTATTCTCTTCACGACCGAAGTAGATGAACCGAAATTTGAATTGCCTGTCACTACCTCATGACCTACTCCTATCCTTCCTAATCTGGCCTAATATTTCTTTCGATTCATTCCCATGTCATCCTACCCCAGACTCTCAGCCTTTGATTATACTTGGCATTTCTTGATTACCGTCTAGTCCCCAAAGAGTATGTCGTTGCTGACCCCTGAAATGCCCTACGTTAATTGCATAGAATTAACATTTTAATATGTTCATTATTGGAAGACAATTAGGATTAATCGGAAAGATCACTTAATATTTTTACAATTAAATTGAGTGGTCAGATTTTTTACTTGGGCAAGCCCAAGATCTAACTCAGGGAGGCCACTATCTCCTTAATTTATTTTCTAGATGATTTACAAGTTCGATTTTCAAAGAAGCACTTTTTTATCTTTTATCAAATTAATTATGAAATGCAATTTTGAGACAGTTTACGGACTAAAATTCAATTTTTAATCAAATGATATCCAAAAATCCTAAAACTTAACCAAAATGTGAAAATATGCAAAATTAAGCTAATGCACTTTTTGTAATTTTTTATGCGACATGAATTCATTATGAAATAAATATGCATATTATGTGATTTTGAATAATTTTATTTTAATAAATAGCAAACCTAAATTATTTCTCAAAAATAAAATTATCATAGATTGGACTATGTGAGAGGTATCTAGGAAAAAAAATAGCTCCTAAAAATATTGGATTTATAGCCTAGTAAAAATAAATGACTAAAAACACCACTTAAATTATTTTGGTCTATATATGCATGCAAATGACATGATTTTTGGGCACAATGTAAAATACACTTAATTCTACGGTATTCAAGAAAATATAAATAAATAATCATAATTTAGGGAATTAAATGTTCTACACAATGCAATTTCTTGAATAAAAATTGGATGTGAAATGATTGATCAGATAAACATGCACATGCATGATCCTTATGCATTACAAAAAAGATGAAAATAAACAAAAAAATATGCTTACGAGGATGACAATGTAATTACAAAAATTAGGGGAGGTCTTCATGCAAAATACCCACTAGTGCATGTACGCCGCGCGTGGGGCTGGAGCGAGGATCCTCTTTAGGCGAGGTACAATATTTCTCCAGCTCACTTGATAGGCATGTGCGTGTGAGGTTCAGATGGAGCCTTATCACCGCGCCTCTACGTGGCCAACTGGGGTAACTTCGGATGCCCTCCCGAGCCTACATGTGGCTAGCGGGGAGCCATTGATGACGATGAATGGCAAATGTGTGTGTTGTGGATGAGCCCCAGTAAGAGTCGTAGTCATTTCGTTGCAACTGAGGCAGAGTGGATGGAGGCTATGGCAGTGGCAAAGGTCGAGCCCTGATCGACACATTATGCGGGGTGGGTGACGACAAGGGCTAGCGAGGGTGGGGCAAAGGTGAAACTTTGTTGGAAGATAAGCAAGGCTAGAAGGTGCACGAGGCCCAAGATGTGGTGTTGCTAGATGTCTAGCAAGGGGTCGCGAGGGCTGAGGTGCTCGACCAAAGAGCGTGGTGATCCAGCTACTAGGCGAGGTTGGGCAAGGCCAGATGAGAAGCGGCTTAGGGTGCACTGCCCAAGGTAGAAGTGGTGGTGGCCTCCTCTTGTAGTGTAATGTGGAGTTGCGACCGATGGGTAGGACTACGGAGGGTCATGAAGGTGGTGGGGGTTGCGGAAGACCCAACGGGCGATTTGGGTGTGAACACCGAGGTGGTTATGTGGTAGTCTATGGCGAAGCTGTGGTCAGCAAGAGGGGTGATGATGGCACTGGAAGAGGTTTTTGCCGAGGGATGTGGAGGGGATTTTAGCCCTCTTGTTCTAAGAGCAGTGTGGAGGAGAAGGCAGCGATGGAAAGATGAAGACGATGCAACATTGATCGGTGGATTCGAAGGAGAAGAAAAGATGGAAGAATGGAGGAAGAAGAGCAAACGAGGAGAAAGAAGAGGAAGAGAGAAACAATATACTTGGAAGAGGTTTTCGCCAGGGGATGTGGAGCATGGGGCCTTGACCTATTGATGGTGGATGTCATGCGATGGGGCCAATTGATGGGGCATTATGGGTAGTTGGGAGGGGTGCGGTGATCATGACTGAAGATTACGGTCAGAGGGGCCAGTTGCATGTCATGGTGGAGAGATGGAGGGAGTGCGACAGGTCGCGACTGGGTCAGGCGGGCGACTCGACTGTTGATCGCGGGAGACAGTTGGGCAGCCGAGGAGTGGAGGGTGCTCTGTAGTTACATGAGAAGGAAGGAGGAGAGAGGGTTGGCAGAGGATGTATGGTCGGCTGGCACTTAGTCGCGCACCGCACGTTGGATGTGGGGAGGTTGAAATGTCGCAGAATGGGGCAGAAGAGAGAGGGAGAAAGATGGGGAAGGAAGGCGCCATATGACAGTAAAAAATAAATAAATAAAATTGAAATAAATTAAAATAATAATAATAATTTCTATCAAAATAGTAAAATAAGAATAATAAATAAATGAAAAAATAAAAGAAAAAATATAAATAAATATTAAAATAATAATTAAAATATAATTAAATAAAAAAATAATAAAAATGCAATGCAAAAGAAAATAAAAATGGGGGTGATACATGGCGGCTCTAGGAGATGGCATGTATCACTCCTAGAAAAATCAAAAATTAAATCAATAGAAAAAAGAAAGAGCAAATGAAGTCAAATCAAAAAGTGATCTACATGAACGTTGCTCGTCTTGACAAGACCACAACTTTCGTGAAGGACCCAAAACTAAAAGAGATCATCTGTACAAAAAGTATTTTTGGCGGTACGCTATAGATATAAAATACCAAAATTTTATATTTTGCAATTTTTTTATTTTTAAAAAAGAAAAAATCAAAACTATATAAGATAAAATGAAAAATATTTAAATAATAATCTATTTTTATTTTAATATTTATGAAAATAATGAAATACAATAAAGGTGACATATGTACTGACTCTATATACAGACGTAGGGTGATTTATTTTCTTTGATTTTTGCTTCAATTTTTATTTGGATTTTTACGCATTTTATTAAAATATAAATCAAAGAAAGTAAACGAAAATAAATAAATCATAATGGGTTATTTTTATACATAAAATAAAATCATCAAATCATCAACTCAATCAATATATATAATGTATAATGAGGCTACAAAACCCATGTTTCGCATATCAACTCCGTTTCTTTCGAGTTTGATCTTTTTTTGTAGGTAATTGAACATATGTTAATTCAAAAATGAGTATGGGTCCATACAGGACTCTATGACAGAGATATTGACTTTTACGGATTTTACACTAAAAACTAGGTTTGGGTTTTATTGCGCAAATTTACAAGTTAGTATTTTTTGATATTTTTCTTTTTTAGTATTAATAATATGTATAGTATAGTGTTGATTTTATATGATTTTGATTTAGTAAAAAATAAATAAAATCGATGAAAAGAGGTATTGTACATGTGATATTTTATGAGGGTTTTTGGCTTCTTTATATAATGCAGTTATGAATGCTAAAATGCCAAATTATGTATAAGTGCATGAATGATAATAATGCAATATAGATGGATAAATACGACTAATTACTTGGGAACAGAGCTCTATTTTCAACTTTTAGAGTGATGAATTACAAGTTCATCAGTCACCCAGCAAGCCATCATCGACGCTTACTCTCCCGAGTTCCATCATATACGAGAGTCGGTTTGAGATTATGATAATTTTTCAAAGGGAGATCACATCGTTCTCCACCAACTATGTGATGAATCTGCATTTCATCATTTTTATTCATTTATTTTAGCTTAAATTCCCTTATAAAACATATGTATATAATACTAACTCTATATTCTTACTAACTTGCATCTGTGTGTAAATATTGTACATATATATTTATTTTAACATAAAATAAATAAATAAATAAATAAATGAAATATTAAAAATAAGAAGAAAAAAAAGAAAAGACTGTATATATGTAATAGATACAGGCTGACCCAAACCCTGAGAGAATGTCAAGACTTGACCTAATCGATCAGGAATAAAGTAGGGGAAGATAGGGTCTTAATCAGAAAATCCAAAAAAATGTTTTGTAAATACTTTTATGTGTATATTTGTACAAAAATTACATTATTCTATTTGAATATAAATTGACTTCAAATTAAATAATTTTCTTAACAAAAGTTATAAATAAAAATATTTCCTAAATAATAAAAATGTTTGTAAAATATAATCATGTACAGAATAAAAGTAACCACACTCAGAAAAAGTTGTAAAGCTACAATTGAAAGACCAATTCTGATTCCATGTGAACTCAAATTGAATCAAACTCACTTCCATTGTATTCTAAATTAAATTATCTTTAAAATGGTTGTGGTTACATAGTTTTTGGAGTATAGCTGAAAAGACAGTTTTCTGGGGTGGTTTTTACAATTTGACCATTTATTTATTGTATTTATTATTTTTTATTTTACTTTTTGTACATATTATATTTTTAAAAAAATATGTATATTTCCTTATTTGTACATGTTTATAATGTACAATATGTATATATGATATGTATAAAAATAACCTTCTTATATAAAAATCACAAAAAAGTAATATCTAACATTAATTAATTAAATAAATACAATTACGAAAATTTGATTGATTTATTTATTTAACTATTTATTTGATTTAAAAACCTACCATGTATACAAGATTTGAGTGTATACCTTAAATAACCACCATTAAGGTGGCTAATTAATTTTTACCAATTAATTATTTTATTAATTTATTTAATTTTGAATATCATTTTTTAATTTATTTAATTAAATTATTTATTTATTTCCACCACTAACTCCTATCCTTATTTTCATATTCATTCAAATTTTGAATTTCAAATTCGTTTTATTATTTATTAATTGGCTCCTTCTCCCTCATTCTTACTTGGTCAATCTTTGGTGAGAGGAGCCTATTCTCTAAGAGTCTTCTTGTTGCAAAGAGGTGCCTAGCCTCTGAAGCCTTCCGATGACAGCGAGTCGACCTTCGTGGAGGCCATCATGGCATTTTTCGCTCCTATGGTGAGATCCATTTTTTCTAGTTTTAAATCTAGGTTAATCTTTGTTTAATTTTTCACATTTTTATTTTGTTGTCATTTTTTTCTTTTTTTTTCTAGATCTTAGTTAATCATTTTTTATCATTCATCACGATTGGATATGCCATTGATTTCGTTTTCATCTCATATTCTTGATCTCTCTACGTTCACGTTCTACCTCACGCAATCTATCAACTCCGGCCGCGTACGGTGGCCGAAGACACGGATCTTCCATCATAACTGCCAGATCTTTCATCCACTCACATTTCCATATTAGATTTTAGACCAAGCCCGAGTCGGATATCATTTTTTATCTATATTTTATTTGCTAGAATAAAAAAATTATTTATTAAAAAACAGTTGATGGCTTTTCAAAAAACATAAAAAATTACAAAAAATTAAATAGTAATAATATAAAAAATTCTACAACTCTATTTTTTTACAATAAATAAAAAACTGATATTTTTGTATTTACAACAAAAAATTAAAAAATTCAATTGTTGTTGCATTTTCTATTTTTACAAAAAAAATAAAAAATAAAGGGCAATAGGCACCGCCCTCTCCAACCGTTGGCGGTGCTCACCACCCCGCTCCTGAACCACTTATGGCGTTGCCACCATCCGCCTGTCATCAACCCGACCTCCCGAGCACTAGAGCGAAGTCCTCTGCCACCTGCCAAGCGAGGGTGTGTGTCGCCCTCCGCACCCTAGCCTTCCACTCAGGCAGCCACAAATAGTTCCATGCCGCCTTGAGATCGCAGCCACCTACAGCCCGCCTGGAGCAACCAACAACAGCTTTTCCACCGACAATCACCGCAGCCTTACTTTGTAGTCCCTCTTCCGCTTGGAGCGGAGCTGCTCATCCACCCCCCATCACCGACCACAGGGGGGGCATGTGTCACCCCCTCGCACCTCAGCCCTGTATGCACTAGACGCCTGACTGTCGCACCTGCGCCTGACACGAAGCCCCCTTCAACCTTCTCCACAACATGTATGGTGCCCTCCGCCACCTTAGCCACACGTGGAGCTCCTCTCGTTGCTTCTAGAGTTTGCCATCCGTCTGCCCTCCACTGTAGAGCAGCCCCGTCGCGCTTCACCTGCGTAGAGAAGACCTCCGTGCCACCGACACCGATGGCCTCCATCGATCCTACCGCCTTTGCTTAGAGGAGAAGGCAAGGGGCGACAGCTCCCCTTGTTCCCCTTTTGTGAGTGTATGAAAATGAAGAACCCTAATGAGGGATTAAAAAATTTAGAAAAATATCACACAATCACTCAGGTTATTTACTAATTGCAAGAAGACCTGCCATGACTATCAAGCGTAGAACAACATCCAGTACTGGGTAAATTACAAAATTTCTCGTAAAGCCTTTTAGTACTGCAAATAAGTCTATTTAGTTGCTATCATGTGACTAGCAAACGTTTCAATGTGAGAACTGTGTTATTGTCCCTGCGTGATTTCTTTTTACGAATCAGTCCTTGTTATCCAAACTATTTATTGGCTTGTCTTTTAATTGGAATAAATATTTTTATTGCTCAATAAATTTTGCAAAATTTGTGACAATCTCCTGTTGTGCACTTGATCATTGTATAGAATTTTTATTACTTTTTTAAATTTATTTGCTATTATTTAAAAATAAAAAACAACATCACTTTCTTTGCCTGAACATTGAAAAATCATAAAAATTCACATATTGCCTCAAAAATTCCAAAAAAAGAGATTCATTTTCTTTTGCTGTATTTTAATTTCTGCCCAATTTTTCACATATTATTTATTTTTTTAAAACCCAAAAAATTACAAAATACTCAAATATTAAAAAATCTTATATATTTGTAGAAAAATCAAAAAATGTGATTTAAGTTCCTGTTTATTGATAATTTCTTTTAGTTTATAGGAAATTTTTTTTTTTGCAATTTTTTATTTCATTTTATATTTAAATTTCAAAATAATCATGTTTGCTAACTGTTTGCATTTTCCCCCATTTCTATTCATATTTAAAATCCAAAAAAAATATAAAAATCTCGGAAAATCACATAAATAATAAAAAATCATAAAAAATATATAAAATTATTTTATTTAGATATTTTTTAGCATTTTGTCATATTATAAAAAAATCTAAAATAAATTGCTTCTCTTTTGTGTATAAAGTTGTTTTGAAAATAATATTTTTTTTAAAAGATTTTTTTTGGCAAAACTAAAAGTCACTAAAATTTTGAAAATCAGAAAATAAAAAAATAAAAATAAAAAAGATAAAAAAATAAGAAGAAAAAAATTTCACAATGACCAAGGTAGTTAGCATTTGAGATTCTCTTTTTCTTTTAATTGATTTTTTCGATTATTTTAATAACCCTCGAAAATTGTAGCCTCCCTGAGTTCGATCCTGTTAGCTATACAGGTAAATTAAATAGCAAAATTTCTCTTGCTACATATTATATTTTCTGTAATTATTGGCTTGAGAAGAAAAAATAAATAATTTTTTGTTGTGGGATTATTTTGGTCAACGATACCACTGCACTTTTCTTTCATATCTCTATTTTAAAACCTGAAAATTAATGTCTAACAAAATGGCGTCATTATCGGCGAGGCAGGTTGAGGGTGGTTAGGTTTCTCTTTTGACTTGCTATTCTTGGTTGTACATATTTGTTTATATTTTTCCACATTTATTCCATTATTCATATTCATTGTATTTATTCCATTTTTCCTGCTTCTATTTTATAATTACGTTTCTTACCCATTTTTTTTTCATTTTTCTTGCGAGGACCCGCAGAGCGAAGGAGGTGATCCGAGGAAAGCCGAAGCACCCAAGCAAAGCAGAGGCAGCTTGATTCTTCACCGAGCCGTAGGAGAGCATTAGAGGAGGAGGAGAAGATTTGAAGGAGACCAACTTTTTTACAAAAATTGCATAAACTTTCCTAGAATTTGAATTTTTGTAAAAAGACATTATATACCTTGTTTGCAAGGTCTGTTTCATCAAGTGTCGGTGCACTTGGGGGACCTCACCAATTTTGTTTTCATCGCTTTATTTTTATTTGTTTCACGCGGATTTTGTGAGCCACCTATTGATTTCATTATTAATTTGCTTGATCTAGGTAAATAATTAGGTCCAAAAACCCTAAACAAGAATTTGTGTACCCATAGAATAGAGCGTAATTGGACTTAGTCAAATTTAATTGGTTCTTTACCGTTAATAGAAGCTATTGATAGAACAATTCACTTGCATCATATGGGTTAGTTTTTTTCTTTATTTAAATTCTGCACGAATCATTTTGCATGTAGAGGGCTGGTGACAAGGTATGCATCTTTAACCTCTGCATGCATCATTGTATTTAATCGCGCTTTGACATTTTCGATCTCCTTCCATGTTTTTACTCACATAAGTTAATAAGGAAATTGGTCACTCGGTAGGCGATTCATTGAAAATATTCAAACCAAGTGACAACTGCCTAAAATTCAGGACTGCAAAAGAAAACTCGATCCTAAAATAAACGTAAGGAAAAATCATTATTTTGGGGAGAGTCAACCCCTCCTTCTTTGATTTAACTACAAGGAGAGAGAGACCCACACACTAGGATAGAGCCACGCCTGAACTCTCTTCAGACTACTGGACTTTTGATTATTGTTCTCCAGTGAGGACTTCACCGGGTAGTCGGTAATCAGTCCGGGACTTCCTTAGCGGAGTGGGTAGATCGGGTAGCCGGTAAACAGTCCGCAACCCATACTGGCTGGGAAAATCTAGTTGTGAGATTGGGACTGTGTCCTGGGAGAATTGGTCTCCTAAAATCTCACTTAACCGTTTTGATAGATTGATTTATCACCTAAAATGAAGATTGACATGATAAATGACCGAACATTCACGGTCTTTATATTGACTTGAGTTGATGGATTGGGGGTTTGTATTGTTTTTGATTGCTAGAGCTAGAGATCCTTCCATGAAATTTGTGCCTTCCACTTATTTTCTATCTTGCATTGACCTTCATGCTCTCACATCATGCCTATTGATTTCGAAGATGTTGGACTGGAGTATTTCTCGTTCGGACTTTGCGAACTCATTCGACTCTCTGATTTGTTCACCTTCTATTCGGGGAGACTCACTCCTTGAATATTCCACATTCTCCACGTCACCCTTCACATCATCAATTAACCCATTGTTTGAGATTGGCTCTATCTCGACCTAGCATCTAAGACTCCATCATTTTTAAGGAATAATCGAGTGTCATGTACATTTTCAGAGTCAGACATCGAACACTTGATGCCACCAAGGGGAAAGGGAACCATGTCGGAACAAAACGAGATCAACAACACCATGTTAGCCTCTATCCAGTCCATTCAAGACCAGTTAACAAAGCAGACTGACTTTCAGACCACATTGAGAGATATCATTCTCGAGCTGAGACAGGAAAGAAAAGATATGAGAGAGGAGGATAATAGAAACCCCAGAGGTTGGAATGGAGGAGAAGGCCCTGTGATAGAACTTGTGGCTATGCTTACATTAAAGGATGCCTATAATCCAGGGGCATGACAGATAAATTCTTGGATACAAATCCCTGTGATTCATGGGCATTTTGAGCTTAAGTCCACTATTTTGCCTTTTCTCGCAATATTCCATGGAAATATTAATGAAGAACCGTATGTACTCCTCCTTTAGTTTGATCGCATTTGTGGTACAACAAACTACCCAAATGTTCCATTAGAGGTAGTGAAGATGATTGCTTTCTTGTTCAGGCTGATGGACAAGGCCCTGTACTGGTTAAACCACTTGGGAAAGGTTGTCACTACTTGGGAAGAGTTGAGGTCCACATTTCTACAAAACAAATATTACTCGCTCGGACGACTCAACCAAATGCGATCCTTGATTGCTAACTTCTCCCAGATGTCCCATGAGCCTATTCACAAGGCATGGGAAAGATTTAAATATTCGACGGAGAAGTGCCCCCATCATGATATTTTAAAGACAAGCCTTGTGCAAAATTTCTTTGGGGGTTTAAGCATAGAGAATCAGAAGTTGGAAGATGCTGCTTGTGGGGGGAGGCACATCAATAAGGATGAGGATGTCCTTTAGAAAATTTTTTAATAAAAGGCGAAGATTTCAGCAACTCTTTCTTCTTCACATGATTTTCAGAAGCACCCCGTCACCTCCCCTGCAGTACCCCACAAGGCTGTCAATATGACGGAATCATATGAAGTGGATAGGATGGACAACTTTGACCTGACCATCATTGGAAGCCACCGATCCAAAGTGGACAAAATTGAAAAATGATCCAAGGAGCTTGAGAAGCTTCAAGTTATCAAACAGAGGACGAAGAACTTGGATAAGCTGGATGAGATAACAAGCACCTGGAGATTCTTGTAAATATGATCAGCGTAGTCCATAGTACGAGTGCAGCAGTCGATATCTCTTCTAGGGAGCAGACTTCTTCCACCCAACAGAGTAGCGGAGGACCATCCACAATTTAGCATGTCTACTAGGTACAGACTCCTGATCAGGTCCAGCAGCACTCACATCAGATAGTTCCGTACCTACAAGAAGTAGCCTACATTCCTGGGCAACAGTCTCCACCTCCAACCGTCATTTAGGAGGTGAACGGCATCTGGTTCGACCGTGAGAGAAACCAGCCCCGTCCGTTAGGGCAAGGCCAGTTGGGTCACAATAGGGTAAGATATTCGCCGCCCAGTTTCAAGGAGGCTGACAATAACAGTACCAGCACCAACAGTTCTAGCCTCACTATCAGTCTCCACCACAGTTCCAAAACTGGATACAAGGACAGTAGCAGCAACAGTCTGCATATTTCCTCATCTTAATCAATTGCAGACTACATATTATGGATAGTATCCTCCTTCTCCTCCTCATTATCAGAATCCGTATGGTTACTAATAACCTCCGCACTATTAGTCTCAGCGACAACCGATCATTGAGCACCCTGAGGACCCTTCAGTCAACCCAGCACTAGACCAACTTGCATTGCGCATGAAGAACATGAACGAACTAACTCGGTGGATCCACGACCTGACCACCACAAAGACATTGATTCCAACACAGGCCAAAGCTGACTCCAACAACTTCAGATGCAAGGAGCTGGTCGCCAATATCCCACCCCCTCCCGAGACAGGTATGGCCCTTGATTTTACATGTAAATCTGACGTCATTCTCATCAGTAGTCGAGAGTCCCAGTGTAGTAGCACCCAAGTTTGGAGTTTCACCGCCTTCACCACCACCTTCATCAGGCAGATGTAGATCACCATCACCAAGGGAGAATATATCAGTAGCGAATTCTTCCTCTTCACCACCAGCAACATCCCGTTCTATTTTAAATTCTGTTTTTCCATCACCTAATTTGGACAACACTGTACAGACTGATTTTGGTTGTCCTATTGTACATGAGGATTCCAATTTGAATAATGAAAATGAACGTTTAAATATATCTCCTGATTTTGTGCCATTTCCTTCTGCTCTTAAATCAAAGAAAAAATAAAAACATCCCTATATGATCCTGGAGTGGTTGAGATCTTACAGAACATCTTTTTAAAGATGTCGCTCCTTAAAACCATGGAATACATGCCTGCAGTAAAAAAGGGAATGAAAGAGGCATGTACACAAAAGCTTCAACCAAGGCAAAAAAGATGAAAGGGAAGAGACAAACACATCTTGACCATAGCCATGTTTCATGCCATCAACAAACTCCTGCCTAAAACGAAAGACAAGGGAGCACCTAACATCCGTTGCCATATTCTTCTGATTCCAAATCGTGGCGTAACGTGTATCCCCCTTGTTCTGATCATGGAATAGATGAAAGACCCCCTTCTTCCCTTCATGGATCAAATCGTCCACCGCCTGACCCCTAAAGAAATGGCTACGGTGTGCCCCCTCCTTTGCGCCTTCTAGGGATAGAGATTTGATCAGGAATTTGATCGTACTCTTCTCGATAGTGATTCCTCCATTAATCTCATGCCATCCTCTTTGCTAACTGAATTTCGCTTAGAGCCTCTTAAAACAACCAGGATGTCCTTCAGTTTATTGATAGATCGATTAATAGGCCAAGAGGCATTTTAGACGACGTTATTGTAATGGTGTATGGAATGGAATTCCCTGTTGATTTTGTTGTCATGGATATGGATACACTTGCACCATTACTCCATACCCCGATCATACTAGGTCGACAGTTACTCCGAAAGGCTGAAGCAGCAGTCGATTATGGTACTGGTGAGATCATCTTTCACTCTCACAGTGACAAGGTGGAAATTGAGACAATCTCTGATCCAAGACCATCATCGTCACTAGCAGTAGATGATACAAAGGAAGTTATATCATAGCCAAAGGATTGTGATTTTCTTGCTGAATTCCAAGAGACAGATCTTCTCACTGATTTCATAAATGCCCTTGAGTTCTTTTCCCAAAAGAACTCTATGGAAAACACAGTCGACATGAGTTCCCTTGGAGATCCAATTGAGTTTGTTGTTGATGGAAAGTTTGAGCTGATTTCTAAGGATCAATCTAAGTTTTTGGAGGTACCTTCTGATATTCCTTTGATACACTTTTCTAATAATACTGGTGATATGCCTCCTTCTGAGAGTTTTGAGGTATAGATATCTAAGTCATTCATTGAATTTTCAGAGTTATGTACAGATGAAAGACATCTTTCTGAGTTTATTGCTGAGATATATGATACATTAAGTGATAAGATTGCTGAACACCCTGATGAGCCCCTCCTTTCCGAGCAGAGATCATTCGTTGTAGATCTATCAAAGATTTTACTTGATGAGCCATTAGTACCTAAGGTGGACAATCCACATAGTACACATCACATACCGTTTACCAATACAGTAGTAGAGGTTATTGTAGAGCCAATTCAGACCCCACCAGAGCTCAAGGTTTTACCATCAACGTTGAAATATACCTTCCTTGTGGGTCTCCCTCAAATGTTTCCGGTCATCCTTAGCTCGCAGTTGACCGCAGAACAAGAATCTTGCATGGTAGATGTTCTTGAGAGAAACTGCAAGGCCATAGGTTGGAATATCTCAGATCTCCGTGGGATTAAACCCACTTTGTGCTCACATCATATCTACTGAGAGGATGACTGTAAACCCTCTTGTGTATATCAGCACTGTCTAAATCTAAATCTAAGGGAGGTTTTCATGAAGGAGATCAGAAAATGGTGTGATGCTGGCTTGATATATCCCATTTCGGATTCCAAGTGGGTCAACCCTTTAGATGTGGTCCCGAAGAAATCTGGGATTACTATCGTAAAGAATGACCATGGTAAGGAGGTTCTAGCCTGGGTACCTACTTCATGGCGTGTCTGTGTAGATTATCGGTGCATGAAATCAACTACCATGAAGGGTCACTTTCCGCTGCCCTTTATTGATCAGATTATTGAGAGGTTGGTAGGGAAAGAGTTCTTTTGCTTCTTGGATGGATACTCAGGATACAACCAAGTTGCTATCGCTCCTGAGGATCAGAAAAAAAATACTTTCACTTGTTTGTTTGATACCGACGCCTTTAGACGGGTGTCCTTTAGATTGTGTAACGCTCCTGCTACATTCCAAAGGTGTATGTTGGCCATTTTTGCCAACATGGTGTATAGTTTTGACACATGTCTTGCTCATTTAGGCCGAGTTCTTCAACGTTGCAGTAAGGTAAACCTAGTACTCTCGTGGGAGAAGAGTCACTTTATGGTGACTAATGGGATTATATTGGGCCATGTCATCTCCAAACATGGTATGGAGGTTGACCCGGCTAAGATTGATGTGATTTCCAAATTAGATACATCCCAAAATTTGAAGAAGTTGAGGTCATTTCTAGGACACGTAGGATTCTATAAGTGATTCATAAAGGACTTCAGCAAGATCGCCAGACCTTTGACTGAGCTTCTATGTAAGGAGAGTGAGTTTGTTTCGATGAGAAAGTCCTCCTTGCATTCAATCAAATGAAAGATATGGTTACTAGTGCTCTTGTCTTACAACCACCTGATTGGTCTTTTCCTTTCGAGATCATGACAGATGCCTCAGACTTCGCAGTTGGAGCTGTTTTAGGACAGAGAAAGGATGGGATACCATTTGCTATACACTATGCTAGCAAGACTCTAGATGAAGCACATCAAAATTATATAGTAATAGAGAAGGAGATGTTAGCAGTTGAGTTTGGGCTAGATAAGTTCAGATCTTACCTCCTCGGTTCCCATGTTATTTTATACACGGATCACACTGCCATTCGATACTTGCAAGCAAAGAAGGATGCTAACCCACGACTTATCAGATGGATCCCTCTTCTCCAGGAATTTGATTTAGAGATTTGAGATAAACCTGGAGTCAAAAATATTGTGGCGGATCACCTTGCTCGTGTCACGGATGTAAAGACCTCTGAGCAGAACATGATCCCCATTTCTGAAACCTTTCTAGATGAGGCCATTTTATCTATGGACTCACCCCCATGGTATGCTTTTATTGTGAACTATCTTGTCTCTAAGAAAGTTCCACAAGATTTGCTAAAGTACAAGGTACACAGAGATTCATTATTACCAATGGGAGGATCCGTAACTATTTCACGAGGGCGCGGATTGTATTTGGAGAAGGTTCATTCCTCAGGAGGAACACACCAGTGTACTTGAGCACCGTCACAAACTAGAATATGGTGGGTGAAAAACACCACCTGATCACTTCTTTATTCCTGCGAAAGAGACAGAAATGTATCCCGGTCGTTGTATGACCACTTGAGTTTTACCAGAAAAGATTAATTTCGAATTAACTTCTTTTATTTTATTTATAGTCCTAAACTTAATTGTATAGCGGTTAACAACGGGAGTGTCGAACTCAGGGAGGCAAACAATTGAAAACAATGGGTAGATGGTATAAAATCTAAGGTTTTGCGTTTCCTAATTTTTAGTTTATTTTTATTGATTTTTCTGGATTTTTATTTAATTTGTATGAAATTTATATTGTTTTTGTAATTTCTAAGTATTTTGTAATTTTTTTATTATTTTAGAAAATGTTTTGTAACTTTTAAATATTTATTTTAATATTTTTTATGCTTTTATTTCAATTTTCTTTATTATGACTTTTTAAAAGGTTTTTAGTATTTTTTGGGAATTTAGATTTTTTTAATGTTGAAAAGTAAGTGTATATTGAAACTGTGGTGTATTTTGAATTTTTAAGATTGAAACAATGAGGAAGAAACACTCTTATTTTATTTTTATCTAAAAGTAGTTGAAATTACCTTCAAAACGATATGGTGTGTGTTTTAGGAGATTTTTATTTATTTATTATTTTTATAGGTTTTAAGGTATTTTGAATTTTTAAATGGAATTTAATATTCAATTTTTATTTGTTTTTGATTTATTATGCAAAATATAGTAAAATATATTGTGTATATTTTTTAGGTTTTTAAGGTATTTTTATTTTTTAATGATTTTAAGAGTTTGTTTTTTTTGTGTTTTTTAATGATGTATTAGAAAAAAGAAAATGTATTTTTTTTATTTTTTTAAAACCTTATTTCATATTGTAAATAGAGTATACTACTATATACATATATGTATTTTTATTATGTTTTTGTATTTTATTTAAATGTAAAGGATATATGTAGTGGTTTATATACCGATAAAAGGGTATTAGTGTAATTATCCGAAAAGTATGGGGTGTGTACGTAATATAGGAGAAAGTGAGGGCTTGGCGCGTAAAATTCTGCAGGATCACGTGTTGTCCGCATGATAGCTCCTTTTGCTGTTCAATCTGGACCTGATGGTAAAGATCGCAGTAGGTTCGAGGGTCTTATTTAAAATTATCTAGATAATATCTCAAAACACATGCTTCACGCGTGCTAGCACCAAGCGTGGAACGGTGGGCTCGTCCTGGTTGCGACGCTTGGCAAAGCATGGTGCATCCGATCACGGATCTAACGATCGAAAATCAGGCATTTCTGAACGGTTCAGATCTACAAGATTGATGACCAAAAGGTACAGCTTTAATCTGGAGCAACACTCCCGTTCTTCGATTTCATCGATCTCCTGGCGAAGTACACAAGGGAGCGACGGTGGAATTTCTCTATTCGATTCTAAATATCGGCAGATCAAAGCAGAGTTCGGAGGATTTCTGTTCATATACCACTACGGTGGTGACAATTATCTCTATCCGTAGATTCTCTACTCGAAGTTCGGAGCTAATTGCTGATGGTGATGGCGCACTTCAATAAGAGCTGGGATTCACGGTGATGAAGCTCACCTGGATTTTGATTCAGATGCTCGTTGAAGATTATTCTATAGGTGTTCACGTCCACATGTGCAGATTTTGCTCGGCCAAAACCTATCGATGATGCTTCTCGCTCGACGCTGAATTCGCTTTCCAAAAGCTTCGATGGAATCATATATGCAATGGATAGATTTGCTCGAGGACGAAACCCCGGCTAAAAAAATGCAAGGGAAAGGTGGACGGAATATGTGATTCGTCTATGCAGGTCCGAAAATAAGTATAACATGAGAGAGAAAGTGGAATTGAGAGCACAGATGTGGATAATTCGAGATATATTGAAATGGATTGGAGAATACGAATCGGATGGATTAATTGGAGGAAATTAATAGGTGGAAACGGAGAAGATGGAGAAGAGATTAGGAGAAAGGATAAGATGGGAAACACCAACCTGGAAATGGGAACGAGGATGAAATGGATGTCACCGATGGTTGCATAACTCGTTTGAGCTCCGTTGGGGTTTTCACCTAAACGCGGCAGCGATTGACCGTGGTGGCTCTACGCTGTAGTGGCGATTTGCACCGAAATAAATTAAATAAATAAATGATAAATAAATTAAATAAGTAAATAATTTAAATAAATAAATAAATGAAATATTATTTTAAAAACTAAAGTATTAATGTATTAAATAGTAATATCAGTTACGGTTCATTAGACAATACAGACCCAAAAATCGTGTTTTTCGCATTAACTCCGATTTTAGCAAAACTAGTGTCATTTTGTAGATAATTTAATAATATGATTTTTAAAACTAAGTTTGCCCAATTTGGAGTTCATACGGCTGAGTTATGAGGTTCGAAAAATTTAGGTAGCAGCTTCGAGGCATCGAGTTTTATTGGTATTTTGATTTAGTAATATTTTTATATTTTATATACATTTTTAGAAGATTTTAGGAAAAGAAATTAAATTAATCGGGTTTACGGTTATTTAATTAAGAATCTAGGAATATTATACATAGAGTACATATATACGACGGGTCCCAAACGCCAAAACTCACTGGTTTTATTCGAATATTTTTTTGATATTTTTAATAAATAGTACTAAGTATAAAACAAGCTTTAAAAGTGAGTTTGGTATATTTGGAGTTTTATATAAATAGTTATGAACCTCGGAAGTCGGTTTTTTCATCTTTTTCGGTTCACTGCAGTTAATTATTATTTTATCGAAATATTTTTCTGGTATTTTTATAAAATAATATATTTTTATGAACAACTTTTGTAAAGGAATTGTTTTGATTTGGAATTGTCTTGATGATAAATAAAATAGGTGAAATATTTACAATGGGAAAATCAGTAAATTATATTTTTGGTCTTGATTTTCTTTGTATTTTTATAGGTTAGGATCCTTATCTCCCCCTACTTATTTATTTCTTCGACCCGGTCAATATTAATCTGGTCTTGGTATTAGGATCAGTCTGTATATATTTTATATATCTAGTCTTCTTTTCTTTTATTTTTCTTTTTATTTTTATTCTTTTATTTTGGATAAAATAAGTGGTAAATAAATATTATTAACAATTGTGGTTAGAATGATAATTGGATGGAATTAGTGATTATTTACATGAATTTTACCAAGGATTTTAGCTAAAACGAAAGAATAAAGGTAATGAATCATGGATTCATCATTCCACTATACTTTACCTTTGTTAGTCCCTTAGCAAACACTTATTCAATAAATAACTGCAAGCAAAAAGAAAAAGAAAAAGAAAAATAGAAGAACTTAGAACAAGCTTGTTTCTTAAAACCGAATATCACTTCATTCAAAATATGGAGCTTGGATTCAGCCCTCAAATTCCACAAATCCTTATCCAGATTCACCTTAATAGTCAGCTTAAATCCACCTATTCATCTCGCAAACTTTTCAACTTTGAAAGCAATCTGTTCTGTGTGTGAAAGGTTTTAGCTCTTCTCGCTTTAGAGAATCGAAGAAACCGCCCATCCAGTTATACACTTCCATTGGCTCTTATTCAGCAACTCAATCCTTGACGAGGGAGGTATTTCCTTCTGAGGTCAGGTCTTGCTGTGTCCACAATCGAGTATGGAAAGAAGATAGAAGAATTGAGAAAAGAACTGGAGTGTGATCAGTGTAATCACATCTCTAGTGAAGCCTGGCCAGTTTAGCCAAGTCACCACTGATAATGCGGGTCCGACCTGCGATTTAAATGTGTTTGTCGTCAGTGTAGAGAAAACCGCAAAGAGGGATCCGTGTTGATCAAACAAAAATTGATAAAATAGGAGAGAGAGAGAGAGAGAAAGTGAGTTGGATAAAGCAGCTTCTCTCCTTTTTTATCTCACACTATTTATTTTACCAGGTAAGTGTGCATGGGTCAAACTCAAGGAGGCAGAATATTAAAACTGTGGTTTTTGAGACAAGAAAGAAATTCCGAAAAATCTTCTTAATTCTTGATTTACAAAGAAAGAAATTAAATGAAATTCGGCTCAAAACTATATCAAGATTACGAAAATCAAAACGATACAACAAAGTGACGAAAAATCTTGGAAAATACTAGAAAAGTGTCTTAGGTAGTTATCAGGCTACCCTAAAATCATGGGAAAATACGACAGAATCGAGGTCCAAATAGCCCCTACAAGCCAGGGGCATAACTGCAAAAAAAAGTTCAATATTTCTTATAAAATGTTCCATGAAAAGGACTGAAATGGAAAGAAAACTAAAGTTATTACATTTAGTTCCCCGTATGGGGACCTTATTGTAATTCTGGAAAACTTCTGGAGGCATCTGAAATCTGGATCTTTGCTGGGATGAATATGGAAATTTTACACCGTTTCGCAACTAAAGGCCTGGATTAGAAGATGGCATGTGATCAGAACCATCTGTGGGAGGACACGTGTCTAGCACCTGTAGCACATAGGTTGTTCTTCCTCCTGCGCGGAGCTGGCGACGGGGCTTCCTTCTCTGATTTCTTCCCGGCGATAGACAACGATCTGGGGCCTCCTGCGGGGCCAGAGGGGTGATGCCTTCACCCCTCGAGCTCGCCCGCAATGGAGCTCCTCTACATGTGCTCTTAGATGACGGGAATTCGTCGGTGATGTAGGTTGGTCTAGATATCTTGAAGGTTGTTGCAAATGATGATAATCTTGGATCTTCAAAGCTCCAGTTGATGTGTAAATGCTCCAGATGATTAATGGACCTGCAAACAAAGATTTTTATTGCTCGATTTGCTATGAAATCGGCCAAGAATATTAGTATTTGCAAGTCATGAAATGTGCTTCCAGAAAATAAGAAAGAAATGAGAATGAAGAGAAGGAAGGTGATCTTGGGTGGATGTGATTTGGTTTTGAGAGAACGAAGAGGTATGGCATTTGGCACACAACTCGAGAAATAAAATTGCAAAAGTGGAAGAATAGATCTGGGGAATAGAGGTGCATTACCTCTGGTGGTTGCTCGATGGCCGATCCTGCTGGAGCTAGACGCGGCGTGATGGCGGCGATGCAAGGCCATGTAAGCCTTGGAACGTCTCCTCCGACGTTCCACTTTCCACGCGGAGCAGATCCTCGATGCTGTCACCACCGGAATTGGCCGGAACGAGGCGAGGAAGATAGGATCTCGGCTATTGGAACTTGAAGTTTTGGATTTGTTAGGAGAGTTGATTGGATCTCGCCAACTGTAGGGGGTTTTATTGGGGAAATGATAGGAAGTTAGGTGATGATCAAGGGTAGGTGTGTATTAGGGTAGTAGGAGATGAAAATGGACGGCTAAGATCGATTAAAGGTGTTAGGAGATGAACAGAAACAATTGGCGAAAAGAAGGCCTCGGAACAGAGTTCCAACAACCCTGTTCTTGAGGAGGAAGAACCAGGTGCTGACACGTGTCAGCACCTGGTTGGCCAGATGTTATAAAGACAATATAAATTAGGTAATAAATAGTAAATAACATTATTTTAATTAGGTATAAAAATGAAAAGTATAGATAATTAAATTATATAAGTTATGGTATAATTACTTTTTATAAATAGTAAATATTGTACGAAATATAAATATTATATTAATAAATACGTATAAATAATACTTAAATAGATAGGTTTTGAATTTTTAGTTCAATAAATCATTAATTATATACTAATAATATATTTTCTTAATTATAAGAATAATAGATAAAATATTTGTGATTTTTTGTGGATTTTAATAAAATAATTTAGATATATTAATAAATACGGGTATAAGACATATCATTTAATTTCATGTATAAATTAGGGTATTGGATTTTATTAAAATAATAAATAAGCTCCAAAAATTCTTGAAATAAATCATGGTGAAAAAACAAGATCATGAAAATAATTAGAAATTATAAAATTAATAAAACTATAAATAGTGTGTTCTAAATAAAATAAATAACCCAGAAACCCTGTTGTAATTAGGTCCCAAAACTGACTTTTTGCAAACGGACTCCGATTTTAATGAAATCACCTCTATTAATTAGAGAATATTATTTTATGAACTTTAAATGTGAGTAGAGTGAAATTGGAGTTCGTATGAGGAAGTTATGTTGTTGTTATGATGTTCAGAAGTTGAGAATTTGACAATTTAAAAATTAGATTTCTTGGCATATATACAAGATAATACTTTTAACGTATTTTTATAATTTTATATAAATTTTTAGAAATACTTAGGAAAAGAGTTTCATGAAATATATATATATATGATTTAATTATAAATCAATTAAGATTTGATATTTATTTGATAAATAATGAAGAATGTGTGGAGTGTTTCTTTAATTATTTTTATGGTTTTCTTTCCTTATCTCCCCCTACTTGTTTGTTTGTCGACCAATCCATGCTGACTTGGTCTCGAGGTTTAAGTTATAAATATATCTTACATCTATATTTATATTTTTTGAGGAATATTGTACATATGGACATATTTACAATCTGCCTTCTTTTCTTTATTTTATTCCTTTATTTTTTTACATGTTTTTTATGCATTAAAATGACATTTTATTCATGAATGAGATTTTGATAAAAGGTGCAAATTAATGAATATTTACATGTATTTGTTAAGGGTTTTAAGACAAAATGCGACAGAAATGTTAATGAATAATGGATTCATCAACCCCCTATACTTAAACTTTGCTAGTCCCTTAGCAAACACTTATTTGAAAAGTAAGTGAAAAAGGAAGAAAGTTAGAACGAATTTGTTTTCCTAAACCAATTCATGAGACGGATAAAGGACTGAGCTCGATCGGGCCTAAAACAAGTATTTTGTCGGAGCCTTAACTAGGATTAAAATTTTATCCTCAACAGTCCTCAAGTTCCACAAATCCTTATTTAAGTTCACCTCATCAGCTATTTCAGACTCACTTATTCATTTCGCAAACTCTTTCATCCTTGAAGTCAATTTGTACAGTGTGTGAATTGATTTAGCTCTTCATGCTTAAAGAAGCGAAGAAACTGTCCATCCCAGCTATACACTTCCATTGACTCCTCATCTAGCTACTCTTTCCTCGGGGAGGGAGGTATTCCCTTCTGAGGTCAGTTCGTGCTATGTCCACAATCGAATATAGAGAGAAAGTAGAAGAATGAGAAAAAAACTGGAGTGCGACCAGTGTAGACACATCTCCTTGTGAAGCTCGGCCGGTGTAGATAAGTCTCCACTAAGACGTGTAGGCATTTTTGGTGGAAGCTTGGACCATTGTGGCCGTATTTGTATTTGGTGGCTTCTTCTTTGATTTTGATTTGTAATTTGCTTGCACTGCATTCATCTCTTTGTGCCTCGACGGATATAGCATCTTTTGTTCCATCCCTTTTATGAGGTCTTGGAAAATTTGTGTCAGCAGATCCTTCCCTCATCTGAAGCGACCATCGCAACCCAATCTCTCCCGTCTTTAGATGTCAATGCTGCAAAGACAAGGATAGAAACGCACTACTAAGATATACTGCCCTTTGCAACCCAATGCAAGTTGACCTAAGTACAAAGTACATGTGTCTAAGATCGGTTCACTGATGCAGAGTTGTACGGATGACACCAAGTGTTCTACTTAAGCAAATATGAGTTGATTTCACAAATATGGTCTTATGGAACCCAAAGATTTAAGTAAAAGACCTGAAGAGTCTAAATTCCAGATCCTAACCATACTCCTTACCAGAAAAGGTAAAGGCCATAATCAAGCTCCATCCTTCTGACTAGACTCAATCCTTAGTTCCAAAAAAAAAACTTATTCTGAAAAATGTGAATGCAAATGCAACAATATTTTTGTGAAATGCATTTTTTGAATTTTACGCATTTTTATGGATTTTAAGGCTTTTGTAATTTTTATGAATTTTAGGGCTTTGTATTTTTTATGGATTTTCTGAATTTTATAAATAAGTATTTGTTCAAGAATTTTACAAGATCTATTTTATTTGAATTAAAAATCTAATGTAGTTTGCAATTTTTTTTATACAGAGAATTTTACAAGGATAAATTTTTTTACACATATTTTAATAGATAGGATTTTAAATAAGTATTATACATTGTAAACGCATTCTTTTAAATAGATATTTTAAATTAAGAATTTTAAATACAGATTTTAGATATATTTTATGTATTTACAAGGATTTTATAAGTAAATACATAAATAAATATATGAATTTTAAATTAACCCTTACCACTTTTTATGAATTTTATAGATATAAAAAATATATAAAAGTACGAGTTATGGACAAAAGTATATATACAATATATACGCACCCCCTATACTTAGCTTGTGTTATGTCCTCATAGCGTCAAAATAGAAAAAGGAGGACATAACTCATGCTAAGTAAAAGTCGGTGAAAAAGAATAAAAGAATAAAAGTCAGTCGACCCCCCCTATACTTACGATCAGGTCATCGCAAGTATAATGGAAGAGAAAAAATGAGGTGACTGAAGGAAAAGAATATATGACGAAGAAACAAGAGAAATAGAGGAAATGAGATCAAAGAAATCACTCGGTCCCCCTATACTTTGGATAAGGCATCCTGAGTATAGAAAAGAATGTAGCCAAAAATTGGAGACCAGTGATTTATGAAAAAGAAAGGATATACAAGCGAAAAAGAACGAAATCGTAAACGCTAATCATCGGGCAATCAGTCTCCCCTATACTTAAGATCTGATATCCTAAGCATAAAAGGTGAGAAAAAATAAATGGGGACGATTGTGGTCTACAAAGAATGTACAAGCGGTGTGTAATCCAAAAATCGAATGGCTCAAAAGTCTTTGCACATGATGAGATGAAGTAGAAGAGTAGTCATGAGTCTTGTACAAAGTAGATCACTTCAACACAGGCCAGATGATCAGTAGTCTCCATGAAGTGCTTCAGCATCTGCCCATTTACCACGAACGACTCTGCACCTGGTGACACATCTGATATAGCTATGCTTCCATTACCGTGCACTGTTCTGACTATGTAAGGTCCTTCCTACTTGCTATTTAAATTGCCAGGAAAAATTCTCAATCGTGCATTGAACAACCATACTTCCTGCCCTGGAATAAAGATATTGTGTCGAATATGTCTATCGTGCCATTTCTTCACTTTGTCCTTATAAATGAGTGTGTTCTCGTATGCCTGATTTCGAATCTCTACTAGCTCATTCAGATCCATCTTCCTCTTGTCTCCTTCTTTTTGCATCTCAAGTGAAATGTCTCCGATAACCCATTCAGATTTGTGCATGATCTCTACAGGCAAATGGCATGGCTTCCCATAAACCAGTCCGAAGGGTGAAGTACCTAAGGGAGTCTTATACGCAGTACGATATGCCCAAAGAACCTGATCTAGAAGCTGTGACCAGTTCTTCCCATCCGATCATACTAATTTCTGAATAATAGATTTCACCTCCCTATTTGAAACATCAACCACGTCATTCGTCTGTGGGTGGTAAGGAGAAGCTACATTGTGATCAATGTCATATTTCCTTACTAGCTTTTTTATCTCTTATTAATGAAATGGCTACCCCATCTGATATAAGAATACATGGAATACCCAACCGGGAAATAATATGTTCCCATAGGAACTTGCACACTATTCTACTGTCTGTGGTTCGTGCGGGTATAGCCTCCACTCATCTACTAACATAATCCAAAACGAGAAGAATGTACTCAAAACCACTGCTGGAAGGGAACGATCCCATAAAATCTATGCCCCATGCGTCAAAAATCTCGCAAATAATAACAGGTCGCATAGGCATCGTATCTCTAGCACTGACTGTCCCTACTGCTCTCTGACAATCCGGGCAACTCTTCACGAATGTACAAGGATCTCTAGTAAGAGTCAGCCACCAAAATCCACTCTGAAGTACCTTCTACATTGTCCTCTTCCCTGAATGATGCCCCCCTGCCTATAAGGAATGACACAGAGTAAGGACACTATTATATTCCTCCTGAGGAATACAATGCCTATAAACACAATCTGGTCCCTCACGAAAAAGAATCAGATCCTCCCAATGGTAGTATCGTGCCTCGGAAACTAGTATATCAACTCGGTCCTTCGGCCAACCCTGTGGACTTTTCTGTGTAACCAAAAAGTTCACTATGTCTGCATACCATGGAAGCTCAGAAACTGCAAAGATACTCTCATCTGGAAATCTCTCTGTAATCTCTGGTGTGTACTTATCTGAAGGTTGCTCTATCTGTAATGGGGAGAGGTAATCAGCTACCACATTCTTTACCCTAGGCTTGTCTCTAATATCCAAATTAAACTCTTGGATTAAGAGAATCCATCTAAGAAGGCGTACCTTTGCTTGCTTCATCTCCATCAAAAATCTGATAGCTAAATGATCTGTGTAAACTGTGATCTTAGAGCCAAGAAGATAAGATCTGAATTTATCTAATGCAAATACCACTGCCAACATCTCCTTTTCTATCACTATGTAATTGCGTTGAGCATCATCTAAATTCTGGCTGGCATAGTGGATAGCAATAGGAAGTCCATTCCTCCTTTGTCTTAATACAACCCCGACCGCAAAATCTGAAGCATCCATCATGATCTCAAAGGAAAGAGACCAATCAGGTGGCTGTAGGACAATAGAACTGATAATGATCTCTTTTAACATGAGGAAGGCATGAAGACATTTGTCAGCTAACAAAAAATCGATGTCTTTGCCTAATAATTCAGTTAACGGTCGAGCAATCTTGGAAAAATCCTGAATGAATCGTCTGTAAAAGCCAACATGCCACAGGAAAGACTGTAACTGCTTGATGTTGGACGGTGGATCGAGACACTTGATGGCATCCACCTTGATAGGGTCAACCTCCATACCTTGCTTGGAGATGACATGCCCCAACACGATCCCATGAGTAACCATAAAATGGCTCTTTTCCTAGGATAAAACAAGATCTACCTCATAACATTTTTGAAGAACCTGGTCTAGGTGCACTAAACAATCATCAAAGGACTCACCATAGACTAAAAATCATCCATAAAGACCTCTAGAAAATCACTAACTATGTCTGCAAAAATAGCAAGCATACACCTCCGGAAAGTAGCAGGGGCATCGCACAATCCAAAGGACATCCGTCTAAAATCATACGTGCCAAAAGGATATGTGAAGGTGGTCTTCTCCTGGTCTTCAGGAGCAACAGTGACCTAGTTGTATCCGGATTAACCGTCAAGGAAACAGAAGTATTCCTTCCATGTGAACCTCTCTATGACTTGGTCTATAAAAGGCAAAGGGAAGTGATCCTTCTTCGTCGCGGCGTTCAACTTCCTGTAATCAACGCACACCCGCTATGACATGGTTACTCTCTTTGGAACCTCCTCTCCACTCTAATTCTTAATCATTTGAATTCCCGACTTCTTCAGGACAACATGTAATGGGATGACCTATTCAGAGTTGGAGATGGGATAAATAAACCCTGTGTCGTACCATTTCATTATCTCTTTCTTGATAATATCTCGTAAAACTGGATTCAGCCTGTGCTGAAATTCTCTAGAAGGTTTGCTGTCATGATCGCGATATATATGATGAGAACACAAAGCAGGATTGATCCCACAGAGATCGGATACAATCCACCCAGTAGCCTTGCGGTTTCTTTCAAGAATCTTCATCAGACGAGATTCTTGCTCTTCGGTCAAATATACGCTAATAATGACCGAAAACTATCGATGTGGACCCGCAGGGAAAGCATATTTCATGTTTGGTGGCAATATCTTCAGCTCTGGTAAGGAAGAATATGGATCTGTTGTAACCTCATATGTGTGTGTAATGGGATCTGTATCAGTGGTAGATGTGTCTGCAATATGGTGATTCACCATCTCAATATGCTCCAGAGTCAGACTACAGAAGATGTCTAAAACATCATCGGACTTGTTACTATGCTCATCCTTAGAATGAATAGAGGAAAATAACTCAGCTAAATGAAACTCAATCTCTAGATCATCTGAAGTGGAGGAATCGTGTAAACCATCCGAATCTAAGATATCTGCAATAAAATCCTCAGGTATCTGCTCCATCTGCTTATCATCATCCATACTAAAATATAAAGTACCATCAGAAGAACTGGCAACTATAGTCTCGGACCCATCCTCTGCTACGAAATCCTTGGTCTCTACTTGATGCCTCTAAAGTTCATCAAGGCGAACATCATCCATGTAATCACATTTGGCTAAAGAACACAAAATATCTGAACTGGTTGCAGATGTGGTACTGGATGTGTGTGATTATCTCGCCATATTTATATGTACCTTCTCGCCCTTAGTGTGAAAAGATACCTTCCCTGTATCATAATCAAAGAGAGCCTTCGCGATCTCTAAGAAAGGCCTCCCAAGAATGATTGGGGTAAGGTGCAACTGTGTAGGGCAATCCATGTCCAGGAGAGTAAAGTCCACTAGGAACTGCAAGCCCTGCACGGCCACGATTATGTTCCTCAATATGCCCCTAGGTCTCGAAGGATATTGAATAAATCCTCAAGCGCATCACGGAAGCGTGAGAGTCGTATCGAATACGACGAGGAACGACTAGTCGTACTAGTTGTTCTATGCAGTGAAATTTAAAATTTTTTATGCGACGAAACCACATGATCCAAGAACACTTCTCGGATCGTTTCGTCTAAACCACAAACAAGTAATAGGATTACCTCTTGAAGTGTGGTTGCGATCGAGTCTCTAAATGAAGAGACCTCCTGTCTCAAGTCCAATCTGAAGGAGGAGACGCTTGTGAGCGTGGGGATGAATTGCATGCTTCTAGCAATCCATTTTGATGATCCAAGCGGCAGATCTCCTGATCTTGACACACAAGATCCGATGTCTTCTTCACAAGCAAGGCTCACCGAAGGAGACGGAGATCCACGAGTAGACGATCGGGCAGCATAACGACGACGCTGCGACGATGGAGATTCAATCTAGGGCATCCATGGTGGACGGCCATATGAGAGGGAGAGAGAGTAGGCATGTAGAGAGAAAGAGAGAGAGATGTGGTTCAATAGCATAGCCCTTGAGAGCATGGTATGCCTCTCTATTTATAGGGTTTTGGGATCCATGGATCTCAATCCATGGGACATATATAATCAATGGATGAGATTGATTTATGCCTAATCCAATTATGAAGATTGTTGTTGGTAAAAACCAACAACTAATAATCTAATTTAAATCAAATATATTTGACATATCAAATATAATTCAATCCTAAATCAGATCAAGCAACTAAGAAGAGATTAGCATGGAGATCACTCCCATAAGGCAAGGGGGGACAGCTACCACATTCCTTGTGGGAATGTGTAGCCATCCACCATCTCCTCGTGGTGGAGGCAATCTCATGCAATATCATGAGATTGCATATCTCCATGGATTTCTCCCATAATATCCAATAACTTTTGTTGTGATGTACTCTTCAAAAATAATTCATAATTAATTTTGAGAATATTGCAATCTTTCCATTAGAAAATTGTGAATCACATTCACAACCCAAAACAAAATATAATTTACATTTTCAATTAATTACACAACGTGTATCCAATACACATCAATAATTAATTAGCAAATATAAATTATAATTAGCTCTCTCTAATACATTATAAATCACATTTATAATATATTATGAATAATATGGATAGTGCTATCCACATTATTCATATCTATGATAATTACATCAAATTTAATCATCTTGGATCTCTATTCTCACGTGCCCAAATAATATGAATCACATTCACATTATTCACATCTTTGATAATCAAATCACATTTAATTATCTAAGATAACTCTCCTTATAATATGAATCAAATTCATATTATTCATGATAATTAAATCACATTTAATTATCCATTTTCTCAATTCTCGGATACATATATCAACAATAGAATTATTCATGAACTCTTTCAAGGATAATGCGCTTTCTCCGCGAATACATGGAAATAAGGGCAGGGTGATTGTATTGTTCCACGTATAGTGACTTGGATATTGAGATCACATCTCAAATCTAGATCTCGGGCCTCCCGTAGATGCTTGATTAAATCAAGACCGCAAATCTAATCTTCTCATTGAATCTGAATCACATTAAGATCAATGTCCAATATTTGGACTAAGATCAGATTACTTCTGTACTGAAAGGAGTCACTAAAATCCATACCCGTTTAATCACTCCCTAGGAATGGAAGCGTCATGGTTATACAATCGTTTATGATCACATCACTCTCAGGTATTCCCAATACCTTGTACATCCTGCATACTGGAAGACTCGGAATAAACCAGAAGTATAAGATCATTTTTTACACTGTCTACTTCAAGGTTTTATCATTAAGTTTCTCATTCGATCATTGGGAGTCGGTATAGATCATATACTTTCCAAAAGCATATATCATACCTAGGTCTTGATCATATACTTTCCAAAAGTATATATCAAACCTACAAATTTAGTCAAGCTTCCAAAGCGAGACGACCATGCACAGAAGTTGATTCTTCCCAATATCTCATGAGTGAGCTCATGTCGTCCGGTTCAGTAATGAATCTGTATGATCCCTTTGAGAGACCGTATTACTCATATGCCCTTATATGCACACCAACGCACCGGTGTATAGACCTTGATTAGGTCATCAACCTATTGGTCTGCCAAATGTACATATTCAGACATATAGTAACACATCTGTCTCCGATCAGAGGATGCGTGCCTATATCATGACAACATACGACATAGTACTTTGGTTATCTCGATCTTGTTAAGTCAACTCTTTGACCTAACTAATCTGACACCTCTGAATCTCTATTCCTATGCAGAGGACCTGCATCAAGAGGTCTGTCAGATATCAGCCTAACTGAGAAAGGATTTCCATCTCCTACTCATGCTAGAGATCATCTCTTAACAATCATTTGATGGTGTTTGATGAGTCCTCAATCTAACTCTTTAGATGTTCATTCAAGCACCAGCCTCTATGATTCAATATTTGAATCAACAGCTGTAAGATCATTAAGATGGCCATGGTACATAACCCTAATTATACTAAGGGATCTATTATGCAAATTGGTTATTCTTCATTTCAGATCAGGAAATGATATTTGCAATAACATTTATTGCATAATGGTTCGCCATGGGCTCGTATGTCCAACAATCTCCCACTAGCCCAAAGAGCCATTAATGGGCTAATCATTTAAACCCACACTCTTGTGACAATCATAGACTATTTAGAAAATAGCTAGGTAAGCTGATCTGTCACTCTGTCCTCGCAAGACTTAGCCAAGTCCTTTTACGGCACTTGCATATCCCCAATAACAGTGCTCGCATCTAATGCGAATGTTGCATCTTATGCAACCAATACTCAATTTTTTTAGTTATAGTGTCCTTGACACTACATCTTAATAATTATTATAACCAATATTCCCGTAATCCTTAACAGAATGCCTTTATTCATGAAGATCTCTATCTCCTAAGGTATCTACAGTTGAGATCCTTATAGATCACTATCTACAAGGTCTTAAACTTTTGAAGATAATACTTTGAGATCACTATCTCTAAGTTTCATCATCTTTGAAGATATTGTTATTAATGCAAACAAGTGTTTTATTTCCATAGTAGGATTAGTAACAGTTTACTACTCCCATTGCATGGCAGACATCTGGCTCTTTTGCACATCTAGCATACACTCAGCTTCACGTAACAGATGCACAAGTGCAAGCAGTTCTAGCATTCACTTCCTCAATTCTCTGAGGTGCTATTCCTTTAGATAGGTCACTACCATATCTTAAGGGAAGGAATCCTTTCATAGAATTTTCCAGAAAATGAAATAAGTCCAAGGTGTACTACAAATGTGACGGTCCCAATACCCTCTTCTCTTTGCTTCTGAACGACTTCAGAACTATGATCTAAGAGGTATCCTTGAGATTATATCTCAAGGTATAGAACAACACTTATTATTATCATTATATCATTATAAATGATTAGAATAATATCTACATTTAGAACGATGAACACAATGGCACTCCCACTAAGCTTCACATGGTTCATCAAGATTTTATCTGAAATCATAACATTTATAATTTCATCAAATCTTACGTTCCAACTATAAGAAGCTTATTTGAGTCCAAAGATGGAGTTCTTTAGCTTGCACACCTTGCTTTCCTCAACCATGAAGCCTTGGGGCTACTTCATATGAATATCCTCAGAGAGGTATTCATAGAGGAATGCAATCTTGACTCACATCATGAAGATGTCATAGTAAAGTTGTGTAGCTATAGTTAGCAATATTCTGATGTGTTAAAGCAAGGTCAATGGAGAGAAAGTTTCATCGCAAGCGATGTCTTCTCTTCGGTGTGTAACTCATGGCTACAAACTGTGCTTTGAAGGTCTCTACCTTCTCATCAAGTTCCCTCTTTCTCTTGAAGATCCATTTACACCTTAATGGGTCTTACCCATATAGGTGGATCCTCGAGGGTCCGTATATAACACTTGTATATGAAGTCTACATTAGACTTTTATTGCTAACATCCATCTTTCCATGTCATGATCCTCAGGAGCTCCATCACATGAAGTCCGATCATTTTCAGACTTAACTGACACATGGAATGCATCCTCAAACTTAACTGAATAGGTATTAATGTTTCATCTTTAATTGTCTATTTAGTTTCCGATTTTAGGAGCCTTTTTATCTTCTCAAGATTAAATGAGTTCCTTTACTTCATTTTCATGTTGATTCTTAAGATAGTAATCCTCTACGAATCACATTCTCAGAGATGGGATCCTTTAAGAATCTCAAGGTCATAAAGTAGGTATCCAATACCATCCTTTATTTTCCTAATGAAGTAGCACTCTTCAGTGCCAGATTCCAGCTTAATTACATGGAACATTGTTAGGATATACAATGTAGTATCTACTACATATATATACCTGAAAATCTAAGAGATAATTATGCTAAGATTAATCATTAATCAAATCATGTCACACATGATCAATTGTATCTCCCTACAACTCTATTGAGCTAAGGTTCATTAGGAGGATTGAGATAGGAATGATATTCACCTATCCATAAGGTATTCCTTGAATTCATCTAATAGGTACAAGCTACCTTGGTTAGATCAAATTCATTTCATCTTCCTTCAAACTTTGGTTCTAATCCAAAATTGTGAAATCTTTGAACATTTCAAAGGTTTCTTAGGTGAAAAGAAGAAATCTCATATCATACATAATCATCAATATATATCACATATCCATAATGTTTACTATGATATAGATGATTCACATTCATCAATATGTATGAGATCCTAAATACCTTGACATCTTACATTTTTCCCAAAGAAGAGTGTATTGGACATTTTTCTTTGAATACAATATTCATAAGTATGCAAGTTTTGAAATTTTAGACATTCTAAAGTTCCGTCACTTACTTGTCCATTGATCTCATCAACAGACATATGTCCAAAAGATGATGCCAGATCATTGTCAAACGATCTTTATCCTCCTATTGACCTTTATAGGTTTAATTTTCAGTATTAGAAATCTTAATGAACCATTCATTAATTTTCTAATTTAGCAGAGTCCACTAGATGTTAGATTACTATCTGAAATATATCCATCATAACTCTCTATGATAGGTTTATTCCAGAATTCATGTTTATTTCCAACCTCTTGAAATAAACTATGAGTGTATTCTAATATCAAGGTCACAGAGTCATTCTCTAAGACTAAGGGCTCCCACTGAAAATATGAAGTCTATTGATCCAATGGAAATTATTGCAACAATTGCATCACTTCCAACATGGATGACCATTAAATCTTATGATCAAATTTCTAGTATTCTAATACAGATGCAACCAATTGCAAGTGTCATTAGAAGATTGAGATACAATTATTAGACTTTATCTTATCAAATAAGTAAGTCAATTTCAATGATTATATGTAGATTATTATGATGTACTATCTGATTCCTTCTAAGGATTCTAGATAGATTTGATAGTCATACTATCAACTTATTGCAGTATTGGCATTCATCCAACTCTTTGGATGTCATATGGAAGTCACAGAAGTACAGTCAACTCTTTGACTATACTTCTTACTTGGGTCCAACCCATGCTTCCACTGCGCTCCCTTTATCGATAAGCAACCATTGCTCAAGACCAAGGATCTCTTATGTTAAAATCAAAAATTTCAATATAAGAGTATTTCAGCATGCTTCATTCAATTCATACAATATGAATATTTTGAAGCTTCATGAATGACTAGAGTATAGATACTAGAATGATGACACTCATCGTATCTACATCCATTTAAACTCTTAAAACTTAGGTTCAGGTAGGTACTCAAACAATTTGAATACATCGTCTCCTATAGAGACACCATTTTGTATAATGCAGAGAACCATGTCATTCATGATTATATGTCGAGAGCACATATGTATGCCAGAACATCTTCTTAAATTTTATAAGGATTATTTGATAATTACGATCATTATCGACATGTCACTGCATTCGATGAGATCAAGACTTATAGAGACATACAAACCCTAGGGTTTTAGTCCTCTTGTCTATTTAATTATCATTCCTCATTATTATGAGGAAACTTGCACATTGCAACCACATACATTATGTGTCCAATTGCAAATACAATATCTGGATCATGAGTCCAATCCATGATATTCTACTAGTTATTATTGAGTATAACATTGAGTGGGATTAAAGAAGGATTATCTGAAAAAAGAAATTTTGCATAAACATATATAAATATATATTAACTTTGACTTAGGAGTTTTTATATCAAAGTTGCCTTGCCATGTCAACAATGAAAGTTCATTCCCTTAATCACTTTCAATGTAAGAGATATACTTACCATTATATCTCAAGCAATATCTGGGATCTCCTTCCTTATCTTTTTTACATCCCAATAATATGAGAACCTGTAACTCGGATAAAAAGTAGCGGGAACACATTCCGCCTTGCAAGTCCAACTTGCATCTCCCAATTCGGTCTTTAACACCCGGGCCCACCACCCCTAAGGTGATGTTGACCCGTCATTAATTGAACCAACCGTCAATAGGAATACAACTCACTATGCACAATCCAATATCGCCCCAATAACATGAGGACCCGATATTGGGGTCACTACGCATACGTCCTTACTCTTTCGAGAAGTGACGAGCCCGATCCAAATGGATCGTATGCATTGACGGCGACGGAACTCTTCGCCTTGACGGGAGACCATGGATGTCACTTATGTGATCCTCCACCTCATATTCAAATTTCAATTAATTATCATGAATCATATCCACATAATTAATTCTTCCAAAGGAAATACACATCTATTCATAATAGAGTGTTTTTAATTTGGATATAATTAACTTAATCATATTAAATTAATTATCAATCCAATTCAATCAACAAACTTGATTTTACTTGAATATATGGTATAATCTCAAAATACGTATTAATTCGAATTTTAATAATTAGAAAAATACATCATGATCTCTCAGGCATTATTCGTTCCCTACCCGCTGTCACGACCAGTACCGACGGGAGAGGGATGGACCACATCCGGTGCAACCCGCTACTCAGCGATCCCCGACTAGACACCATATATGCCTCGGGAATGTTGCCTGATCGTCTTCTCGTGGATCTCCGTCTCCTTTGGTGCGCCTAGCTCGTGAAGAAGATGCCAGAACTCATGTATTGAGATCAGGAAATCCGCCGCTTGGATCATCAACATGGATTGCGTGGAGCACGTGTTTCATCAACACGCTAGCAAGCGTCTCCTCCGTTGGATCGGACTTGAGATAGGAGGTCTCTTCGTTTAGAGACTCGATCGCAACCATGCTTCAAGAGGTAATCCTATTAATTATTTGTGGTTTAGATGAAATGATCCGAGATGTGTTCTTGGATCATGTGGTTTTGTCACATGAAAATTTTTTAATTTCCGCTGCATCGAGCAACTAGTGCGACTAGTCGCTCCCGTCAAATACGATGCGATCCTCACGCTTCCATGATGCGCTTAAGTATCTCCCCATATCCTTCAAGTGGTATCATAACCTTAGGTTGGAGGTTTCGGATACGATCCATAAACCTAGGACGACTTGGAGTCGTTAGGGTTGCGAAAGTTTTATCGCATTTCATTTTCACATCTCTGCTTTGTGATTATTTTAGGTCCTATTTAAATTGTTTAAACACAAAAATATCATGGATTTTGTTCAACATTAAATAAGGAAACAGTAGGATCTGAGTTTGCGTGATTTTGAATCCATTTTCTCTACTGATGATAAAATTAGTGAACATATATCCACAGTTTCGGGGACTGCGAGTCTTAACGTAGTTAAAGAGTTAATTGCGGATTTGAAATGCCTTGAAATGCATGCAAACCACATAGGTTCTGTTGTAAATCAAATTAGCAAACTTTGGGATCTTATTTTTTTGCTTAATTTGGATTTAAATTGATTGAGATATGGTATTTTTTAGTAAGTGAGGGTCACTGCTGGAATTACTTTCCTCATCAAGAACGTAGTGATGTCATTTAAGAAATTAGTGAAGTTAAATGGTTTAATTTCCTGAAATAATTATGGATAAATATTTGATGATAAATATTTCCTTAAATGGCATTGCCGTAACCAATATTTGATTAAATGTGATCTAAATCACAAATTGGTTACTTGATCTACATGATCTATATTCCAACAAACATGTTGGTTGAATAGAATTTGGGATTTATTTCGCAAATCTCATTATAATGTTAAAAAAATAATTTTTATTATCATTATATGGCATAACTTCGGTTGAAAGACCAATTATAATCTCAAGTACACAATGATCAATTTGGCATTATCTTTTCCCGAGGTGGATATGGTGTCTAGTCGGGGAGCATTGGGGTAGCAGGTTTCACCGTGTGCGGTCTGTCCCACTCCCGTCGGTATTGGCCATGACAA